>JAJKFL010000014.1:37125197-37487697 GCA_021186555.1 Reticulitermes speratus | reverse complement strand
CTCTTTTCCTACCCCTCTTCTCGACCTTTCTTTTCACAATGACCTCATATTTCATCCTATTTCCAGCTATTTAATTGCCTTTGCAGTATTCAGAGTGGAATAAGTACTTCTTTACGTAACCAAGTCTCAATAGAGAAGCAGTCGCAGTACTAAGTAGCATCCAGTTGAATTATTTGTACCATCAAATGCACTAAGACAGTTTTTTCACTGTTTTCTTTATTATTACGATGCCCCAATACGCATTTCGGCAGTTATTCTGCCATCATCAGGGGGTATTTTAAGTGAGTTTTTTTTACATAGACCAATTCTTTGGGTTGCGTCATAACAGTGAGTCAGTATTTGTTACCACATCGTAAAAAATTTTGTAAAATTAGTGGTATTGTTAAGCTGCTAAAAGTTATTAAAATTTTAAAAATTACAATAAAATCAAGTAGTATGTTATACTATCCTCTATAGTATAATTATTAATTAATGGCAGCGTGGTCCTATTTTTAGCGTGTGTTTCCAGTTATCTGTGTGTTAAGTGTTGGTAGGACCTCCTTCGCTCATGTCTGCGTGATTAACCACACAGACAGGAGCCTAATTCACACGACGTTTCGAGAGCTGAGTCTACTTCTTTTCTCAAATTCTATGTTGTAGAATTTATATAGTTAAAAAATTTAAATAAAGTTAATATTTCTGCAGATTTCTCTCTTCACACACCTTGCATCGGTCTTCTGAAGCACTTTACCAGACTGTAATGCAGTCGTACTACACCGACAGCCACAATATAAGCTTACAGAGGGGTTATATTCGGTCTGCCCCTTGGATAATATAAACTCTAATAATGTACATTTTATGTAGCGATGTAGGTATGGTAAATTAAATTTGAATAGAATAAAAATTTTTAATAATTATACAGAATCATTCAACGGGTTATATCTTCGTGAATGACAGTATCTGAGCGTACTACTCACAAGGCCAGACTAAAAAAAATTCATATAGCAAAACTGATAATTTTCCACACATTATGGGAATTTTTATATACACCTTCTATTACGATATTTAAATATCAGATTTTTCGATCCACTATTTTAGTTTAGAATTGTATACATATCTATATACACATATACATATATATAAGGTAAGGTGGTCCCATACAGGCCTTGGCAGGCCCTTAGGGCTCCAGGAGGTCGAGGCTCCCAGGTTTTTGGACAATCGGCACATGAAGGTGGTAAGGTTGTCAGCCCTACGCACCGTCCGCCTTTACCCCCCAGGAAAGGTTCCTGGTACTCATTTCTGTTGGAGGCTGAGTCGACCCCAGGGCCATAGCGCGACCGAAACGATTATGTCAATAAAAAATTCCAGTGACACCATCGGGATTCGAACCCGCGACGTTCCGGTTTGTAGCACAGTGCCTCAACCAACTGCGCCACCTTAGCCCTTATTTGCATATGACGTGTTGAATTATTATATCTAATTTCCCACCGATATAAGAGCCCTTCTGAAAATTTGTGCTAACTGAAGTATTGTCAAATCCAGTCGCAAGCACCATTAGAAAGCTGTTCGTAATTTCGGTGCTAATGTATTATTTGAGACTTCACTGCTTTGATAGACGATAAATTTAATTTGACATTTCGAGGAATATGGACAGATCTCGACATTTGCCCTGACAATTATGTAATAAAGGTAAGTCTTTTTACTGACTGCGGTATTACCAACAGTTACATCCACCACTGTAATATTGTTCGTACTTAGAGAGTATATTGTTGAATATTTAAAAAAAAAAAAAAAAAAAAGATAGGCGATTTCCTGCTAAAGTTTCAGAAATTTCGCCAATTCACGCCATTTTCACTGACCGTTGTACAATGAATATGGAATTTTGTGCAGGCTGCAGTATTACCAAATGTCACCACCATTGTAGTTTGCTTGTTGTCAGAGAAGAGGACGTTACTGGACAATTCATTATCAGAAGAGGCGATAAAATAATACACTCTTCAAAAAATTTGGCCAATTCACACCACTATCACTGATAGTTGTGTAATACAGCAGACCGATTATGATGACTGCAGAGACACCAACTCCTGCCTCCACCACTACAATGCTGTCCGTGATCAGTTTGGTAATAGTGTACAGGAGACTTCAATGCACGCGTAGGAGACTTGAATGCCAGTGTAGAGAGTAAACCTAATTAGATAATTGAAGGAGTGATGTCATTTCACGTTTCTAGCACAGACAAGTGACGATTGTGCTGAATGTATTGAAATCCTGCCTCCGTGGCACTGTTGATCGATATTGAAGTTGTAATAGATTATTGGTGTACAGTGACTCCAAATAGGTAAAAAGATTTTCTGTTCACTACATGAATTTCGCTGAGTTGAATTAGAGATAGCACTGGCGCTGTTTTATTAAGTGCTGAGTTTGATGTACAATAAGTTGAGCAGTTATTGTGTGAATCTGCGGAGGGCCGGTTTCGATCCCGGGTCAGTCCATGTGGGGTTTGTGGTGGACAAAGTGGCACTGGGACAGGTTTTTCTCCGAGTTGTCGGTTTTCCCCTGTCAATTTCATTCCACTGGTGCTCCATTACTTGTAAAACTTGGTAAAAAAAACTGCTCATCTTTGTCATAGGGTTGCACAAAAAGCCTTAAGGCTGTGGTGCGTCCGTAGCTCTGCTGCGGGGCCCTTCACCATGTAAAAAAAAAGTATTGTGTGAATGGAATAATCACACATAAAGTTATGGATAAAAATGTTTAATTTACTTGGTAATGTAGCTTATATTTGCATCTTATAGGTCTTTGTCTGTGATTCATTTTTGCCTGTTCCAGAAACGACTTGCCAACTGTCTGTTTTTTTTAAGAATTTTTCCTCAGGAATCTACACCAATGTTGCTACTTTCGTTTTCTATATGTGACAGGCAAATTCCAGAAGTATTTCCCTCTTAGAAGTAGTTGTACATTACGTTATAATTGTAGAAAATTTAACAATTAACGCCAGTTACCTGTAGATCGGAACCTTCTGGTGATACCACAGTGCTCCTGTACCTGTTCACTTAAGTCTTGAATTCGACAGTTTCTTAAGTCAAAAGAGGTAAGTGCCCTCACATCTTAAATCAGTGATGTGAAATCAAACAAAAAATTAAAGATATGGTGAATAGATAATGACACGTTTTTTGCTTAATTCAAGGGGAGTACTTTGGCATTTAACAGTTCAGACTGAGAAAATTATTTAGGAGAAGCAGCTGATCACCAGTTAGGCACCAGGGAGGAGAGCCAATGGGACCACAGTCAGCAACTGTGTGAGTAGAACGATACGTAACGGCAGAATTGTGACGTTCATAAGCAAGTAAGACTATAATAAAAGTGGAAATACTTGTCAGTAACAAATGACACATTTGTGGGATTTTATTTTCTCACGGGAACACGATTGAAAATTATGATCTTCTGAGATGTGGTACCGTGTGTTGGGAAGTACTGAATCTCCTGGCTCCGTCGTTTATCATGACTTTATCTGTCCTGAAGATGTAGTGGACAGGTTCCTCCGAAACTTTAGTTGCTCTCTACCAAATTAGAAGTCGTCATATCCAGTACGATCCTAATTGTGATGCATTTTATCTTGAAGGAACTTCTAATCGTCCTTTACGGGTTCACCTCTTTCCTTCTCGCTTCCTTTTTCTCCTTTTTTGTTTTTAATCTTCTGTTTGACAACTTCTTCATTCCATTCCTTCACCCTCTTCTTCTAATTATTTTCCTTTCTCTCCTTTCTCTCCTCCTCGACGTTTTTCCATTTCCGTTTTTCAGATTTACGAAGAGCAACAAGAGGCTAATAAAGTAAAATTGAAAGGAAAACTTGAGGCAGAACATAGAGAGGAAGAGACAAAGGATAGACGTGGGAGATGAGAAGAAGGAATAACTGGAGGATGGGACGGAGAGTAATAACGACGAAGAGGAGAAGAAAGTGTTTTAAGAAAGAAGGGGTAGGCGAAGGATAATAACAAAAAGAAATAAAAGAGAAGATAGGTGAAAGGACAAGAAAGTGCCACGGTTAATGGTGTTTGGAATTACCATACTGTATAATTTTTACTGTGGGTTATACTTTCATTCCTGTGAGATACATCACTTCTACTTTAACCTTAACGTAGAGGTAAGATTGGATTTTTACCACTTCTCCTAATTCTGTTAATGATATATATAACAAAATTTTCGCCCCATAGTTGCCGTAAATATTGCGTCAAAGGTTTTTCTTCCTCTGATTTGTAAAATGTTTAAAGACATAAATATTACATTTCGTTTAGGGCTGCAGTTGGAGTGACATATTTGAGTGTCAAGTTCTGAGTAGCGGTTTTGAATAAGTGCTGAGTGGCATTTATGATTTGCAGTAATGATCTAGAGGCTTTTGGCTTAAATTTTAAATCAAGCTGCAACATTTCATTAAATTCTTTCTCCAAGGAAGCCACAGACATCAGAAGAGACAATTCCCGCTCACTCTTAAATAAGCAGCTTCGCAGTCATAACAGAGACCTAAGTTTTTTTTTATATTCAGTGTTGCTTTGTTTTCCAAGTTATAAGTGACTTCACTTTGTGGATGTTTTTGTACGCTCATTTCTGTTAGATATTTTGTTTAGAGCGATGTAAACATATGATTTATATACGAAAAACAGACAATTGTTCAAGCCGTCAGATCTATTCCAGAGTTGTTATTGCCCCACATTTAGAGACTGTGTATAGTACCATTTCTCTTCGGTACTTTCCTTGTCTCATCCTTTCACTCTCACTTCTCCCTCCTCTAGCACTGCTCCCCACCACTTTGTCCCACTCTCACTGTCTTAATCGGCTACTTATGCTGTATGCCAGATGGAAGCTGCAAGTGTTTTTACTGCGGTTCCCCTCTCAGTTAAAAGCCTTGCCCGCCTCTGCCTACTTGTTCATTGCTTTCCGTGCTTCATTCGTGTTTGTGTGCCAAACGCAACAGTTGACTGTCAAGTTCCGCTGCTACTCCTGTCTGTAAGTACCCACTTGTCCCTTGCGAAGGCATGGCAAGGTCTCCAGTGTTGTGTGTTTCTGTACTGGTGCTACGGAGTCAAAAGTGACTACTTATCAAACGAAATTTGTAACGTCGAATTATATCGTTTGTTGATTGATTGTAGTGGTGATGGTGATTAGAGATTGTGAAAATTAGGAATTCGAAAGGCGATAGTCCTTGTCTGTTTGAATACATTTACGTTTACCTGGTTTAAATGAGTGAAAATAAAAGTGGTCGTATTAGTTCTCGGACAATGGACATAAAATCAAATGACACACAGACCGGATAATTGACAGCTCTGCTTTATGGTCATGTTCTTAATAGCAAACGTGGTTTGTTTTCTTACTTTATTTATTGCCCCTATCTCAACTGCGAATGTCATGTAGATTCGATAAATTAGTAATAATGAATTTCGAGTAAATAAGGGTTCTAAGGCAGTGGTCGTGGCCTATTTTAATATATTTCTCAAACTTCCTCAGTGAAATTAATTTGTTTGGAGGAACAGAGAATCATCAGTCAGGCTATTTAGCCTTAGGACTGAGAATATAGCCTGGGCCTTCTGCAATACGAAGCAACAGGTTTGCTAGCGCAGATGTGGAAGTAGCATTCAGGTGTTTGTGCAACGTCAGTTTGTCACGAAGGTGAATGTCAAATAAGGCTTTTTCCGGAATGTGTCACGGCGAAAATGGAGAAAGTTGAAGGCAGCCAGTTTCGGAGAAACTTGATGCCTCAAATCTACCAGGTTACACGGCGTCACATACCAGAAGACTAACCTTAATTTTCAGTGTCGAGAGACCTTCAAATCTCAGTTCTGTGTAATGTGTTTAATGTGCCTTTAACAACTAATGTTACTGAGAAAGTGACACTTGTTAGAGGTTCGTTACGGTAGCACTGTGCACTGCTGACCGGTTTATCGAAAGGTGTGTCCAAGACCAGACGAGATCATATAATGGCCGGCCGTAAGCGACGTACGTAACCTACGGCGAATATCTCGCACTTTGAGCAAACCTGACACAAGGTACGGGTGGTAGAGAGTGAGGCTGCTCAAGATACGTTCACACAGCAGGTTAATGTAGCGGTAACTCTGTAGATCATGCAGTTATTCCTTTCATTCATTGGTTTATTTATAGGTTGTTTAACGACGCTATTAGCAGATAGTTGTGTGTTGTCAGGCAGAGGTCTCTGCGATGGGCTGGTCCCTCGTCCAGAGGAGTTCTACCGAGTGTGGTGTGTCTAAAGTGTGTGATCGCGATACTTCGAAAAATGAGGAGGCCTAGGCCCCTTAGGGGCTGTCGAGCCATAGGAAAAAAATTAGCAGATAAGGTAAAATAGCATTGAGCGATAAAATTGTTAGTGAACAATTAATTTAAAGGGGCGTATAAAGAATATTTGTTGCTTAATTTAACATATCCGGAAATTTATTTCGGAATACCCGAGGAAAGCCACGAATTACATCAGCCAGAACTTTCTCTGTTTGGACAAATAATTGAACTCGATAACTTTCGAACACGAAGCGAGTTTATTGTGGGAATACTACCAACTTGACCACGATGTTTGGTAAAAAGGGTTCTTAAAATGCTTAGCAGCCAAGCAACTGCATGGAACAGAACCCTTCTTGAGTAGCTTGTGGATCTTTACTTAGACAAGAACTTTTCCAAATTTTATCGAACCCGAAATGTCTTTACCGTCTTCACAACAACCCACCACTTTTTCCTATCCTGAGCCAGATTAACCCACTCCCACTATTTTTTAAATTATTCTTAATATCCTCCTTCCATGCAATACTAGGTTTTGAAAGCAGATTATTTCCTTTAGTTTCCCAAAGCTTTTGTCTTCTCCCCCATGCGAGCCACATTCCCCGCCAATCTCATCGTCCTTGGCGTGACAACTGTAATATCTGGTCACAGATATTTAAAATTAAATACATTCTCCTTTTCTAATTTGCATCTATTTGTAATTATGTCACAAGGTGAAAAAGCTTGCATTAGACTCATGTCGTCAGTATTTTGAATTAAAGGTGGGTAAGGAACACCACCAGTGGCCGTGCGGTCTAAGGCGTGGGTCTTCGGCCGCTCGCTTACTAGGATCGTGGGTTCGAATCCCACCGGGGGCATGGATGTTTGTGTTGTGTTTGTTGTAGAAGGACAGTAGCATGAAACATAAGGTGACATGCAGGACAAAAAGGACTTCAACAGTACAAATGGATCAAAGGGGAAAACCCAGGAATTAATAAAAAAAAAAAAAATCCCACCTAGGGCATGGATGTCTGTCTCTTGTGAGTGTTGTGTGTTGTCAGGTAGAGGTCTCTGCGACGAGCTGATCACTCGTCCAGAGGAGTCCTACTGAGTGTGGTGTGTCTAAAAGTGTGTGATCGTTAAGTCTCAAAAAATGAGGCGGCCTAGGCCCCCAAGGGGCTGTCGAGCCATTGGGGGAAAAAAAAGGAACACAACGCTTCTGAAATTCTTTCGATGCAACTGAATACATTTTATTGCTATTTATATGATTTTATTGCAAGTACGAATTTATTCTTTTCACGTTTATAAAGAAATTTTACATAACCCTTCAAGTCATCGGCCTGCTATTTGACTGCGAACTTGCAAATTACGTATTTCTGAACAGGTTGGCAATACTGTGCATTCAAGCCTAAGGCGGGCGCTTTGTACAGTTTTTGTAACACGTTTCATTATTAAATAACAATTATTTCAGTTTTGCATTAAAGTTATTGTGCGATTTTTACATTATATTCAACGTGCATTTTTTAAGAACTTACAAATTACACACCAACGAAATGCACTATTATTTTCACTTTTTATTCTTTAACCCCTACATATGTAGACTACGAGCCCCTGAAGGTGGCCTTGTAAAGGCTGAAACATACGTAGGGGGTTAAAGAATAAAAAGTGAAAATATAGTGCATTTGGTGTGTAATTTGTGACTTATTGTGCGAGTTGTCATTAAAGTGCTTTGTATCTTGTAAATTTCTTTATTAGACTAATTTTTTCCTCAAATTTGCACAATTAACCCATGTGAATAGAATTTATTTTAGAAAAAAAAATTCCATTATTGATGTTCGCAAGTATTTTACAGACCTTTTGGGAGTCACTCTGATTACGGTTACGTTCAGTGGCGGACTGGCCAGGGTGTCAGCTTGCCCGATGGCAAGTGGGCCCCCTTAAACATTAGACAATATGTTAAAAATGTTAATGACCTTTTAGTAGCTTGAAAATATAATAGAAGTTCCAATATTATTACTGTCTGCAACTAAAATTTACGTTGTATTACTATTTTAATAAAAAAATTTTAATAAAATCCACCATTTATTTAAAATTAAAATAAAATAATAAAAAAATTCAATTATGACAATCTGTATTTAGATTTAGTATCTACTGTATACTGCCACTAATATGTACAATATATGTACACTGTAATTACTAAAAAATATACATTTATTTCGCAAAAATTTTAATTGTACCTTTTTTTCCACTTATGTATTTTTTGAAAATTTTATTTATTTCTTATAAAAATTAAATTATAGCCTTATAGTTGTGGGTGGGCCCCCTTTGTCTCCTGGCAACCAATATTTTTAGAACCAGTCCGCCACTGGTTACGTTACACAGTTACATGTATTGTAGTGGGAAGCAAAGCGTTGGGGGAAATGCAGGTTGTAATTCAGTTGGCAAAATGCTGTTTACCGTCATATGGCTATAATTTGTTATAAAGTTTGTGACCCAGTTTAATGGCTGGGCGTTGGGAAATCAACCAGACACACCTTTATAAAACCAGTGCTCTTAGATATTAAATTATATAAAGCGCAAGCAATTCCGGCAATAAATTTTTAAAGCCTACTTTCTTATTGTAGAGTTGCGCAGATTCACTAATGTTGTGTTGTCAGCTGTGTAACTGTGTAACGTTCATTTATATGCCGGTAACATCGTACTAGGCCGTGCCATGGCTCAGCCCGTCACTCGTCGGCCTCTCACTGCTAAGGCCCGAGTTCGGTCTTAGTCTAATCCTCGTGGGATGTATCGTGGACAAAGTGGAACTGGGACAGGTTTTTATTCTAATACTTCGGCTTTCCCCTGTCATTATCATTCCACAAAAGTTCCATAATATTCAGTTATCTGTCACCGATGCTATATAACCGTAGCAACTAAGAGCGCCGTTAAACAAAACGCTTAAAGAAAGAAAAGCATTTTTTTTCCTATGGCTCGACAGCCCCTAGGAGGCCTAGGCCTCCTCATGTTTCCAGGTTTCGCGATCACACTCAGACACACCACACTCGGTAGGACTCCTCTGGACGAGTGATCAGCCCGTCGCAGAGACCTCTACCTGACAACACACAACACTCACAAGAAACAGACATCCATGCCCCCGGTGGAATTCGAACCCACAATCCCAGCAAGCGAGCGGCCGTAGACCCAAGAAAGACAAGCATTTTTTTCCTATGGCTCGACAGCCCCTAGGGGGCCCAGACCTTCTCATGTTTCGAGGTTTCACGATCACACAATTTAGACTCACCACACTCGGTAGAACTCCTCTGGACGAGTGATCAGCCCGTCGCAGAGACCTCTACCTGACAACACACAACACTCACAAGAAACAGACATCCATGCCCCCGGTGGGATTCGAACCCACAATCCCAGCAAGCGAGCGGCCGTAGACCCAAGAAAGACAAGCATACCAGATGAAAAAATAAAGAGATCCACCTGATTTTATGAGATTAATTTACAGCATATTAAGTCAGTTGTGAAGAAAATGTAAGCCAGATGTGCGGTTGTAATTGTAGGACAGAGAGACGTAGAAGGAACAAGAAGTAACTAGAAAGAACACATTCACAACTTCTGAACATTAGAAACGGCTTGTGGAAGTAATCCTTGAAAAAAGAAGATAAGGAAAAGAAAAAGAATAAGAATAAGACTGCAGTTGTTTAGCATTTAGTGAGATTTGAGTTCCTCGCGACGGTAGATAGGATGATGTTCGTCCCCTGATGTGACGCCGTGTAGTCTGGTACAGAAAGCAACAATCCGAATGCAGTTTATGTCAAGGGTTATCTTTCTGGACCTCATCACACACGATCAGAATATCCAGTTCAAAACGAGTCCGATATTTGTCGCTTTCTGTCGTAATTACTAAGATATTACTGATCACGTCACGCGCACATGGATTTTTACCTCCATTACCCCATGTTTATTGAAGACTGTGCTCATATACACTGTTTAACTTCAGGACATTACAGAAAGAAAATGATGACTTACACAGAAACCCCTATACAGGGTATACACAAAGAATGATGCGTTTTATATGTATATATACATATAAACCGCACCATTCTTTTGTGTATACCTGTATAATCTACGCTTTTGATAGAGCGTGATTTCACAGTAGCAAAATAAGCATGCAATTTAGTTATGGCTATGAGCAATAACCGTTATGACGTCACAGTTATCAGCGGTTGAGTAACTTTAGTGAGATTCTCCATCAGAATGCAAAGAATCTCACGCGAGCCTGTCAGTTTAGCAATTGACCGCCAGTTGGCGCAATCAGAGCCTTGAGCCTCCGTAGTTATGACGAAACGACAGTTAAATGCATAACAATTATATTATTAAAGTGTAAAGTTACAACCGCTGTATGGAAATAAAAAAAAATTTGAAATTGCTTCAAGTTATAAAGGTGTTCTATCAATCCCAAGAACAGTAGTTACATGTCTACTGAAGGACAAGGCCAAGCCTAGTGACAATTCCACATCGTTTATGTGCCAAGGTAAACTCCTATTTCTATTATTAGGAAATCTGTTATTGATTCAACATATATATTCGCCACTTTGAACGCATTTTTTTTCTAAATCATTTGCTGTTTTAATTTCACTTTCTAGCCGATGCCTTCTGCAGACTGACAAGCATAGAGCTCTTTATTTGTCTCCACAATTAAGCAGCTCCCTTTTTTTTTAAAACATTATTTAACCTGAATCTTATTGAAATGCATATTCCTTCAGACATAAATGCACGTTTTAAACCACGGGCATGCAGTTACACAAAAGCCACAACAAGTAATTTATCACTAAAATTATTTAACAATTATGGGTAGATTGGAAAATGAGATTAACATTATACCAGGAGCCGCGGACACGAGACCAACCAGTTTTTTTTGTACGTGTCCCTTTCACTAATATTATTCTGTGTCAATTTTTTAAAATTTAGATTACTTAAGGTTACAGGCCTTAAGGCTGAAGAAATTTCCTAATCCTGGATGGTTATATACAATGGAAGTCAGGTAAGATATAAATGTTTTTTTAAAAGTTTAAGTGGAATAATTATAATATATTTCAATTTTTGTTACTGAATGTACGAAGTATTCTTAATAATGTACTTTGTTTTAATACCTGCCGTCTTTGTGGTTATATATGACGACGTGCAGCCCGCCGTAAATTGCAAAATTATCCCTTTGCCCCGCGTACTATTTAATTATAATTATCACGCCTCTGCTTTAGATACTACGTGAAATATTTACAGACTCAGTTACAAATTATTGTTGAGGTTTGCATTGTACAAGTAGAATTATTATGTTTCTGGACTTAGTCCTTCATCTCATAAAAACATCACAGATTTTCGGAAACTCAAGTCTGTTTCCATTCACAAGTGAAATAATGGGGAGACATTAATTAACTTCGGTTCGAGAGAAAGAGGTTTTTTTCAATCACCGGATTTCCATTAATTTGTTTATGCCAATATGAGACGATGTGCAAAGTCAATAACATAGTGGCCCTGAATTTACGGACACTTTGGTCAAATGATTAGGGCTAAGCATTTAAAATTTAAAAAAACACTCTTTAAAATTGGTGGGCCGGGATAGCTAGTCGGTATAGCGACTTGATACGAGCTGGATGGTCCAGGGATCGAATCCCGGTGGGTGCGAGATTTTCAGCACCCGTCCAGACCGGCCGTGGGGCCTACCCAGCCTCCTATACAATTGGTACCGGGTCATTTCCCGGGGGTAAAGCGACCGGGGTGTGGCGTTGACAACCCACCCCCATCTAGCGCCGAGGTTAAAGAAAGAGTAGAGCTACCCCCTCTCTGGACCTCCATGGCCTGTTCTAGTGTGAACTTTATCTTTTTTTTCCAATGGCTCGACAGCCCCTTGGGGGCCTAGGCAGCCTCATTTTTCAAGGTTTCACGATCACACACTTTTTTAGACACACCACACTCGGTAGAACTCCTCTGGACGAGGGACCAGCTCGTCGCAGAGACCTCTACCTGACAACACACAACACTCACAAGAGACAGACATCCATGCCCCAGGCGGGATTCGAACCCACTATCCCAGTAAACGAGCGGCTATAGACCCACGCCTTAGAATGTGCGGTCACTGGGATCGGCACCCTAACCTTTACTCTTCAAATTGTAGTAATATATGGTGGGCTACGGATCCATTCTGAACGTATTGGCGAAGAGGAATACTCTGTACCTGTTCAGAATTCAGGTTGCGATATTTTCATCTGTGTTCTCTCTCAACTAAACTAACAGCAGCAAATGTCCACAAATTTAAGAAAAATGTTCACCTCTATTATATTAGATTAAATTAACAGATGTTGCCTTTCTGCCATATATCACAGCTTCTTATGCTTCATATTTTGCACTAATTTTTGTACTTTAACATTTCCTGGTTCTAATTAGTGGATCTTAAACGTGATGTGATTTACATTTGACCTTAGTGCAAGAAATGTTTGCTCAAAACACCAGTTTTTTTTTTCTGTAAAATGTCGACCTACTTCTAGAAATTTTGTTTTAATTATTCTGTTGTTACAATAAGACAAACAAGTTTCCGAAGTTTTATAAGTGTATTGGATGGGTTAAACCATAATTTTTCTTCACCACGTCTGAAAAAATTTCGTGCAAAAAGCCCCGCATACCTATCACCTTTCAAGTAGTGTACCCGATTTTTGGTTGTGAGTTTTAGCTTCGTACAGACTTCCAACCACTGTAGTGACGACAGATCCCTCGACGCCGGCAAGCCAGTAACAGTCCGTCTGTCATTTTCACTACTCATTCTGGAAATACGTGAAAAACAGAAACAAAGAAAGCGACGAAAAAATCAGCGAACCAAACCAATTTTGTGAAAATAGAGGCAGGGATTAGTGCTTATTAACCAACACTCACACAGAGATCCTCTTCCATCTGCTTTGCATCTTCTCACCCAAGTCTCCATAAAGCACCAGACACATCTCTCTGACTTATGCAAATAAGTTCATACACACCCCTGAGAAATGTATAAAATATAATTTATGCCTGTCTGTCCGTCTGTAGGCACAGAACAAATCGAGGACCGCTGAAAGGTTTTTCATGAAGATATCGGAGAGTTATTTAAAAAAATTATTAATGCATTTGGATTTGTGTTTATATGGAGCAACTTTTTAACTGTCACATTACATGAACACCTACCTGTGTTTATGCGCGCATGAAAGTTTCCAAATATTGACGCATGCGCAGAGCGCTGACATACCTACTATGCCCATGGCCATTTTCTATCTTGGTTTGGAAACATATATGGAATACAGAGAGAAAAAACTGCACGTTTTATCATTGAAATTTCGTGTATTAAAATTAAAATAAGTCTGTATGTATTTCATAGTTTCTCAGTGACTCAGCTGCTGCAGGAGCAGCAGTAACAATAGAGTCTAGCTTAACAGGAACAGCTCACTGATTGTAGCGTGGTTGTTAGGTTGTGTAGAAAAGCGAACGTGCCTTATGTACATTTTCTCACGTGTTAATTTGGCAGTATGTTTGTCTATTTCGTATGTCTGCCTTTTCCATTTGCAAGTTACAGTAAGAGACGATGTTGGTAATGGCTATGTTATCTGTAATTCTTCGTCATCAGCACGAACCGAGAAAGTAGCATTCACTTTGCCAAATGTTTGTTACCAGGTGTGGTTGTCGGCTATTTGGATAGATGTCTCTCCTGCGCTGCAATGGTGTAACTTTCTCCTTCTTTCATTCCGAAACTTCTAGTTTCTTCATTTTTATACCAAAAAACGTTACCCTTTTTCTCAACAATTTATGCTCCAGTGATTCTGGACGTCATCTATACTTTCATCAATGTGTCTGTATCTTTTACAGTGGCGGCTCGTGGATATGGCATTGCAAGTGGTTGAATTTGGATTGAAAGTAGAATTGAAACAAGTCGTGGTTACATCTCGTGTAAGAGATGTTATGAGTTTTTGGGTTTATATGGGTTGGTCAATAGACGAGCACCCTTGTGACAGAATGAGAAATTTCAAATCCTATGACCCTATTTACTCTAAACCATTTCTTTATCTTCATTCTTAATGTTATATTTCATTACCTGCTTGGTCTTATAATTTGTCGATTTCCTTCTAAAATTTTGTATGTTGTTATTGTCCTGCAGTTCTAGTTACATGATCGTCTCTTCTCATCCCCTTGATTTCATTATGTTACAATATAAGAGATCTGTTTAAGTTATGGAATTAATCATGATCTAATAGCCTTAACGTTAAGCTTACTTCATTCTCCTTAGATGTAAATTGGGGAATTCTGCAAGAGATTGCCTTAAACTACAGTTTATATGGCTTCATTGTTCTATTGTTTAAACTGAATAATTTTAATACTTTTATACTAATTTTTTTCTATAACTTTATATTTTGGAATCCTTTTCTGAGATATTTTATTTTGAATTATATAAGTCAATCAATCAATCAATCAACCGTGGCTCGACTGCCCTATATGGGCCTAGGCCTCCTCTTTCCGAGGTTACGAGGTCTTTGTGCATTTGCGGCAGTGAGGGACCGGCTGACTGGCCGCGCTTTTCAACTTGATCCTGATGTGAATGCCAGAGCCATCTGGCAGTCAGTCAGGAGACTTGGGTGAGAAAGGACCGCTTGAATTTTGCTTACAAGCACTACTAGTTCTATTCATGCCCGTAAGGTTCTTTTACATGCCGTAAATCTACGACATGGGACAGACGGCTTTACTTCCCCTCCGAAGGAAGTGGTACTCCGGATTTTTATCACCCTTAAAAATCCATCGACCTCGGTGGCGAGCACGCTAACCACTAGTCCACCGAGGTCGACAATTATATAAGAGTGAATCAATATGGCGCTTCATCAGCACACCACATTTATCACACACATAATAGAAATACATACGATACATTCTACAGGTTTCTTCTGAAGCCTTCATTAGGCTAAATGTAAAATACATAATATGTGCACAGGAACATTAATTAGAGTGACGATTTTATTTGTAGATATTTTAAAAATTCGCATAAATAAATAACTTAGTTTTCCATGCTTCAATTTTTTCTTTAATATCTTCAAACTCGACCCTCATTCATTCAGCGACCGAAAACAATTAGTGCATTGCCGCAGCTGTAAATGGACAGTGAATGACTGCTGAGTCACCGTCATCAACATATCGGAATGCTAAAATTAATCTCGGCATTTCCGATAGTTAGGGGCAGCCTTCAGGCTTCGGTAAATACTACGGCGCAGAACTTTGAATAATAGTTGTTTCCGGTAATTGAGGCAATTTTATTGGCAATTTGGAAGCAGCCGATCCCAGTTCCCGCGCGGTCTAAGGCGTGGGTCTAAGGCTGCTCGCTTGCTGGGATTGTGGGTTTCGAATCCCGCTGGGGGCATGGATGTCTGTCCCTTGATTATGTTGTGTGTTGTCAGGTAAAGGTCACTGCGTCGGGCTGATCACTCGTCCAGATGAGTCCTACCAAGTGTGGTGTGACTGAGTGTGATCGCGAAGCCTCGATAATGAAGAGGCCCTGGCCCACTAGGGGCTGTTGCGACATTGGATAGAAAGATATCTTAGACTGTGAACAGTATTTTCATAATGTAAGTATTCATTTGATCGTGATACCTTAGGCGGTGAGCTGTGTTTTCATAAACTTAGCATTCACTTAAACGTGATATATTAGGCGGTGGATAGTGTTCACTTAACATTAGCATTCATTTGATCGTGATACCTTAGGCGGTGAACAGTGTTCACTTAACATTAGCATTCATTTGAACGTGATACCTTAGGCGGTGAACAGTGTTCACTTAACATTAGCATTCATTTGATCGTGATACCTTAGGCGGTGAACAGTGTTCACTTAACATTAGCATTCATTTGATCGTGATACCTTAGGCGGTGAGCTGTGTTTTCATAAACTTAGCATTCACTTAAACGTGATATATTAGGCGGTGGATAGTGTTCACTTAACATTAGCATTCATTTGATCGTGATACCTTAGGCGGTGAACAGTGTTCACTTAACATTAGCATTCATTTGATCGTGATACCTTAGGCGGTGAACAGTGTTCACTTAACATTAGCATTCATTTGATCGTGATACCTTAGGCGGTGAACAGTGTTCACTTAACATTAGCATTCATTTGATCGTGATACCTTAGGCGGTGAACAGTGTTCACTTAACATTAGCATTCATTTGAACGTGATACCTTAGGCGGTGAACAGTGTTCACTTAACATTAGCATTCATTTGATCGTGATACCTTAGGCGGTGAACAGTGTTCACTTAACATTAGCATTCATTTGATCGTGATACCTTAGGCGGTGAACAGTGTTCACTTAACATTAGCATTCATTTGATCGTGATACCTTAGGCGGTGAACAGTGTTCACTTAACATTAGCATTCATTTGATCGTGATACCTTAGGCGGTGAACAGTGTTCACTTAACATTAGCATTCATTTGAACGTGATACCTTAGGCGGTGAACAGTGTTCACTTAACATTAGCATTCATTTGATCGTGATACCTTAGGCGGTGAACAGTGTTCACTTAACATTAGCATTCATTTGAACGTGATACCTTAGGCGGTGAACAGTGTTCACTTAACATTAGCATTCATTTGAACGTGATACCTTAGGCGGTGAACAGTGTTTTCATAAACTTCTCATTCACTTGAACGTGATACACCAGACGGTGATAAGTTTCCCCACAATATTAAGACAAGCATTAATCTAAGTAGGTTCCGAACAAGTTCCTCACAATCAGTTTCAGGCCAGGAGTAGTGAATAAAAATATCATTAACCTGTGCAAGGAATCACAGTTTGAAAAAGAAATGCGTTTTTTTTAACTGATGGTTTTTAAGAGACGAACAAATTCAGTGTCACTTAACTATATTGCACAATGTTCCTTTTCTAATATTGGACTAATTTGTCCTTATCTGTACGCCGTCATGAAGGGGAGAATAAAAATAAGTGGGAAAACCGTATCTTTAACACATACAGGGCATACACAAAAGAATAGTGCGATTTCAAAAGTGAATAAAAAATTTATTTCTCACCTTAAACGGGCACAACATACACCGTCAGCGGCGGCAACTGTCCAAGTTTCTCATTTGGTAATTACAATCCTTCAATGTGTGCACCCTGGGTCACACGACACACATCCACACGGTAATCAAACTCATCCCAGACCCGGTGTAGCATGTCCGCTGTAATGGCCTGCAGTGCATGCGTTATCCGATCACGAATTTCATGGATGGACGTGGGCAATGGTGGTACATAAACGCTGTCTTTAACGAACCCCCAAAGAAAGAAATCGCACGGTGTAAGATCTGGCGAACGGGGTGGCCAAGGGAGAAGGTTCTTGTCTCCATTTGCAGCAGCACGTCCGATCCAGCGCTGTGGAAGAAAACGATTGAGAAGCACTCGTACATTCCTGTGAAAATGGGGGGGAGCTCCGTCCAGTTGTAGAATGTAATCGTCATAATTGGCATGAGAAACTTGGACAGTTGCCGCCGCTGACGGTGTATGTTGTGCCCGTGTAATGTGAGACATAAATTTTTTATTCACTTTTGAAACCGCACCATTCGTTTGTGTATGCCCTGTATTTTAACCTGTCCCTGATAATGACTTACATGTAAGCTGAAATATGATGCACATTAGCAATAAACATTTCCCAGTGTGGTTTGAGTGACTGTCTTTTTCTTCGTCTGTTATGTACGTATATACGCGGATACCTTACACTGAGATTATTCGCAATGCGTTAAGATAATATAATAATAATAACCATGGCTCAACAGCCCTATATGGGCTCAGGCCTCCTCTTTCCGAGGTTACTGGGTCGTGCGCATTCGTGGCAGTTGGTGACTGGACAACTGGCCGCGCTACTGTTCTATCGATCCTGATGTGACCGCCAGAGCCATCTGGCAGGCAGTCAGGAGACTTGGGTGAGAAATTGGGGTTGAATTTTGCTTACGAAACATTTCTATTCATGCCCGTAAGGTTCTTTTACATGCCGTAAATCTACGACATGGGACTGACGGCTTTACTTCCCCTCCGAAGGAAGTACTGCGTTAAGATAGGAAGGTTTACAAAACTTCTCTATTCTTTTTAGCATATATAATGGAAAGGTACACACTGTTTGCACTGCAGTACGGACCTTTGCTTTACAATACCTATTATTATTATTATTATTATTATTACATCATTTCATACTTGAAGTTTTCGGGGGCGTCACCTAGACGCGCTTTTTTTTATATTTTTTTTAATGATTGAAAATTCTGCCTTCTCTTTTTGGAAAATGCCGACGTCCTTGTGCCGAATCGAAATCTCTGAAATTTTTTTATTTTGCTTAATGTCGATTCCAGACGTCACAAATGTCATTCCACTTGATGCACTTTGGCGGCTCCTGTCATCAGTAGGGATATTGTTACATTCAATAGAAAGTGTGTGTTGTTAAAGATTTGTTAAATTAATTGTGCCAATTACAGGTACTAGAATGTTGTTGTGTTCTTAGTCTTCTTTTCTTTAATTTTCATTATTTTTTCATTTGTTATATTTGTGCTGAGTTATTACATGTATTTTATCTCATGTTCCTGTGCCGTCCCTGTAATTGGACTTTGTCTTTTGCGTTCGTTAGTTAATAACACCACTAACAAACAAACGGTGAACACGAAGCAGCAGATACAGTGACCACAAACTCAACACATTTAACGACATTTTATCTACCTAACTCATATATTTTAATGGGTACCGTACGTCTATAGCTGGTGTAATAAACAATTGAGTCCCTGAAGATGAACTGAAATAGTTCGAAACATGTTAGACTATTTTAATACAAACTGTATCAAACAACAGATAATAAAGGGTGTACATTTGTCGGAACACTATTTTACATAATCAAGAAAATGTACGGTACAAATAACATAAAGTTTAATAATGAAAGTTTATTTGAATTGTAATTGTTATTTGTGTTCGAATTCCAAGGTACGAAACGTGTGAACTTGGGTAAAAGCTACACTGTTATATTATTATTATCATCATCTTTATCACAGCCATTATCATCATTCATATTACCAAAGTACAGAATATCTCCACTGCTTTACAGGCTGCTTTTACAATTTGATTATATTACTGTTAGCATTCAAATTACTAAGATAAACAGTGTGTGTATGGCGGTAATGGTTAGAGCTTTAAAATTATGTTATTATTAGCCTTAAATCTTAATCCCATTCAATCTATGTGCAGCTCGGTAGTTATTGTAGCTGTACCGTTTGCTTTTCTTACCTCTTCCAGTTTAATTTGTATTTGCTGATATTATCCAGGCGTTCGCCTTAAAATGTTGAGAATAATTACAAACAACTTTTCAGACCATTCCACTTACGTGACACTAGAATAGTGGTTACTATTGCACAAACATGTTTAGCAATATCTCGGTCATATCAAATGTAGGAACCGTACAATCTGAGCTGATTGAAACGTCGTTAAATCAATCATAGGCACAAGAACATAGACCTAAAGCGTGATTGGCAGTTTCAAAAAACAGAATGTGTTTAAGATGCTTGAACGAACATCAGGAGTGAATTCCCCACACGAAAACAAGGAAAAAGTTCACATCAATATATTTCTGCAAACAGTTTTTGAGGTACGGCCTCCACGTTCGTCTGACCTCGGTCCTTGGGATTTTTACCTGTGTGTACGATTAAAACCCTGGTGCATTCAAAACCAATTTAAAATAAAGAGACACTTAACCAAATGCATTTTTGTAGCCTGTCAAACCATTTCAACCGCCCCGGGACCTTTGAAATGTTGCAACAGTCCGTGATCAGACGTGTCCATGCGTGCATTGATTCAGGTTGAAAACATTCTGAGCATTTGTTATAAATTTTTACTTTAAAACAATAATAACTGAACAGTTCTTAAATTGGGACCATGTATTTTAAATATATTATGTCAGTTGTAATAAAATATTACATAGATGGGGTGTTTATTTTTGAATACAATATTTCATTTAACCTCAAAACCACTCATTTCCGGACATATGTTTTATGAAATTTTTGCTTTGTTTTGATGTGACGAACTGACTAGAAGTTTGTCAAAATATATCGAAACACTCTTTGTATTACATTTTCCTTGAGGGTCTCCACATTTCCTTCTTGTACACGTGTGTTTACTGCAATACGATACTGCTTCTGGATTTACCTCTTGTATTTAAGGCTACTTTCTAAAATACACGTGTTGTAAACGTGCAGTCTAATTAGGGATATGATCAGTTGAGTAGAAATTTGAAAGAAGCGGTTGTGACCGGTTTATATATTGTCCAGGCTTCCGTTTATAAGGCTTTGTTATTAGATACTATATCTAGACGATGTGCAGTGTTTAAGAAGAGTATATTTCCTGTACCCTTTCTTCAAAACCACCGCAAATTACAATTGCTGTAATGTGATTGGTGTGTCTAAGAAATGTTATGCCTTGTTTAACGTGCTCAGTAACTTAATAACATATACGGGATTCACTGTCCAGCTTAAGGCGAATCCAGCCCATAGTATGTACATACGTATGTGAAGACCGTCAAAGAACTTCAACATGGAGGAAGGCTTCACTTTAAGTCGAGAGTGGCAGCCCATAACCAAAGTACTAAAACAGAGAAATGAGACGCCCAAAGGGAAACGAGGCCAAGTGACGCAATACGGTCACTCCACCCGCCAACCCCATTGGTTCGCGCACTTTCATGATCCCGGTCCTACTGCTGCTTGTATGCGGACTGCCTGGGTGACGACTCTGACGACTCAAGAGCTGAATGATAGAGACAGATTCGTTCTCTGAAATGTTGGCTGATTTAAACTGCCTGACGCGGCTGTCAGCTCGAGAATATTTCATTGCAATGTGTGGATTGTAGCATTCGAAAATTCTGTGTAATCTTTGACTACAGATTTCTTCCGTTTTCACAATATAAAACCCCTAGTACACTCTACTGTTAGCGTGCTCGCCACTGGACCCAAGGTTCGCGGGTTCGATCCCGACCGAGGGCGATGGATTTTTATGGGTGATAAAAATCCGGAGCACCACTTCCTTCGGAGGGGAAGTAAAGCCGTCGGTCCCATGTCGTAGATTTAATGTAAAAGAACCTTACGGGCATGAATTCAAAATTCAGCAAATGAAGCAAAATTCAGCGGCCATTTCTCACCCAAGTCTCCTGACTGCCTGCCTGCCAGATGGCTCTAGCAGTCACATCAGGATTGAGTAGAACTTGTGCGGTCAGTGGGCTGGTCACTCACTACATCAACGCACATGACCATAGAAACCTCCTTTCGTTGGAGCGACAACAATAACAACAATTTACGTCTACTGCGCGTATCGTTTAAAAGCGGACTGTTGTGAAGTCCGCTTCACGTGTTGGCATTCCGTTAGTGTCACGTATCGGAAGGCGCTGTGATCAGCCTACCGGGAATGGGTCACACGCGCCCGTTTGCGCTGGGACGCACTTTCAGATGGCCGTACTGTGTAGCAGGATTAAGATTATGTAAGGCATGCCGTGTAGGTAGAGGCACAAGACGTGAATACTGAGCTGAGCTTACGTCATTGAAGAACAGCGCACATGTGCGGAGGAAAGAATTAATGACATGCAGGCCCAGGATAGGGACAGGTGGAGGGATCTTGTGAAAGCGGTAATGAACTGCTGGTTTCCGTAAAATGGGAGGAATTTCTTGACTAGCTGAGGACCTGCTAGCTTTTCGAGAAGGACTCTGCTCAATCGAGTTAGTCAGTCAGTTAGTTAGTTAGTTAGTTAGTTAGTTAGTTAGTTAGTTTAGTCATTCAGTCAGTCCAGTCAGTCAGTTAGTTTAGTTAGTCAGTCAGCCAGTCAGATATTTTATTTATTTGTTTGTCGGTCGGTCAGTCAGTCAGGTAGGCAGGTAATGATACGCAACCAGCAAAGTGCAACGTCACACCAGTCCCAAACAGAAATTATTTTTGTGAGATTTTATTCAAGATTTATATTTTGGTTTTTTTTTGGGTTACGACGGTTCAAAGGAAAATATTGGCTCAACTTTCAGGGTTTCATCTCAGTACTGAGGAAGTTTGGGTCAATTTCTGACTGTATCTGGGACGTGCCAGAGGCAAAAATTATCCTGAGGATTTTCGAGGTTTTCCTCAGCCCTCGAGCCAAAAGATGAAGTAGTGCCTGAAACATGTATGCAGCCGCTATCTTCCACATCATCTCCAAATTACTGCTCACTCTTCGTCAAAACTTCGTCAGTGGCAGTCTTGTCAGAGTAAATAGGCCTACACAGTCTCGGGGTCAGTCCATGTGGGATTTGTGGTGGACAAAGTAGCACTGGGACGGGTTTTTTCCCCGAGTACTTCGATTTTCCCCTGTCAGTTTCATTCCACCGGTGCTCCATTACACGGAAAACAAAACAAAACTGATTATCTTTATCACAGGGTTGCACAATAAGCCTCAAGTCTGCGGTGCTTCCGTAGCATCTGCTGCGGGGCCCTTCACCACACAAAAAATAGGCTACGCCGTAACTAAATAAATGAATACATTTCGTCGCTGTAAGAATCTGGAATATCCTCACGTAAGTTCTGTGGACATTCAACACTAAGCAGGTTCCGTAATTTCAAAGCCCTGCACGCCACTTTGCAACCTGAATAGGGGTGTAGTGTGCTTGTCGGAATGTAGGTGCTTATCTACGGAACCATACGTCACAACATATCTGAAGACCATAACAATAGACGTCACCACGTCCCTGAAGAGCGTAATAATAGTAACGTATCGGTTTTCTGAAAAACTTTAAGAGGCTTTTTCAAATTTCAAAATAAAATTTGACACTTCCCGTATCTAGGTATGATTCCCACGGATAAACCTTAAGTTGAATTGTTCATATATATTACAGCCCTAGAGAGATATTATGTAATTACATTTTCACTGAATATTTATATCATGGGTTTTGAAACTTCCTAACAGGAAGCTTGGCATATTCTGTCGGCAAAGTACGACGCTGCAATGCCCACCGAAGCACTGTTTTACTGAATAGTCAGGCATTGGACTTAAAGATTCCTTAAGAGACAACTTGATAGATTCTGTTGGAAAAGTATGACACTGCACTACCGACTGAAGCATATGTATCCTTTGAAGTAATATATGTATTATCAGCGAAACTGCACGCCGGACGTACTATCATCTGGCATGCAAACAACTATCAGAATAACCTTCTTGTGACTTACAAACCAAGCTTGTTTTGTATTATAATTACTTATTAACGACTTTAAAATATTTTAAGAGTTTTGTAAAAAAATGTTGCACTGACACAGAATAAGAATTTTGAACCAAATATGATATTCAGTCGAACAAAACAGTGCGATTATGTAGAATAGAAGAATACTAATTCTATTTATGATCAATATAAAACAGAAATTGTCCAGAATTAAGGGCTTCCAACTTTTGTCATCAAAATTTAATACTTCCATAATTTTTAATTACTCAACATTGCCAAAAATGAATCGGAAGCACTTGAATGAAATGCTTTGTTAATAAGTAATGGGTGATATACCAAAGCCTTGTATTGATTTCCCATGCCTTAATGTAGTTGTGACATCACTCAGAGGCCATGCTCTATCGTAACTATGGAAAATGTTGTGTTGCTTACTCACGAAAAAAAGGTATTATGTGAGGCACACAGACTTTGTTAAGATAAGCAAGTTCCACTCCCACTGTAAAAAAACGAATGTCGATACAGTGAATACATACGAAATAAGCAGAAAAAATGTTACTCTAAATTTTGATATCTGGAATAAGTTTAATGTTGATACTTTTACATATCCTCAGTTAACAAGTGAGTTATGTGGATTACACAAAATATCAAAACTAAAAATTCAACTCGCCTGTAATAATACGCAATTGTAACTTTTAAACAGAGTAGAACCCGGTTATAACGACATCGGTTTATACGACATCTCGTCTTCTGTGTCAGGTGTTCTGTGGTACAAATTAATTCGTCACTGTTAACCATAACATTATACCCCTCGGTTATAACAACACTCGTTTATAACGACACAAAATATTCAGCCTCTTTCATGACGTTATAACCGAGTTCGACTCTGTTTACCGACTTTTCGAACGAATGTATTGCCTTTGTCTTCAGGTTACTTATGGACTGCTTGACCTCGAAGATGAAGGCACTACATCGCTAACTACTGACCACTACATCGCTAACTACTGACCAGCCCAAAAGGCTTGGATAGCTAGAGCATTTTAATCTTCAACAACATCGCTGTGAAGATCTCCAGTCTAGCAAAGACCAATTTTACAAAAGATTTATACACGCATTTCTCCACCCGTTACCTTTATTATTGGCATTGTAATTGTTATACAGGGTATACACAAAAGAATGGTGCGGTTTCAATGGTGAATAAAGGGAAACTGCACCATTGTTTTGTGTATACCCTGTATATACCGACGGTAGGAAGGGTTGACGTGGGTAATGTGATGAATGTCTGGACACATGACGGTGGAATTAACGAGAGGCTGAAGAGAAGTGCAAAACCTGGCGCTACGTAAATTGCACTGCCAAGAACTGTAATAAAGGTAAAGCAATCCCATTACAGGCCTGGACAGGCCCTTAGGGTTCCAGCAGGTTGAGGCTCCCAGATTTCTAGACAATCGGGACATGAAGGTGGTAAGGTTGTCAGCCCTACGCACCGGCCGCCTTTACCCCCCAGGAAAGATTCCTGGTACTCATTTCTGTTAGAGGCTTAGTCGACCCAGGGCCATAGTGCGACCAAAACGATTATGTCAATGAAAAATTCCAGTGACACCATCGGGAATCGAACCCGCGACGTTTCGGCTTGTAGTGCAGTGCCTCAAACTGCCAAGAACTGTTAGACAATTAAATCAAGGAGGTTGAAAGAGGTGAGGCACGTATCACGCATGGAGAGACGAGACACTGATACAAAGATTTATTTTGGTAACCTGAGGGAAAGAGACGTCATGGGAATAGTCGCAGATTGAAGCATAATATTAAAATGGATAGTAAATCAATAAAATGTGAGCGTGTTGAATGGAATCATTTGGCCCAGAATAGGGACCAGTGATGGGCTGTTGTGAACATTGTAATTTTTTGACTATCTGAACAACCAGTAGCTGTTCAAAAAAATAATCCCCTTAATTGATAGTTCTAGCTTCATTAAAGACATTTGTTCTAAGGTAAGCTATCAGATTAGCTTATATAGGATTTGAGGTTTTGCTGCTGTGAAGATTGTTTTGTGTTATTTTCTGTTACGACATGGTCTAGTCTGCTATGTGGTTTCCACTATTTCAGATAAACACGCTGCCTTGAACTGCCATGTACCTAGGAAGCGTATTTTTCTGAAGCATTGGTAGTCACATGCCAGGGTACACGGTGGCTTAACCCAGATCACCGCAACACCCTGAGTGTCTAACCGAGAGTTTTGTCTTTTCAGGCCTCAAGATGCAAGCCTTGCTGCTCTGTGTTCTGTGCATGACGATGCATCACGTATTGTCCCTGCCCTTGGGGCCCTCAGGGTCGGCCGTGCAAGAGCAGCAACCCTTGGACCAACAGGTAGGATATGACTGCAGTCTCGATTTTCCGAATCCCAATTTTTCGAGGTTCCGTTTCGTCCGAGCCGACGCGCTGTAGTCAAGTTTGCGGTACATGCACTGCACTGCGCTACATGTACCAGCAAAAGGAGGCAACCCCGTTTGTTCCTTAAAAGATGGTGTGGTTTTGCAACAAAGAAGTGATCGCAATTTCAAAGGCAAACTAGCCCTAAAAGCTTTTTTGCATCTTAAATGAAAGGGAAGGTTTTGATTTCTTTACAATGTAACCTGATAGTGTATATTCCATTATAATTCTACTGTTGTACTATTTATACATTGTTGTTGTAGGCTGATACAACGTTATATACACAGTACTTACTTATGCAATTTGTGTAGGCCTACTTTGACGGGCCGGCCCCGGGCAGGTTAATAATTTGGTGCCCCTTAAAACCGATGTTATTTAAATTTTTCGGCCAAGGGCAGGGCTGGCGAAGGTTTTTGAGGGCTTGTGCCCAAATTGCGGATAATTTTCGGAGAAATTATTTTGCGTGTGTAAACCTGAGTTTACCAGCACCGTATTTCCGATTATTCCAGTAAAGTCTTAGCGCCCGTTATAGGTTGGCGACCCGGGCAGCTACCCGGCTGGCCCGCCTCTTCATCCGGTTCTGTGTGTGTATCATATATACAGGGCATGCACAAAAGAATGGTGCGGTTTCAATAGTGAAAACTATTGAAACCGCACCATTCTTTTGTGTATACCCTGTATATATATATATATATATATATATATATATATGTAAGCACGTGTTCTGAATATTCGAGATAACTTCGGTCCCTTTCACCTCGAACTTACGAGATTGTTGATTTTAGGCTTCCGCCGCGATGTTGATGAGATCTGCACTCTTCTGGGATAGTACTCCTGACCCTTGAAGATGGGACGGATACGTTGTCCCGAAACGTCGGTAAACAATTACCACATGACGCCGCGTAATATCCCAGAAGAGCGTAGATATCATATGCAGAGTCTGTTATATTCATCATCTTTGTGGCGCACCGCCTTCTAGGATATGATGCCGTGTATCTTGGTAGGTAGATAGGAGATATTTGGGTGAACAACCCTCAACTACCTTGAATATAGAGGCAGGAGTTTGAACCTCACCACCAAACTACACGTCTTCACATGCCAGAATACAGTAAAAAAAAAGTAAAATATTCACCCGAGAACAGGCCATGAAGGCTGAAAGGGGGAGTACAGGTATAGCTCTACTCTTTCTTTAACCTCAGCGCTAGATGGAGGTGGGTGATCAACCCCACACCACGCCGCTTTACTGCCAGGAAAGAGATCCGTTATCCATTGTACAATAGGCTGGATGGATGCTCGCCCTCACCAGCATTCGATCCCCGGACCATCCAGCCTGTAGCGAGTTGCTATACCGACTACGCTATCCCGGCCCAATCCCAGACGACAGTTAACGTCATATATTCACTGTCGTGAAAACTGTAAATCGTCTAGTCTTTAAGACATGCTATAAATGAAAAGTTTCGGAAACTGTTTCTGCTTTTCAGTAAAAGATGGACCTGATGTGATGTGTATTTTGGAAAATTTTTCTCCAATCCAAAGCCCCCAAGACCCTTTCTGGGTTCCACCCAATCTCATAGTCAATGGATGTCGGGGCTGTTGCTCTGGGGGTTAAGTGGCCAGAGCGTGTAGTTGATCACTCGCCTCAATCTGGTGCCTTTCATAGGGACAACTTTGCTTTACCTGGTCTCTGTCGCCTAATCACTTGACAATGCCGCAGTATAACGCTTTAACCTTAGCAGTAACACAGGACCAGGAAATCCGTCTTCATTATTGAGTACGGTATTTGACACACAGTCTTTGGAATCACAGGGACGTTTTTAAGTGACTTTCACTGAACCACTAAGCTTTGCAACTTTCTTCAGTCTGTATACCGACTTGCCTTTCCCTCTCAACACACTGAAGATCGACATCTATGTGCTGCTAGAGTCATGGTGCAGCGAAAGGTCTATACGAACAATACGAGAACAGTGGCGTGGTGATCTCAGCAGTGGCGTGCCGCTCTCAAAAATGTTTCACTTTCAGCAATGGCGTGTTTCGTTGTAACCGACGGCAGAGACGCAGTGTGATTGTTTCTTTCAGCACTCGGGTCCCTATCGCTAGTCAGATTCGATAAGGTTATGGTCGTTAAAGGTGAAGGGAAGGGAAAGAAAGTGGGGAAGAATTTTTGGCGCTTTCGCAGCAAAAAGCTTTGAAAATACATTTATTACCTTCACCTCGTCTTGTCTGTATACCGGTCTGTCCGCCTGTAAGAACTCGAAAACTGATTAACAGATTTTCATAAAATTTAATGTTGGGAAGTTTTAATAAAACGGTACCCTCCAATTTTGATTAAAATCAAGCAATAATAACTGGACTTTAAAATCGCATGAAAACATAACCACAATTCGAGCTTAACTTGCTAAATATTTATGGGAAGTGAAAGTGTGTAAGCCGATCCCGGTGGGCGTTCACTCTAAGGCGAAGGTTTGCAGCCGCTTGATTGCTGGGATCGCGGGTTCCAATCCCGCTGAGGGCGTGGATGTTCGTCTCATGTGTTTGCTGTGTGTTGTGTAGGTACGACGAGCTGATCACTCGTTCAGAGGAGTCCTACCGAGTGTGTGTGTGTCTAATTGTTTGCGTGATATAGAAACCTCAAAAGAGGCGGTCTAGGCCCGACTTGGGCTGTTGGGCCACAGTTGGCGCAGTTGGTTGAGGCACTACACTACAAACCGGAACGTCGCGGGTTCGATTCCCGATGGTGTCACTGGAATTAATTCCTTGACATAATCGTTTCGGTCGCACTATGGCCCTGGGGTCGACTCAGCCTCTAACAGAAACGAGTACCAGGAATATTTCCTGGGGGGTAAAGGCGGCCGGTGCGTAGGGCTGACAACCTTACCACCTTCATGTGCCGACTGTCTACAAATCTGGGAGCCTCAACCTCCTGGACCCCTCAGGGCCTGTAATGGGGTTGCTTTTTATTACATATCAGTCAGTTGTAGTGAAAAATGAACTCGCGTGGATGTGGAGGGACCTGATTGTTGTCAAATTTGCATTATTCTTCCGGCATTTTCCGGGAGGGATTTGGGAATAAAGAAACCTACGACATCGTCAGTTTCGACGCCTAGATTCGAAAGAGGTACATCTCAAATACAAGTATAAATCATAAATGCTTACACATTTTTGACCGCCTCAGTTGGTATAGCTTTATTATATGAATCCTCCAAATGTCTAGTCATGCAGCCTGTAAGAACAGAGGTTAGTATAAAAACAGCAGGTTATATCGAAAGTACAGTTAATGTTGTAGTGTGGAACAGTAAAGTGATGACGTCATGTAAACTCACCTAATCATAAGCCGTACTGCTAGAAAACAGGCCTGAATAGTACAATTTGATTGGCAGTAATTCTAACTCAGATGGTAATAGTCGTGTGGCTGTCAAAATTTCCGTGCCTTTTACTGAACTCAAGACTTTATAAATTTTATATTGAAGGTCCTTATAAACAACTTTATGGAAAATGTATGTACAAGATAGCAGCGAAAGCGCCTGTATTTTCTAACATATCTCCATAACGGACATGACCCTGACCTTATCTCTCTCTTACTTGCTGCACCAGTGTAAGAATTTACTGTGGGAGATTAGAAATTGTCACTAATGTGACCATAAAGAATACTGCATTATTGGGTATGACACCGTATAGTCTGGTATGAATTTACCTCGACGTTGGAGGCAGCACTTTCTATAAATTATTGGTATATTTCTACTGTATTAATAAATTTATAACCAACTGATACACAATTGAACCCCTTTTATTGTAGCGTCTATATTATTATACGCCCCTACATATAGACGCTACAATAAAAGTGGTTCAATTGTGTATCAGTTGGTTATAAATCTATTAATTTATAAAGATGCACGGTGATACTAATATGAAATTTATACTGTAGTTTAGGCTGTCACAGACATACGCTAAAAATTTGAAAAATGAGGAGTCACATTCTCAGGCACATGGGTACAATTCTACCACATTACGTGACGTCGTGGTCCGGAGGACAGTACCGCTCACAGCTGTACTTTGCTTCAGTACTTTCTACAGTGTGTTCTCAACACTAGGTCACGCACGTTTATGAGTGTGAGAATACAGATGCTGAAGGCTTATAATGATTTTACGAATGCTTATAAGGTCATGGAAGAATTGTTTAGAGTATATCACAAAAGGAAGACAGTCAGTCGCTGTACTTTTTGGTTCAAAAAATGTGTTTTAATATAGACGTGCAACTTGAAGTATTATCTTTCTGAGGGAGGAAAAGAGGTTGATGATTTTGTGATAAAAGAGCCATGAGAGAAAGTTTGGGCCTACGAAGGATTGTTATTATTGTTGTTATTATGTTATTGTTGTTTCTGTTGTTGTCTCTTGTCACGGGCCTTTTCTCCCTGGCACTTCTCTTGAAACAACTGTGATCCCCACCGCTCAGGCTTCAAATTTCAGACTGTAGTTAGGTGTCTTTTTTAGTGAAACTATTAAATGTTTTCCTAGCTTCCAAATTTTTTTAAACCTTTGTTACTATTCCGGTGGCTCCAATTATTACCGGTATAGTCATACATTTCATGATTCCACATTCGTTGTATCTCTATACATAAACTCATATTTCTTTTCTTTTCTGCTTCCTTTTGCGTGACATTCTTCTCCGCTGTTATTGCCACATCTATCAGTATGCAAGTTTTTTTTTCCTTTTTTTTAAATTATTATGTCTGGCCTATTTTCGGTAACTTCTTTGTATATACCCCTTGATTACATAACACTGTGACATCTTTATTTTCACATACTGGTATGTGTGTGTTATTGCGACGCCTATTATTATTATTATTATTATTACTTTGGCGGCATAGTTAGTGGAAATACTCACCGAATAACACCAGTTTGTTACGGTGGTATTCCCCTCCATATTATGGAGTTGTAATATTATATTTCCTTTATATTATTTTGCCATTCACGCCTAACCACCTTCCTAAATTTCTTACTTGTGTTGATTTGTAAAATTTATTGTTTACCTGTGTACTAATTCCTCATTTACTCTAGCCATTTCTACACAAATTTGCATCCTCCAATTCCGTTTTTCCGACAAATCAACTGTAAATTTGCCCCTCATTTATCCGGGTTATATGGGGGGGGGGCGTGGTACGGATCACCCTGAAATTCCGACCACCGTGGGGAAAATCTGCGGTATAGGTAGTATACAAAAAAAAATCACTCAATGCTAAGGTAAACATCCTTAACGAAGAAGTACTGTACCCAAGATTATATGATGAAGATTATGAAGATGGTAATGTTTATGACGATGATAATGACGACGACGAAGATGATAATTTACTGTAGTCGTAATTTCAGTGGTAAATTTTAAGCTATATTTGGCCCAAAATTTTCCGGACCACCCGGGGATTCGATTTACCTATGGATCACTACATATGTTTATCCTGTTAGGAAAAAATAAATGCAGTAATGTGGAGGCAACCATCCCAATGAAAATTATAATAGATCAAAGACAATTGGAGGATGTGGAATATTTCAATTATTTGGGTAGCATGATAACAAATGATGCAAGATGTACACGTGAAATTAAATACAGGATTGGCATGGCAAAAGCAGCATTCAACAAGAAGAAAAATCTTTTCACCAGCAAACTGGACTTAAATTTAAGGAAGAAACTAGTAAAGTGCTACATTTGGAGCATAGCTTTGTGTGGTGCTGAAAAGTGGACACGAGGGAAAGTAGATCAGAAGTATCTGGAAAGTTTTGATATGTGGTGCTGGAGAAGAATGGAGAAGATCATTTGGACCGATCGTGTGAGAAATGAAGAAGTATTACACAGAGTCAAGGAGGAGAGGAATATCGTACATACAATAAAAAGAAGAAAGGCTAACTGGATTGGTCACATCTTGCGTAGAAACTGCTTTCTGAAACACGTGATTGAAGGAAAGTTAGAAAGAAGGATAGAAATGAAGGGACGACGAGGGAGAAGACGTAAGCAGCTACTGGATGACCTTAAGGAAAAGAAAAGATACTGGAAATTGAAAGAGGAAGCACTAGATCGCACCCTGTGGAGAACTCGCTTTGGAAGAGGCTACGGACCTGTCGTAAGACAGACTACAGAATGAATGAATGAATGTGGAGACTATTGCAGTTTGGAACGTTCAACATTTATAATTGTCAAAAAATATTATCAAGGCCATAAAGGCTCGAAGATGGAATATACTTTTCATCAAAAAATTAAATACAAACACCCTCGAAAGAGGAATTAACACCAAGAAATAATTAACAACACAGGATCACGGATGTATCGACATTGACATTTACTTATAATTCGTCTTGTTGTGCCATGTCAGCAGACCTCCTAGCAAGGTCTTGACAGTCAACAGTATAATATAACCTGCACGAAGACAGAAATGATAACTGCAGTTCAACTTTAATTCTGTACAGGAGTACAAAGAACTTCTCGCAGTGTTTTTCTGTGCACATACACCTTGCAAGTCCATAAGCAGGGCGTTACTTCTGAATCACCCTATTTCTGTCTGATGAAGGCTTGTGAAAGTTGCAATCGGAAACACTGCCTCTTTCCCTTTCATTTGCTTAGTCAAAGTGAGATGTGTCAGTTTGAGTCAGTGAACGCAAACATTTTTTTGTACTTCCTTGGTCTGAATGTATAAAACGGGTGTCTTCATACTGCACATTGGAATTTAGTTAATTAATTCAGATTTAATTCAGTACCAGTTGTAAGGTAATATAAAGGTTATGTGACTTAAGTGTTTGTATCGAACAACAGCGCCATTGTTTTAAATGGCGCCAACAGCTAATTATTTCCCGTCAGGCTGCTTATGTTGCATAATATATCCATTCACCAGCTTCTTCCCACATTGATTATGGGAGAGGTTGCGAGGTCCCTTGCTATTCAACTGTAGCCGTTATGCGCATCGCTTTATGGTACATCACTAAACACTTTGCAAAAATATCGTTATTATAAAATCAGAAAATTTTTGAAAAGCCACACTCCTACACGGGGAAGTCAATTTACAAATACGTGAAAAGTTTTCGAGCAGCCTTTTTCCATTCTATAGGAGTAAGAGAGAGCGTTGAAGGCGCGTGATAACTGAGAAATGCTGGGCAAAGTTGGTGCTAGATTTTAGGAAATTCTACGAAAATGTTTCGAGGGGAGGGGGGGGCGACTTGCACAGCAAATATTCTGTCTGCGTCAGCAGTACGACATTCACCAGAACTGCTGAATTTGCATCTGCATAAAGTAAGGGTTGTTTAAAAATTCCACGACACACATTCTGAAGAAATAGTACTGTAAACTGTAGAGGGTATAGAAGTGTGGGGAAAATCATCTAATAATGCAGTGAAGTGAAGGGAGGCAAAACGGGGGGTGCCGTGAAGTGTATATAAGTGTAGTGAAGTGGAGTGAAGTGAAGGTCCTGGTGAAATGTGTGTGCATCAATTCTTCAAGATATGGATTTTTATTTTTGTATAGTATGTTTGACTCATTGCTTTGTATGCCTAATTATTTTTAACTCTGATTCATCTACGTTAGGTTTCTTTTTGTTAGGCTTATTTACTTTTTTTTGTAGTACTTGTGTTTTATTGTTTTTGTAAGTTTGTGTGTTGTGTATTGTTTTGAGTGTTGTGTGTTATTTTTTGTGATGTATGTTATTCTGTGTTATGTGTCACTGTAGTACCACTGCCACCGGGTATAAACCCACTTGCAGTAATAAGTAATATATATATATATATATATATATATATATAAACTCGTATCTTTAAGGGACAACAATAATTTCAACAAGGTAATGAAAAAAATGATGAGCATTTTATTTAGACTTCATGTGTACATGGGTAATTGATGGTACACACAAGACCTCCACGTAATGGGTAGCAGATGGTACACACCAGACTTCTAAGTGTTGGGTAGCAGATATCATACATCAGACCTCCCAGTAGTCATTACTGACATTTAAGCTTTCATCGTACCTAGGTATCAGATATCATAAATCAGACCTCCCAGTAGTCATCACTGACATTTAAGCTTTCATCATACCTAAGTATCAAGACGTCTATCCCAGCGTAGAAAAAAATTTATCAAGTGTCTGTAAAAATGAAATTACAGCTTGCTTCACGTCGGTGTTTGTTGCAAACTGGCGGCTAGTCACGTGCTTCATGAGAGGTCCAAAAATATGAAAATTGCTGGGAGCTAGATTGGGACTGTATGGAGGATGGCCCATAATATCGGAGCTGTAGCGCCTTAAATACCGTTAAGTCCTTTGGTAGTATGGAGTTAGTGACTTCCATCTTATTGGGCACCTTAAGAAACACCTGGTTGGAATGTGGTTTGCAACAGGCAACGACGTGAGGTTGAAACAGGTTTCTTCTACACCAGGATAAAAACCTTGGTGCCACGGTGGGGAAAAGACTTAAATATCAATATTGGCTACGTAGAAGTCTGACGTGTACCATCTGCTACCGATATGTCATCGACGTCGGAAGAAAAGTTTCGGCATCAGAGTGTTTTTATATCAATTTTTGGATCTTCCTTATTTGTGGAGAAGTGGATTTGACACTCGTTTTTTCAGCGTTTCTGACTGGGCAATTGAACTTTCAGAATATCACAATTGGACTGCGTAAAGTCTCATGTTGTTCGCGGAGTGTCATTTAATTATCTTAAGATTTATGTAGTGTGCTGTGATTGCAACAAAAAATGGGACATTTTTCTCTAAGACTACTAACACACATCGATCAGTAACAAACATTTTGACACTATTTTCTGAACACTTGTCCGAATACGATAGAGCGTATTATTCTTTTCGATGCAACATCTGACACCACCAGCAACTTCCAGGAACTTCTTTAAAAGTAGTGAGTAGAAGCATAATACTAAATGCAATATATTGAAATAAAACTGTGGACCACAACTAACTGGCAAATTGGGTAGCAAATATAGCTGAGCTGCCTGATGGCACTCAAAATTGACCGATTGTAGAGTGGTGTATGGGGCAATCTAAATAAACGTCCGTCTGTATATTTAAGTTACGTATGTCTCACACCACAGTAGTTGTCACGTACTTACACAAATGGCAGATACGTAGAGTGATTCATGAGGAAAGACAAAGATTTTGGGAGGTTATAATTGTGAGAAAAAAGTTTATATGAACATGTGTGTAATTCTGAATAGTTACCGAAATAGAGTTGTTTTGAATATGCAGACATAACTGCGTTAGCCTTTTATTTGTGGGAATAGGTGAAGAGCGAAATGTAAAAAAGAAATGTGGATACACTTGCTCGCATTTTGGATTCTGCTGCCCCCATAAAGAAGCATGAAAATTAATTCAGACGAACAACACGCGAGATTTTCGAACCCTTTTTGTGAACGTGGTAATTTTGTCTTTCTGTGTAACAAATTTGTCATTTAAACATTAAAATTAGAATACAATTGACAGTACTTAAGTACTCTTTCTTTGTTATCATTCACAGTGCCTTTTTATTTGTAGATTCAAACAGCTCTATCTCGGTAACCAGTCAGAATCAGACACATGTTCATATGAACTTTTTTCTCATAATGACCGATACTGTCACCTCCCAAAATATTGACATTTCCTACTGAATCACCCTGTATATTAAAAATTTTACCATATGACAGATAATTGTTTTAATTGGTAAACGAATAATATGGATTTCATTGTGAATTCCCACTAATGTCAAAGACTGCTCTTCTTTTAACTTCTTGAAATAAAACATGCCTTTATAATGATATGGATAATATAATACAGGGCATACACAAAAGAATGGTGCGGTTTCAAAAGTGAATAAAAAAGTTATGTCTCACATTACACAGGCACAACATACACCGTCAGCGGCGGCAACTGTCCAAGTTTCTCAAGCGCTACCAGCAGTTCGCTTCTCATGCTTACTGCGTGGCCGCGGATAACGCATGCACTGCAGGCCATTACAGCGGACATGCTACACCGGGTCTGGGATGAGTTTGATTACCGTGTGGATGTGTGTCGTGTGACCCAGGGTGCACACATTGAAGGATTGTAATTACCAAATGAGAAACTTGGACAGTTGCCGCCCTGACGGTGTATGCTGTGCCCGTGTAATGTGAGAAATACATTTTTATCCACTTTTGATACTGCACCATTCTTTTGTGTATGCCCTGTATTTAATTTTAGAGCCTCAAGTACATGTTTCCAAGGGTTGTGCCTGAAAATGACCGGTTTTCTGCAGTACACACCCCTTCACTTCATCTTTATCAACTATATCATTTACGAATTATTTTATAATGTATAATGTATAATATATTAATCTCTGTTCACAATAGTTCTTCATTTTCTTCCTCCACCCTCTGTGTAAAGTGATAAAAATCCGTAGCACCACTTCCTTCGGAAAGGAAGTAAAGCCGTCGGTCCCATGTCGTAGATTTACGGCATATAAAAGAACCTTACGGGCATGAATAGAACTAGTAGTGTCCGTAAGCAAAATTCAAGCGGCCATTTCTCACCCAAGTCTCCTGACTGTCTGCCAGATGGCTCTGGCAGTCTCATCAGGATTGAGCAAAAACGTGTGCGGTCAGTGAACCAGTCACTCACAACAGAATGCACACTTACCGTCTAGGAAACCTTCGGGATGAAATCCCAAAAGAAGGAGGCTCTGGCCCACCCCGGGCTGTAACGCCATGGAAGAAGAAGAAGAAGAAGAAGTCAATACGGATTTAGAGAAGAAGGAAATAATCCCCTATTTGATTTCGACAGCGTTTTCTATTAGTATGTAAACAAATCAGAGAATGAATCAGCTTTTTTTTTCTATGGCTCGACAGCCCTATATGGGCCTGGGCCTCCTCGTTTCGTCGAGGTTTCATGGTCACACACATTTGAGACACACCACAGTCGGTGGGACTCCTCTGGACGAGGAACCAGCTCGTCGCAGAGACCTCTACCTGACAACACACAACACTCACAAGAGACAGACATCCATGCCCCCCGGTGGGATTCGAACCCACGATCCTAGTAAGCGAGCGGCCGAAGACCCACGCCTTAGACCGCACGGCCACTGGGATCGGCAAATCAGCTATTTAGTAGTGTAAAAATTATTTCTGCACGCTGTAAAATTTCATGCACAATGATGAGTACTTTGTGCAGTTTCACAAAAATACTGTGTTAGTGTAAAGGAAGACGGTAAAGACATTATGAATGTCATCTGTACATTATTCATTTGTCTCTTGACCTTGGTTGTAATAGCATTGAAATGACTGGCAGAAGACATAAATCCTTCAACAATATAAAGACAGTGATGTTGACATTCAGATTTACACGAGTGAGTTACCAAGTTCTCATGGCATTGACTGTCATCATTACGGTGTACTGGTACCTGACGCCGTGTATTTTGCTGTACAGGATGCATCTAAAATGTTTGGACAAACTTCAAGAGTGAGTTATTTACATGGGAAAAAAATAAAATTGTTCATATAAACATATGTCTGAAAATGAGTGAGTTTTGAGTTTTATTCGAAGATTACAGTCAACAATAAATACCTTAACTATGTAATGTTTTAAGAACTGAAATAATACATTTGCAGTACACTTTCCCAGTTTAGTAATTGTTGAGTTCTTTTTTGTTTATCAAGTCACAATTCACAACAGATCCTCAAAATATCCTCCACCTGAATCATTGCACGCATGGACATTTCTGATCATGGACTGTTGCACCCTTTCAAAAGTCCCGGGCGTTTTGGAATTTTTGACATGCATCAAAATGCGTTGTTCAAATGTCTCTTTATTTTCAATTGGAGCTGAATAAGCTGGGGTTTTTAAATTGTCCATACAGATAAAAAATATAGAGGGTTGAGGTCGGAGAACGTGGTGGCTGTACCTCTAAAGCTGTTTGCGAATTTCTATTGATATGAAATTTAGTCCTTCTTTTGGTGCCGAGAACGCACTCCTGAAATTTTTCGAAGCATTTTAGATACATCCTGCGTACGGAGGGACAGTACTACTCTTTAATGCTTATTTACAAAACTATTACAAAATTTATATACAAAACTACACTGTGTCATAACTCAGAAGATCCCCAAACTTGATATCCAAGGCAGTGGGAATTTTAAATCTCACCTTCTGCTGTTTCCTCTTAACTCAGAATTTCCTTAACTCTTGTGAGGTGATAAGAAGATTAAGTGATGCATTTTGACGTACACCAAAAACCCGGAGTGAGTTATAAATTTCTGAGCAAGATATCTGGTTAAAATTATGGAGAATATTACATCTGGAAGCATGAAAAATTAGCAACTTAGAGAGAGCAATCTAAAGATGTAGAATATTAGGGACGAATGGAAAGTGCTTTAACGAGTAGTTGAGAGAAAGGGAATGTATTATTTAACGACACTGTCAGTATCTGGAAGCAGGCAGTGGCGCAGATGGTTGAGACAGTGCGTTACCAGCCGGAAGGTCGCGGGTTCGCTCCCCGATGGTGTCATTTGAATTTTCCATTGACATAACCCATCTGGCCGCACTATGTCCCTGGGGTCGACTCAACCTCTAACAGAAATTAGTACGAGGACTATTTCCTGGTCGTGGGTCTTCGGCCGCTCGCTTACTAGGATAGTCGGTTCTAATCCCACCTAAGGCATGGATGTCTGTCTGTTGTGAGTGTTGTGTGTTGTCAGGTAGAGGTCTCTGCGACGAGCTGGTCACTCGTCCAGAGGAGTCCTACCGAGTGTGGTGTGTCTAATGAGTGTGATCATAAAACCTCGAAATGAGGAGGCCTAGGCACCCGAAAAGGGCTGTTGAGCCATAAAAAAAAAAAACTATTTTCTGGGGGTAAAGGCGGCCGGTGCGTAAGGCTGACAACCTTACCACCTTTATGGGCCTATTGTCTTGAAATGTCGGAGACTCAACCTCCTTGAATCTTCAGGGCCTGTACAGGGATGTCTTTACTTTTTTTACCGTATCAGTAGCTAAGATTATATAGAGCCGATGATAATTAGATAAAATATTAATACGGAGCATCGGTAGAATTATGGCAACAGGGGAAAAAAGTAGCCGGAAGCACATTTTCTCCCTGCAACATAGTCTAAAACAAATCCCAGATGGAACGAGCTGGGAGTGAGCTCGGGCCCCCTCACTGAAAGACCAAATACTAATCGCATAGGGTCATTATCAACGGTCCTCGTGTTATCTGTTATCTGTCCACTGTCGTTTCCCGACACTACCCTGCCACTCGTGTGAGCGTTCGGCTGAGTGTGTGACGTTAATGCGATAAACGAGATGATGGGAGGTGGAACCGAAAGTTGTCAGATAAAATAATGACCCTAGATTTGTTGCTACGTAGCTTTATATTCACAATGAATTACAGGATTTATAAAGGCTTCTTAAAAAATCTTCATCTTGCTTACATTTTTGCTGTCCTCAATACATTATAAATATTTAAGGATCTAGTGTTAGGCGCGTTCGCAAAATTGCGAAAAACTACTATTAGCTTCGTGATGTCTGTCCGTCTGCATGGAACAATTCGGCTACCACTGGAGAGATTTTCATGAAATTTTGGATTTGAGGATTTTTTCGAAAATCTGTTGAGAAATTAAAGTTTAATTAAAGTCTGACAAGAATAATGGTACTTTACATGAAGACATATGTAAATTTATGACAATATGTCGTTGAATTATTCTTAGAATGAGAAATGTTTCTGACAAAAGCTGTAGAAAAAATCGAAACACGCATTTTATGTTCAATAACTTTTTCCGAACATCGTGCCATTTATGAGATAATGTGGAAAAGTATGGTAGAGCCAGACAGGTCACAGATGACAATATAATACGGCGCATGCGCTTTGCATGCTGGATAACTAAGGCCAGAATGATAATCTCAGATGCGCCATGTCGATGTGTGGGCCTCGACAGCTAGTTGAGTAAATTTTCTATATTTTTCATTGTCTCAAGTTTTTGATCCCGAGAATGTGAAGTTTCCAAAATTTACCCACGACAATGACCTATGACGTCTTGAGAAACAGTTTCATTAAATTTCTATTGTTTTGTCTCTTTCCCCACAGTGATATTCTACCAATGGTCCATACTTATTTATTCATCTGTCATCGAGTACATACAACCTCAGAAATTTACACCCTCGTTATTTTAATATCACCGTGCATTTTTGAACATTAATACTGTTTTACACCAACCAAATGCACTTATTTATTTAAAGAACACTAAAATATTCTTTAAAAATTAGATTAAGAAACCCCTACATATGTTTCGGCTTATCGATAAGCCATCTTCAGGGGGTGTCACAACTGCTTGTTTATAAAAACACGTACACATATTGGTCCTCTGTTGAGGAGTATAGTCATCGCCATTTTTGGGACGCATTTGTTCACATAATAAGTGGTGAAAGTCTAGTGAGACATGGCGATGACTATACTCCTCAACAGAGGACCAATATGTTTACGTGTTTTATAAACAAGCAGTTGTGACACCCCCTGAAGATGGCTTATCGATAAGCCGAAACATATGTAGGGGTTTTTTTAATCTAATTTTTAAAGAATATTTTAGTGTTCTTTAAATAAATTAGTGCATTTGGTTGGTGTAAAACAGTATTAATTTACACCCTCGTTAAAAAAACCCACACACATTATTTCCCAGCGACGGCGTCAATTTTAATCTTTGTTAGCGAGTCCAGATATGGTCTGAGGCCAAGCCAGCATTCCGTTCTGTGAGCGCCTGGTAAGCTTCTTCTGGCATAAATCTGTTTGGTTACGGATAATGAGTCCGATTGCGATCTTATGGCACCAGTACACGCGGGTAGCGTTTTACAGCCTGGGGTACGATAAGATTGTAAGACATGTCACGGATTAATAGAAGGAGGCTATGTGCTTGCTCCAGAGCCATCATTCGAAAAATTTGGTTTTGCGTTCCTACCTTAGTACGTTATTCCTATTCCATAATGCCCCCACCCCCCTCTGACATGCAAAACAGAACAATCTGCTCTTTATTACTGTAACCAACTAGTTCGGTACTCCTTTAGTACCTCAGGCAGACAAGTTCCATGAAAGCGACTTAAATGTATTATTTGTGCAGTGCCATCAGATTGCGATCGGGCTCTAGCAATCGAGTGGCCAGTATTTTTGCTTGGTCTTCAATAAATCTCCGACATAAATCCTGTTCAGAAGACCGGCCCCTGAGAGATTTTAATTATCTTCCTATGTACTACCATAAATTGGCGTGATACTACTGTGACGTAAATGGCATCGTGATTTATTTTGCTGGTGAAAGATGAAGTCCATTTGAGTAACATATAAAAAAGCAGTTCTTACGTCCCAAAAAGCATACTGCAGTAATATTTAACATTTACAAATCTTAATTTATTAGGGGAGAGGTAACTGAGAAAAACGGAATTCAACAGAGATTATTTATACCTTCCTCGTCACCCAGTCTCTTTCCGTCAATTGTCCGTTAAAATAATGGTTTAAGTTACTCACGTGTCCTTCAGATGGAATAGCTTCAAACACTGAGCTACCACCTGTGTAAGTACGTGAGAACAACTACTATACGAGAAAGATATAACATACACTTATACTCACATGAGATAAGATAAAATTCGTCCCGCATTTTCGGAGACAGTCCCCGAAATAAGAATTTTGTCCCCGATTTTGACCCCATTTTATTTTATATTTCCAATTTCATTCCGTCTTGCGGATAGTACCCTTTATAATGGAGACTTTCTTGTATCTTGTTAGGGACTTTCCCGAACAGAAGATGGCAACAGTGCTGCGCATGGAGCAGTAGACAGTCAATATGTGTGTAAGATATAAAAACATGGCTGTAACGTGTGTATCATTTTAATTGTTATTACAGTGCTGTCCCAGTCACCGAATAGGCCATGGAAAATTGTCACTTTTAACATAAGACACATACACAGTCTTAAACACCTCCTACATTATAAGCTATATAACTTATTAAATTAATAAGTTAAATAAAATTAAAATTATATAATGAAGTAAGGCACTGGTCTGTGTGTTTTGCTATCCAAATATACAAAGATTAAGATATACAGAACTATAATTTTGCCTGTTGTTTTGTATGGGTGTGAGACTTGGTCTCTCACACTGAGGGAGGAACATAGGCTGAGGGTGTTCGAGAATAGGGTGCTGAGGAGGATATTTGGGCCTAAGAGGGACGAGGTAACAGGGGAGTAGAGAAGACTACATAACGAGGAACTTAATGATCTGTACTCATCACCAAATATTATTCGGGTGATCAAATCGAGAAGAATGATGTGGGCGGGGCATGTATCACGTATGGGTGAGGGGAGAGGTGCATACAGGTGGGGAGACCTGAGGGAAGGAGACAACTTGGAAGACCCAGACGTAGATGGGAGAATAATATTAAAATAGATCTTCAAGAAGTGGGATGGGGGGGCATTGACTGGATTGATATGGCTCAGGATAGGGACAGGTGGCGGGCTCTTGTGAGTGCGGTAATGAACCTTCGGGTTCCATAAAACGCGGGGAATTTCTTGACTAGCTGACGACCTGTTAGCTTCTCAAGAAGGACTGTGCTACATGGAGTTAGTTACTTAGTTAGTTAGTTAGTTAGTTACTTGTCTGTGTGTGCGCGTGTGTTTCTGTGTGGGTCAGTCGTAAATAATCAGGGAATAGAAAGAGCAGATTGAAATTTTGGTAGTAGTTTTGTAACGATTATGTAATATGCCGTGAAAAGTAATCAAAATCTTATGTCTGTTCTTTAAAACCTTACGTTTGCCACAAAAAAAATACATTCAACGGACAGTTTTAATATAGATATTCAGTCCGTACCGCGCTGTAAACTCTCCATCTCGGTTAAGGTTGTTTTTTTCTCACAGATTACAAAAAGATTTAAAAACACTGTGTGGGTATAATGTAAATTATAATTGTTGAATATTACACCTGTTTGTACATAATATAACCGCTCGGCTTTAATGTGTTTATTACTTCACTTTTACGTGCATGGATTTTATTTTACTACAAAAAAAAATCGTTTTATATAAGAAGTATTTTATAGGCAATTTATTGAAAAGCCACGGATACGGTGTATATAGCAGGAGAGAGAAGTGACGTCAGATGTGTCAAAATGTGCTAAGTGTTTGCATCTATATCTCATTTGTTTACTGTAATATTTGATTAGCGCTAGGCTGTGAAAGTACTACTTGGCTTATACTGCGGTGTTGATACTGTGTGGTTACGATCGTTTGCTTTGTTCGGCATATATCTAATAATAGCCTTTTGAATCCCTTAGCAAAGTGTTCTGATGGCCAGGACTTTATTTGGCGTTACAACCCAATATAATACTCAGGAATTCGAAAGTATTTCTGAACGAATGTGCAGGTGTCTATGTAATTAAATAAAGTCGCGGTCCACTGGTTATAAATCTTTCCCCATACCCAGTAAGTCTCGACACATACATATGAACTATTCTGAACCAAGCGTTTCGTGGTTTTCCTTCATCATTCATTCTGCAGTCTGTCTTACGACAGGTCCGTAGCCTCTTCCAAAGCGAGTTCTCCACAGGGTGCGATCTAGTGCTTCCTCTTTCAATTTCCAGTATCTTTTCTTTTCCTTAAGGTCATCCAGTAGCTGCTTACGTCTTCTCCCTCGTCTTCCCGTCATTTCTATCCTTCCCTCTAACTTTCCTTCAATCACATGTTTCAGAAGGCAGTGTCTACGCAAGATGTGACCAATCCAGTTAGCCTTTCTTCTTTTTATTGTATGTACGATATTCCTCTCCTCCTTAACTCTGTGTAATACTTCTTCATTTCTCACATGATCGGTCCAACTGATCTTCTCCATTCTTCTCCAGCACCACATTTCAAAACTTTCCAGATACTTCTGATCTACTTTCCCAAGTGTCCACGTTTCAGCACCATACAAAGCTATGCTCCAAATGTAGCACTTTTCTAGTTTCTTCCTTGAATTTAATTCCAGTTTGCTGGTGAAAAGATTTTTCTTCTTGTTGAATGCTGCTTTTGCCATGGAAATTCTGAATTTAATTTAATTTATTTTCCTTAGACCTTGACAAATACCGAAATTACATGCCAAATAAAATAACAATATTCTTTAACGCCTTTCTTAATATATTACCAACTAATCAGCCTATAATTCGATGCTACTGACATAATCATTAAAGAAATCATAAATAAGTAGCATAAGTAAAGCAGAGTCCTTCTTCAGAATCAAATAATTTCTCCCCTGCTCAAAATATTCGCCACATGTTACGGAACCATAAAGCCCAATGCTGTGTTTGCAAGACCACAACGCTCGTCTCTATCTCCAGGTATTTGTATGCTTAAGTCGATTGGATATATTAACACGTCTTAGGCGCTTTTCACAAAGCATTTGCGAAAGCGAGTATTAGCCTTGTTATGTCTCTACGTCCGTCCCTCCGCATGGAATAGCGTAACTCCCACCGGATGGATTTTCGTAAATTTTCACACACGGGACTTCTACTAAAATGTTTCGACTCATTCAAATTTTGGTTAAAGCAAACAAAAGTAGCAAACACTTTACTTTAAAACGCTCATAATAAAATCATGTCATTGTTTGTCCTTATAACTGCAACACAGTCTCTTCTCTGCGCAGTAAAATATTAGAACGAGAGAATAACTGTGACATAAATTTAGCGTCCGAAAATAACCCTTTTTAAATCTTCCAATTTACGATATCTCGACGTTAGGTATCGATTATGACTTATTTTATATCTGCTGCTACAGCGTCCGAAAATAGCCCTTTTTAAATCTTCCAATTTACGATATCTCGACGTTAGGTATCGATTATGACTTATTTTATATCTGCTGCTACAGCGTCCGAAAATAGCCCTTTTTAAATCTTCCAATTTACGATATCTCGACGTTAGGTATCGATTATGACTTATTATAAATCTGCTGCTACAGCGTCCGAAAATAGCCCTTTTTAAATCTTCCAATTTACGATATCTCGACGTTAGGTATCGATTATGACTTATTTTATATCTGCTGCTACAGCGTTCTAAAATAGCCCTTTTTAAATCTTCCAATTTACGATATCTCGACGTTAGGTATCGATTATGACTTATTTTATATCTGCTGCTACAGCGTCCGAAAATAGCCCTTTTTAAATCTTCCAGTTTACGATATCTCGACGTTAGGTATCGATTATGACTTATTTTATATCTGCTGCTACAGCGTCCGAAAATAGCCCTTTTTAAATCTTCCAATTTACGATATCTCGACGTTAGGTATCGATTATGACTTTTTTTATAATCTGCTGCTACAGCGTCCGAAAATAGCCCTTTTTAAATCTTCCAATTTACGATATCTCAACGTTAGGTATCGATTATGACTTATTTTATATCTGCTGCTACAGCGTCCTAAAATAGCCCTTTTTAAATCTTCCAATTTACGATATCTCGACGTTAGGTATCGATTATGACTTATTTTATATCTGCTGCTACAGCGTCCGAAAATAGCCCTTTTTAAATCTTCCAATTTACGATATCTCGACGTTAGGTATCGATTATGACTTATTTTATATCTGCTGCTACAGCGTCCGAAAATAGCCCTTTTTAAATCTTCCAATTTACGATATCTCGACGTTAGGTATCGATTATGACTTATTTTATATCTGCTGCTAAGATACGAAGAAATCTTTTAATGTGTATTATGTAAAATAATACAAAATGGGGAGACACGTTTCAAATGCTCGTTTTCCATTGTTCTTATTAAAATTATCCAAGTATTTAAAATCTAGGGAACGTAACAGAACAAAAGCTCCAGAAGTGTCGCGCTGTGCCGACAATTCCTAACTTGTTCACATACTTTCCTTCTTGAAGTGGAAAGAAATATGTGTAAATATGATCGTCGCTACGCTTGGGATTATAAGCAATATGCAATATGCAAAATGCATAAAGTTTCTTAGCTACTTTAATTTCCGGCCTGCGGGCAATTCGACGTTTCAGTTAGAACACAAAACGCAAGGAAGTTGTCTTACCTAATGATTAGGCTTAGGAATATATGCAAATATGAAAATGCGTATAATCCTAAGCCTTATCGTCACCATGCTGCTGGAATAATATTCAAATTTATATTAAAGATAAATTTTGAGGCTCAGGATAGGGATTTGTGACCCATTCCAGTGAACTTAGAAATAACGTCTTGGGTTCCGTAAAAGGCAGGGAAAATTTTGACAGCCACACGGCTATCGACATCTGAGTTAGAATTACTGCCAATCAAATTGTACTATTCAGGCCTGTTTTCTAGCAGTACTGCTTACGATTAGGTGACAATTTACGTGACGTCATCACTTTACTGTTCCACACTACAACATTAACTTTACTTACGATATAAACCTGCTGTTTTTACACTAACCTCTGTTCTTACAGGCTGCATGACTAGACATTTGGAGGATGCATATAATAAAGCTATACCAACTGAGGCGGTCAAAAATGTGTAAGCATTTATGATTTATACTTGTATTTGAGATGTACCTCTTTCGAATCTAGGCGTCGAAACTGACGATGTCGTAGGTTTCTTTATTCCCAAATCCCTCCCGGAAAATGCCGGAAGAATAATGCAAATTTGACAACAATCAGGTCCCTCCACATCCACGCGAGTTCATTTTTCACTACAACTGACTGATTTGTAATAAAAAGCAACCCCATTACAGGCCCTGAGGGGTCCAGGAGGTTGAGGCTCCCAGATTTGTAGACAGTCGGCACATGAAGGTGGTAAGGTTGTCAGCCCTACGCACCGGCCGCCTTTACCCCCCAGGAAATATTCCTGGTACTCGTTTCTGTTAGAGGCTGAGTCGACCCCAGGGCCATGGTGCGACCGAAACGATTATGTCAAGGAATTAATTCCAGTGACACTATCGGGAAGTTCATTTTTCAATACAACTAATTTATATGTAATGATGAGATTAAAAGTACATGATATTAAACCTCCACTTCCCCATAAATCTCGAAGGCGTGTTGGTTAATGAAGTATAAGCGCGGTTTTAACTCTTTTTTCTGTGGCCCAACAGCTGAAGCCGGTCCTAGCCCGACTCTTTTGAGGTTTATAAATCACACACAATTAGACACACAGACACATACACCCGGTACGACTCTTCTGAACGAATGATCAGTTCGTCGCAGAGGCTGCTACCTACACAACACACAAGACGAATTCGAACCTGCGGTCCCAACAGTCAAACGAATGTGAAACTTAATCAGCAGGTATCCGCATACGCACTTGTGTGTGTGTGGTGTGTGTGTGTGGTGTTGATGGACTGTTATTCACATTCCATCGAGAAGATAGGTAGCAAAGTTCTTCTTCAGAAGCTGAAAATTCTTCAGCTAATCAAGAAATACCCTGAAGTTTATTGAACGCAGAAGTTCATTACGGTGGTCACAACAGCCGACCATGTGTTTGTACCCTGAGCCAGACGGATCCATTCCACGCCCTCCCATCCTCTTTCTTTAAGATCCGTTTTAATATTATGCTCCTTTCTACGCCTGTGTTCTCCAAGTGGTCTCTGTTCTTCAGGTTTCCCAACCAAACCCCCGTATGCATTTATTTCTCCACATAAATGACACAAGAAGAAGAAGATTCTTTTCTCCAGCAAATTGGATTTAAATTTCATGAACAGACTAGTAAAGTGCTACATTTGGAGCACAGCTTTTTATGGTGTTGCAACTTGGACATTTCGGAAAGTGGATCAGAAGTATCTGGAAAGTTTTGAAATGTGGTGCTGGAGAAGAATGGAGAAGATCAGTTGGACAGATCGTGTGAGAAATGAAGTATTACACAGAGTCAAGGAAGAGAGGAATATCGTACATACAATAAAAAGAAGATAGGCTAACTGGCTTGGTCACATCTTGCGTAGAAACTGCCTTCTGAAACACGTGATTGAAGGAAAGTTAGAGTGAAGGGTAGAAATGACGGGAACACGAGGGAGAAGACGTAAGCAGCTACTGGATGACCTTAAGGAAAAGAGAAGATACTGGAAATTGAAAGAGGAGGCACTAGATCGCAATCTGTGGAAAACTTGCTTTGGAAGAGGCTATGGACCTGCCGTAAGACAGACAACAGAATGAATGAATGAATGAATAAGGGTCGCATGTCCCAGCAATCTCACCCTCCTGAACACTATCTGAAGAGTGGTACAAAGCATGAAACTTCTCATTGTGCAATTTTCTCCAGTGCCCTGCTATTTGCTTCCTCTTAGGGCTAAACATCGTCCTTTGCCGAACATGCTCAATCTTACATTCTTCCCTTAATATTAGAAACCAGGACGTCGGGAGTATCCGGTCAGAATCTCGACCTGTGTACCAGCTACCATGACTAAACCACTCTTGCCTTATCGAATGTTGCTCATGTATCTTCAAACTGAACATTATTACTGCTTCGGTATCCTTACTTACAACTTATGACCATCGTTAGAGCTTATTCAACGTAATGTAAACTTGGCAGTTGGAAAAATAGGCACTTGTTAAAATGACGAAATGATCCGTGACTTAACGTTAATATTGCGATCTGGGTTATGACACTGTAGTTAGGTGGGTACCGAAGTTTCTTAAAATATTCACAACAGTCAGACTAATAAAATGCACAATACTGTTCCTTAGATATTTATATTACAATATCACATTGAACATTGCTACATGTTTCGATCCCCAAGGGATCATCATCAGGGGAACCAACCAAAGCAACACGGCACAAAAACAAACTAGTATCCTTTGCATACAGTAAAGTTTTTGTGCGGTGTTGCTTTGATTTGATTCCCTGATGAAGATCCCTTGGGGATCGAAACATGTAGCAATGTTCAATGTGATATTGTAATATACATATCTAAGGAACATTATTGTGCATTTTGTTGGTCTGAGTGTTGTGAATTGGTTATCGGCAGTGCACGGTGTGAACAATGTGTAGTTTCTTAGAACATGTTGTATCTGTCTTTGTCTGATGCCTCGATAATGCAGGCAGTGTAGCTATATAAAGTTTTAGACATAGTAGACGGTAAAGCAATCACATTACAGGCCTAGACAGGCCCTTGGGGTTCCAGGAGGTTGAGGCTCCCAGATTTCTAGACAATCGGCACATGAAGGTGGTAAGGTTGTCAGTCCTACGCACCGGCCGCTTTTTACCCCCAGGAAATACTCCTGGTACTCGTTTCTGTTAGAGGCTGAGTCGACCCCAGGGCCATAGTGCGACCGGAAAGTTTAGACATAGTGTCAGAAATTAAAAACAAAATGTTAGAATGGGTAGGACATCTAGTAAGAATGGATCATGGAAGGGTAGTTAAGAGAATATTTGAGAGTAAACGGGAGGGAAGAAGAATTATGGGAAGACCTAGATTGAGATGGTTGGATGAAATTTAAAAGGATCTAGAGGAGATGAAGGTGGCGACAGAAGGCAGTGGATAGAGAGGAATAGGCTTCTGTAATTAAGGAGGTCAAGGCTCTCAGAGGGCCGTAGAAAGAAGGAGTAATTAAGTAATATAGGCAGTGTCACTGTCCAAAATGTGGCAGCTACAAACCTGCTTGTACAGTATATAATACGGAACTTAACCAGGAAACCTCAAGTCTCTCGCTCAGTTTTCAAACTCTCAATGTCGTCCTGAACATTACTGTAAAAAAGCGTATAACAGAGTGTTCCAAACTCTTTCCAAAGTCGTATAAGTTATAAGGTTGATTGAGCAGACGAACTAATTGATTAGATGCGCTTAATTAAACTTCGTGCCACAGTGCCAAGGCCAGCACATCGGATAACAACTGGCAGCTACGATTGGGCCTCCACTTCTTTTAAACCAAAACTGGATTTTGGAAGATTGCTCTCGTCTAGGATGTGACACTGAGATGTCTGGTAGGTGTACCGACGTTTCGAAGAATTCATTATCAGGAGGGTTTATCTGAAACGTCGGTACTCACCTACCAGGATACATGCATTATATGCCAAAATACAGCCACCTTTAAAGTTATCGCAGCAGTGTTACCCGTTTATCCCATTATGTTACTTCATTTCGCGCCTATTTGCTAGCTGCTACCTCGCTGTTTGGCATCATAATCACAGTGTAGCACTGTAACTGTAAGTAATAAGAAAACAGTGAATGGAAATGTATATCATAGAGTTATTGTAAATATGCAATTTGTTTAATATTGTATTCACCGTGCATCTTGTATAAATTGAAATTAAAACCAACTTGATGCACAATCACTATTAAAAAACTTTAATAGTATATTAATTAACCCGACATGTTTCGGTCAGGTACCTGACCATCTTCAGGGGTATACTACATTAAATTGCGTAGTCCATATGTTAAACACACATAAGATATGAGCCTATAAGGTCTCGTCGTATATAAAGTTTTTCACAAGTCACTAAAAAATCACTAAAAACTTTTTTAAAAAAAAGTCAACACTTGCAATCCCACAATAGTTCCACCTTTTATAAAAGTGTTATTATAAAAGTTTATGCAAGTGTTGACTTTTTAAAAAAAAAGTTTTTAGTGATTTTTAGTGACTTGTGAAAAACTTTATGTACGACGAGACCTTATAGGCTCATATCTTATGTGTGTTTAACATATGGACTACGCAATTTAATGTAGTATACCCCTGAAGATGGTCAGGTACCTGACCGAAACATGTCGGGTTAATTAATATACTATTAAAGCTTTTTTTTAATAGTGAGTGTGCATCAAGTTGGTTTTAATTTCAATTAATGCAATTTGTTGTTTCTGTCAATTTGTTGATGTTGCAACGTAATCTACAAACTTGCAAAACGGGCCTGATTCTGATTAGAAACCATGACCGCTTTTGTAGTAACGTCGTTCCATTTCGTGTAATAAATGATTATGTTTAACGTTTTCCTGCTCCGCCCTTTGATGAAATGTTCGTAAATCCGCATTTTTTCTTTCACAATTATCAAATAAATTATTGTGGTATGAAATTGTAACATGAGAAAGAAGCAAGACATAAAGGTAGCACAGTTCTTCGTATTACAGTTTGTTTCTTACAGTTGCTATTTTTCATTAAATAAATAAGTAAAAACTTATCGATTTCTTTACTATTTTCGACAAGGGTGAAAGATTCTTCTTTTCTCCACGACATCTAGGCCGGTTGTGCTGGGCTTTACCTGTAGAATGGTTACGGAGTCCCTTCCTCGACGATGAAGTGACAGGGGAAAAAAATCTGACACCTTCACCCAGTTCCGAGAATAAGAATGCGTGGATCTCTATCTCCACCCCATCCTATATTTCATGAAGCAGCAATTTGTCGTAACCCACCGATACACAATTTAACAGGAGACACAAATACAGGGCATACATAAAAGAATGGTGCGGTTTTAATAGTGTTCACTATTAAAACCGCACCATTCTTTTGTGTATGCCCTGTACTTGACCCGTCCTCAACAGACCAAAAGTTTCGCACGTAACATGTTTACGAAATTGCAAGGAGATGCAGCAATTATTGACAGAAGTTGTGTTTGTAAGCCGACTGACTGGTAATGCGGGAATCGCAGTCTGACGAATTGTATGCGCCAGAAGAGTGACCGGAAACATCTTCCACTGTGCGGATCTAAAAATATTGGGCACCATGATACAAAATTTAGTCCCTCGGGAATTGTGTATCCCTGCTCTTTATACCTTTGTGATTAGATACGCACAGGGACAAATGTACCTACGCCCATCCTGGTGGCCGCTGGTCTTAAGGCGTACGTCTTCGGCCGCTCACTTGCTGAGATTGAGGGTTCGAATCCCACCCGGGGCATGGATGTCTGCCTCTTGTGAGTGTTGTGCTTTGTGCAGGTAGCTGTCTGTGCGACGGGCTGATCACTCGTCCAGAGAAGTCCTATCGAGTGTGTGTGTGTGTGTCACTGAGTGTGATCAGGTACAACAGTAACCCTCTACACCTACAAGGAGTAGGTAGAAGACGTCAGACTGAGAAGGAAAGAAAGATATTTACCTACACCGAACACAAAGATGTTCTCAACACAGTAATCCATATACAGTGGAACCTCGAACTTCGAACACAATCCGTTCCAGGAGACGGTTCGACTTTCAAGTTGTTCGACTTTCGATTTAAATTTCCCCATAAGAAATAATGTAAATTGAATTAATCCGTTCCAGACCCCCAAAATTTACCCAATATAAAACACTTTAAGTGCCCATTTCAAAAGAGCATAATGATAAAACAAGTATATTTAATATCAATAATTGAAAATTTTTATTTATAATAGTACATACATAAAAAATATTGTATAATAATCAATCAATAATAATAGTAGGAGGATATTACTGTTCACTGGAAGGTGAATTACCCTTCTTTCATCTGGACCAAGCAGAGAGAGAAGGCGACCACGTGACGACCACGTGATTCTTTATTCGACTTTCGAGTTTTTGTTCGAGTTTCAAAACCGGATTTTCCTCGAATTTTTTGTTCGAGTTTCAAGTTGTTCGAACATCAAACCGTTCGAAGTTCGAGGGTCCACTGTATATTTCTAGTGTGTTCTGAAGGATCAAGCGATTTATATTTATATGTTTTATAAAATATAAATTGAGACGTATAAAATTACAATATTTTATTTGTATGGCACATTTTAGAATTTTAAGTTCTCAAGTATCTAAATACTGGCATTATACTACCTCCATTACTGTTTTGGGCCTATTACTCCTTTGTAGTTGTAAATCCCTGAGAATGGCACCTCGTTGCCGAAACATGTAGAAGTTTACTAGGACTTAAAGTACGACTTGTATCTTAAGAACATGTGCGGTGTGAATAATGGCAGAAGTCAGCATAACTGGACAAATTTTATTCAAGTCTCAAATATGAAATTTTACGAAAATTCTTCACGTGGGATCGGCCACGATGGATGCGATTGGACTGACATGACAAGGCCAGTATACGCTTCTGGCTTTTCGAACACGTCTAAATAGCGACCGTGAATGAAATTAATGATTTTATTGAATGAAAGTTCATAATAAAAACTTCGTACACTCCCTTAAATAAATTAAGGAGGGTGTGTGTGAGTGGCACGTCATGTAGTACGAATGTAAGAGATTAGCCGCACAGAGGGAAGATTGCACAGAAGTGGATTTTATAGTGCTGGGATTTGTTGGTTTATTCTGGATTGAAATCTATCAGAATCCTATTCATTGGCAGGGATTCTGAGCTCATTTTGGGCGTTTTGCTTTCCATAAAAGCGGAAATTTACGGTCAGATAAGTAACTATCGACTTTAAAAAATGTTCCTGCGTCATAGGGTTAGTCAAGTGACAGTGGACGCAAAATTTACTAGGCACGATGATGAAAAATTAAACAAATTCTGATCTGCAGTTGGCTTTCTCTTTAGCAACCATAAATGTGACGTCACAATTTAGGTAAGTCATAGGCGCATGACTTGGCTGCAAACCAATGTTGCATACATTGAAACTGTGCGCCTATATTTGCACAGAGCCAGGTCTGGCGAAACCAGTAAAGGGCAATTCCTCTTGATTTAGTAAGTTATCAGATGAAACCTTGAACTTCTTTGTAAAGACTCCAAATGTCTTATTCGCTTATTTTTGTTTAAAATTCAGCGTCAAGAGTATCAAACTCCAAATTAGGAATATTTTTTATCTGTTACAATCTGCAGGTCATATTTTGAAATGCGTGATTCATGGTTCTGTACAATGTAAGACTTCTGATTTGAAACTAAGAAAATATTCTACATAGTTCTACCTTAACCAAGAATATTTAAGATCTGCATGCTGTTTCATTAACGTATTACATGTTCCTGTCCGTTTAAGAAGAGTGGATACATGTTAGTGACCAGATTACTTGCTACCTGAGCTGCCTAACGTTGTAGGCCCTACATAGCTGCAATCGGCACGACGTGGTAGCTGCCAGGCTCATCTTGGAACGGCCAAGTACCGTTATATTACTTCTTTCAAAAACACTCTCTTGGTACCACATTTATAGCTTCAGTCACTGTGGATGTGAGGTGTGTGCTCAGTGCTTGTGTCTTGCCAGCAACTTGCCTCTTCATTCTCGCACCAGCAACTAGCAAGTGATCTGGTCACTGCTACACTCTGTTCTTAATAAGTTAAAACACATAAATACTCTAAAATTGAAAACTAATTCTATTTCTATGCATTGTTGCTAATGAAATGATTATTTATTGATTCATTCGTACACTGATAGAATTGATTCGTTGTGTTGGTTGGTTATTGGTTTTGATTGTGTTGGTTGGTTGTTGGTTGTTGTTGGTTGATGGTTTTGGTTGTTGGTTGATTGGTTGTTGTTGATTGATCGATTGGTTTGCTTGGTTGTGGTTGGTTGATTTTGATGGTTGGTTGTTGATTGAATTGATTGATTGGTTGGTTGTTGGGTCGATTGTTGGTTTGGTTGTTGATTGATTGATTGATTGATTGTTGTTAATTGGTTGATTGGTTGTTGTTGGTTGGTTGGTTGATTGGTTGGTTGTTGATTGGTTGATTGGTTGGTTGATTGATTGGTTGTTTGGTCGATCGACCTACCGACTGACTGACACATTCCATAAGATTTATCTCTACATTCATCCCTGTGAGAACGCCAAACTGAGATACAAACTTTGTATGATAGTATTTTTAGTTTCTGCGCTGTGTAGTGGCTAAATGTTTCGATATTTCGGAGGAAAGTACTGTCTCCATCTTCAGGCTGACTGTTGATTAAAGTGTCTGTGATTGTATCTACAAACACACGCAAGCCATCCTATATAACTTGAAATAATTCAGTCTCTCTGAAGGTGGAGACAGTACGTTACCCCAAATGTCGGAACATTTACCCACTACACCGTGCAGGAACCCAAAAGGAAATTATCATTCGATGAATAAACACCGTGAAAACCTGAAAACTTACATGAAACCAGGAGTTCCATATTTTTCACCGTCCCCTTATTGCGTTTAAAGAAGAAAGTAGGCGAGGTTCATTAAGAAGAAAAGACAAGGGGAAGTGACACGGCGAGAAAGAACGTCACATTTTTAGAGGTTTCCCAAGCTTTGCCAGCTCCTCCTTTTAATAAATGTAGTATGAAGATAAAGAAGTCAGAATTGTTAAAGATGAGACTTACGAAAAGAACCGCGGAATATTGATTTCTGGTTAATGTTAAAGCGCAAAGCTGGGGAAAGGAATGTAATTTACTTTAAAGCAAGGGAATTAATTTGATGAATTTAAGATATAAGTACCACATAAGAAGCAGCTTTTGTTTGAAGACAAAGGAAAACTAAGAAAGCCTGTGTTTAAAGAGGAAAATTAACCTGTATTATATTTAAATATTCAGTTCGTACCGCGCGGTAAACATATGTTTCTACTTTTATTTATAGAAACTAATCAGTTAATGCTGTATAGTGAAATAATCGCTGTTTGTTCTGAGATCCACACAAAACACATAAATACAGTCCGTACCGCGCAGTAAACACACTCCGTCTCAGTCATACAAACCAGTCAGTTAATGCTGTACAGGAAATAATCGCTGTTTGTTCTGAGATCCACACAAAACACATAAATACAGTCCGTACCGCTCAGTAAACACACTCCGTCTCAGTCATACAAACCAGTCAGTTAATGTTGTACAGTAAAATAATCGCTGTTTGCTCTGAGATCCATACAAAACACAAAATATACTGTGTGGGTAAAAGTAGCATTTTTGAATGCTAAACCTCAGGGTGCATAAAGTAACCATTGGGCTTTAAAGGATTAGTTTGTCGTTCATAATTTCCTGAGTTCTGAAATAAATAAAGCAGGTTATGAATATGTGAAGTGGAATGAATTAACTCAGTTTTTTGTCCAAAGGCAGTGTTAGTAATGTTGAAACACCGAAGTATGTTGCTAAAGATTAAGTAATTAAATTGAAATATGACTTGTACGCAGCTTCATTACTTTGAGATAAGAACGAAGCCTAAAGCAAATTAAGTTGTAGGTCATATTTGCTGTCTGTTTTGATCCAGAATATCACCCAGCACAGACTGTACAGTAACAAGTGAAATCTAGGCCAGGTCTGATGGCAGCTTGGCTTTATGTACCCTCCTGCCGTTACAGTGGTCAAAGAACATAAACTGACACACACACTCAGTGCTAACTGCTCTATGTTCGGCCTCTAAAATGCCCAGCAAATTAAGCATGGCATTAACGTTTTATACGCATAGGCCGATGAACTTGTGCTACTGGCTAAGGAAGAAATGTTACTACAGGACATGATTGATAGACTAATTAAAACGGGAAGACGCTATGGAATGGAAATGAACGTGGAAATAACTAAGGCAATGAGAATCTCAAGGCAACCATCCCCAATGAAAATTATGGTAGATCAAAAACAATTGGGGAATGTGGAATATTTCAATTATTTAGGCAGCATGATAACAAATGATGCAAGATGTGCATGTGAAATTAAATCCAGAATTTCCTTGGCAAAAGCAGCATTCAACAAGAAGAAGAATCTTTTTACCAGCAAACTGGCCTTAAATTTAAGGAAGAAACTAGCAAAGTGCTACATTTGGAGCATAGCTTTGTATGGTGCTGAAACGTGGACACTTCGGAAAATGGATCAGAAGTATCTGGAAAGTTTTGAAATGTGTTGTTGGAGAAGAATGGAGAAGATCAGTTGGAACGATCGTGTGAGAAATGAAGAAGTATTACACAGAGTCAAGGAGAAGAGGAATATCGTACATACAATAAAAAGAAGAAAGGCTAACTGGATTGGTCACATCTTGCGTAGGAATTGCCTTCTGAAACACGTGATTGAAGGAAAGTTAGAGGGAAGGATAGAAATGACGGGAAGACGAGGAAGAAGGCGTAAGCAGCTACTTGATGGTCTTAAAGTGGAAAATATAAAGATAAGCTAAATAAATAAAATACAAATAAACCACACGGTAAAAATTACTGTTACTCTGTTCCATAGGTTTTCTCCAGCTGTCTTAGCTGTTTGTATTCCCGGTACCCCTAGCAGCTTTACGTTGTCAATGCACCCCTCTGTCACCCTGGTTCTACCCTATTGGCTGCCATCGCGCCTACTGATTGCTACCCCGCACGAACTTTCCAGAATCTACGTTACAGTTTACTGGCTTTCTTTCTTTCCTACTCGGACTCTTGGCCCGTGATGATGGGACCGACGCGTTTTCTCAAAACGTCGGTAAACAATTACCACACGACGCTGCATAGTATCCCAGAAGAGCGCAGATCTCATCAACATCACGGCAGAAGCCTGAAATCAAGAACAACGTGTTTGTAAAATTCAAGCAATGGAAATATCATTGCGTGTACCACGTTCGGAAAAGTATAACAAAGCATAAACAAATACAAGTTGTCGAATATACGATTAATTACAATTACGAAATATTCTCAAAGCATAGCAACTGTGATAGTTTCGCTGACTTTTTTAATTAGCTCGAAAAATTAAGGTAACACAGGTGAGCTGGAAAAAAAATATGTTTCATTCCTCTTTACAACGTTTGTCCGAAACACTTATAAATATTTATAGAGTTTCACTCTAGAGATGCAAACAGTAATACGTATATGTCTTAATGTAGCGTGTCCGTTACTTCTGCCCTATTTTAAAGGAATTATGCAAGTGTCTGTAAGTGCTGTACCTTATAAAATATTCTTGATGTGAGTGAGACACAACCGGTTGCCATGGTACTCAGTGGGATACACGCTGAGGCCGAAGAAAGAGTTGAGTATCAAATGTGCTTTCTATAAGATTCGAGCTGAGGCTGAAGAACTGTTGGTCATCGAGTATCTAATTCAAAATAGCACAACTAGATGGTAACACTACGATGGATGAAATCAAGACGAGTTTGCTCTAATAATAAGAAAGCGACCGACGAAGAAGGCCATGTGATATCGCCTCGGTATTACGGCAGCCCGTAATATTAACATGACGTCGGTTGTATTTTAATGTAACGCCCCATTATCATGAATATACTTTATATGCCAAAGTACTGAAAGTCAAACAGACGTACAGGTAGACAGACGTGGTCAAATTTACTGTGGCATTTTTTGTAAGTTTTCCCTAGTAAAGTGCCATAAACAGAACACACGGACGTAACAAAATATACATTCGGGAAATTAGAGAATATTTTTTTTACAGAAAAGGAATGGTGTTCCAATAGAATGGACGTTTACGGACTCAGATAACTAAATTTTTGTACGAAATGAAGAGATGCGAAATGTTGAGTGTAAAGTTGGAAGGGCCTTGAGCAAAGTCGATGGAAATAAAAACAAGAAGTATCGCTTGCCGAACATTGATAAAGAAAGCCCTCTGTTTACGAACTTAATTCCTTCCTTGAAACCTGCTCGTGAGGAGAAAAATTGTAAAGAGAAAATTAGTTCTCATCAAATTTTATATTGTTTATACCGTGCATTGTCGATAATCAGATAAATAAAATGGATTAAATATTGTGTCTTAGTTTTATCAAGGAGGAGAGGAATATCCTACATACAATAAAAAGAAGAAAGGCTAACTGGATTGGTCACATCTTGCGTAGAAACTGCCTTCTGAAACACGTGATTGAAGGAAAGTTAGAAGGAAGGATAGAAATGACGGGAAGACGAGGGAGAAGACGTAAGCAGCTACTGGATGACCTTAAGGAAAAGAAAAGATACTGGAAATTGAAAGAGGAAGCACTAGATCGCACCCTGTGGAGAACTCGCTTTGAAAGAGGCTACGGACCTGTCGTAAGACAGACTGCAGAATGAATGAATGAGTTTTATCACTTTCTATGTAATAAAATTAGATTATTCCTGAGCTCAAAAACTTATAACGTTTTCACCTGTACTACACAGGAAGATACACGGGCATGAACAGTGACATAAATGGTCATTTGCTCTATTTAAATAAAATTCATAGTCATTGGCCTGTGCATGAATAATAGTTACGTCATTAAATGCATACAGAAAATAAGTAAATATTAGGTACCGTTGTTATAAATACGATATTCAAGCATTCCTTAAGATGTAATCAGTGCAGACTTAACACCGACAAGAGCTAACTTCACAATAAAGCTACGAAAACACTTAAGAGGCTCTGCGATGCTGCTGCTTCTGCGCAAACCGCTCAGGAATGCCGTACTTTCTGCGCATCCCAAAACATTCGGGAACCAACGACAATTTTGAAGGCGTGTCAGGGGGTACGATCGGTTTGAGAGGAGTTCGTATAAGAGAAAATTGACTAGCAAGTTAATAAACAAATATTAATGTGTGCATCTGCTATAATCGAAAACTCGTAAAACGATTGGTCGTGCAGTAACGGATTTCTGTATATAACAAACGTAACAATGTAATGTTTTCCCTAAGCTTAGTTAAGTATCACGCCGTGAGGTAGTAGAGGTATAACACAAATATTCTTAGCCTCACCACTGGATGAAGGTGAATTGGTTAGCTTAACCAAAAGTGGGTGGAACCGAGCAGTGCCAACGAGAGGGGGGGGGGGGCCGGTACAAATTACCGGGGCCCGGCGGTCCGGAATGCGACCCGGGTACAGGGATCCGACTATGATGCAATATGTTTTTGCCTTTCTCGGTAGTATCAGATATAATAAGGTACTAATTTGTCGTGTTGACGGCTCTTGCGGCCAGCGGCCATCTTGTGTACGACGCTGTGTGCTTTGTTTCCTTACTTCTCCCCTACTCCAGCAGCAGGCAGTACGATTCGTACTAGCTGCTGCTACTTTAGCAACTCACTCCGTGCGCCCTGACAGTAAGACAGCACCCTTGCTGTTCATTCTGTAGTCTGTCTTACGACAGGTCCGTAGCCTCTTCCAAAGCGAGTTCTCCAGAGGGTGCGATCTAGTGCTTCCTCTTTCAATTTCCAGTATCTTCTCTTTTCCTTAAGGTCATCCAGTAGCTGCTTACGTCTTCTCCCTCGTCTTTCCGTCATTTCTATCCTTCCTTCTAACTTGCCTTCAATCACGTGTTTCAGAAGGCAGTTTCTGCGCATGATGTGACCAATCCTTGCTGAGGTCCCAAAAAAATCTTTCCACGGGCCCAAAACCGCTTTCGACTACCCTGAGACCGAGAAGCGGTCTCGATGCTGTGAAAGCGAAGAAAATTTGTTGCCCTTCTCGGTAATCGAACCCCCCAATTCCCCAGTTGTCCAACCCGCAGTCTATTCACTATATTGACTGAGATCAACAGAATGTATTTCTCCCCTTTCATAATTCATCCCGCACAAACATGCAGGCGACTGTTTCACGCAGAGGCGTGGACATTAAATATAGCTGAGGTAGACTAGACGGAAAACAACAGTAAATATGCACTTTCACTGACCACGTACAACCGATCGAATAATAAACGTCTCAAGGCATTCCGTGAGTCCACTAAAGTTGCTGCGAGCAGAGAATGAATGCAACTAAGCTGCTGAAAACAGTACAAAACCCTGCTATCTTGCGTGCTTCATTTGATATTATTTTATTGTCGACTACTTGTTAACAACGATTCTTCGAAAGGGCCGTTTTACTTTACAACATAAACAACCCCGTAAACGTTAGACTACAGCATGAAGCTACTAACCGATACTGCCTGATTTTCTGTAGAGTGTAGAGTCAGGTTGCACTGAACATCCTGCCTGTTGATATGTATCATGGTTGGCTTATCTTGTAGGGGCATGTCTGTACAATTCAATAAAATTCAAGGTCAGATCAAACACGACTTTTATTACATATCGAATTGTTAAGCAGCTACATGTTTCGATCCCAAACCTGGATCATCATCAGGCTTGCATAGAAAGGAAAAAATTGTGTATTATTATGTACACTATGAAATGAGATCTCATAACTTTTAGGTGCGTTCGCAAAATTTTGAAAAGCGACTATTAGCTTCGTCATGTCCGTCTGTCCGTCCGTGTATCTGTTTGTCTCTCCGCCCGCATGGAACAATTCGGCTCTTACTGGATGGATGTTCTTGAAATTTGATATTTGAATATATTTCGAAAATCAGTCGAAAAAATTCAAGTTATTTTAAAATCTGACAAGAATAACAGGTACTTTACATGAAGACCTAAGTACATTTATGATAATATCTCGCTAAATTGTTGTTATATTGAGAAATGTTTGAGACAGATTTGTAGAGAAAATCAAAACACACATATTACGTTCAATAATTTTCTTCCGAAAATCGTGCCGTTTATGAGATATGTGGAAAAATGTGGTAGAGCCAGACACGCCACGGATGAAAATACGGCGCATGCGCTTTGCATGGTGGATAACTAAGGCTACAGACACACACTCAGAATATGTAATACTTATTGCTTTTCCACGACAATGATGGTTAAGCGAACGCGCCTCAGTGTTACGTTTCTATGTACATTGCTTTGCTTGTTAGTTTTTAGATTCTGAAGTTTTTTAAGGAATATAGTTACAGTAGCTATTGTTGTGCACTTTATTTGGTCTTGTCAGTTAAAACTATTTTAATTCAGTCTTGGTTACGTGTTGATTTCCTGCTGAATAATTAACTGACTGATACGAAACGTGTAGAGCCTTGTATTGGTGGATTATTCTGTTTGTTGTTGCGATTCCACTGTTTTATATTATACGAATGTATGATATATTCGATGTCTCATTTTTTTGTGTTCTTCCTGTTTTTGAACTAAAATCTTCCTTGTTGGCTTTGTATTTTTATGTGTCCTTTAATGTGTTGTACTCCTCGCGTTTTCTTAACATCCTTTAACGTAGGACAATTAGATGCATAATAAGATTTGTGTTCAGACTGACCTTGAATTTTATTGAATGATTGTAAAACACAACGGAACGGCCTTTAGCAAAGCATGTATAAACGACTGTTCTGCCTTTCCAGTCGGAAACACAATACGTACACGTACATGTAACTGACCATGAGAAAAAACAACGAGTCGCAAGACCAACACCTGCAGCTTTAAAGCACTGCCGTTTGTTTCTTAACGGACGTAGGAAATGAAAGCGGAGTGCAAAGTCCAGTCATAAACTGAAATGTTATACCACTGAAGCTAACAACCACTGTAATGACGACAGAGCCCTCGGCTGTGGCTGGTCCGTGACAAACGCAATCTGGTGGGAAATATCTGAACGAAATAGCAACCAACGATGCAACGCAATCATTTGTGTATTCTCACACACACGCACACATAGGCGTAACATTGGGAGAGTGGCAAAGTCGAACATGTGTACTAACTAACTAACACCATGGAGCAGAGTCCTTCTTGAGAAGCTAACAGGTCGTCAGCTAGTCAAGAAATTCCCCGCGTTTTATGGAACCCGAAGGGTCATTACCGCACTCACAAGAGCCCGCCACCTGTCCCTATCCTGAGCCATATCAATCCAGTCCATGCCCCCCCGCCCCTTTCCACTTCTTGAAGATCTATTTTAATATTATCATCCCATCTACGCCTGGGTCTTCCAAATGGTATCTTTCCCTCAGGTCTCCCCACCAAAATCCTGTATGCACCTCTCCCCTCACCCATACGTGCTACATGCCCCACCCACCTCATTCTTCTTGATTTGTTCACCCGAATAATATTTGGTGATGAGTACAGATCATTAAATTCCTCGTTAAGTAGTCTTCTCCACTCCCCTGTTACCCCATCCCTCTTAGGCCCAAATATCCTTCTCAGCACCCTATTCTCGAACACCCTCAGCCTATTAAAATTCACTTAACCAACAACTGCACTATTGAATTAAAATATTTTTTGATATTTTGATAATTTAATTCAATAGTGCAGTTGTTGGTTGTTAAGTGAATTTTAATACCATAATGCACGGTGAAAAAAAAAAAAAAAAAAAACCTCAGCCTACGTTCCCCCCTCAGTGTGAGAGACCAAGTCTCACACCCATACAAAACAACAGGCAAAATTACAGTTCTGTATATCTTAATCTTTGTATTTTTGGATAGCAAACTGTAAGACACAAGATCCTGCACCGAATGATAACAAGCATTCCCCGACTTAAATCTGCTCCTAATTTCTTCTTGAATGGAATTTCGATTTGTTAGGGTTGTTCCCAAATATTTAAACTGTTCCACCCTTTTAAAGGATTTATTACCTATCTTTATGTTGTCATTTTGTCCTGCATTCTGATCTCCAGACATGACCATGTACTTAGTTCTCTCAGCATTTACTTCTAGACCAATCTCCTTACTAGCGACTACTAAAGCTTCTGTGCTTTTCTTTATAGCATGTACACTTCCGCCCAATATATTAACATCATCAGGAACGTGGGTATTAGTATCTTTAATGTACGAAGGAGTCAAGTTAGAAAGATGGGGAAGATTCGTTTGAACCAGTCCTTAATATACGATGACCAATGCAAAGATCACAGTGAATTTACAGTGCCTCGCTTCCTTTGTAAACGACTGACTCAGATGCTTGAATTTGCGTCCCGTAAAATGCAGTTTTTTCCGCCACCACCCAAATCGTTTGAAAAATATTTCTTTTATTTTCTCTTTTCAAGTCAGTAGCCAAAAATCTATTCTTAGGTAAAAAAAAAATATTGGAGGGGCATTTGTCTCCCCTTCCACATCCTACGTTACGCCTTCTGACCACAAAAATCTGATAACCGCAAGCTGTTCTTCTCTGGTGCACTGCAAAACTGGAGTCACGATGCTAGAAACAGTCTTTCTCGCTTAATGCGAGTGATGAGTTGATGTGGATCCAATCAGCAGGTGTGCCAAGTGAAGCTAACACTGCGACCAGCTGCATCGCTCAAAACAACCTCCGTATGATATTGCCATTGTTTATTGACTGTCCATCGTATTAAAATTATTGAATATTAAAGTTTATCTTCTTCTTATCTCTTTACTGACGTATGTTGTACGTTATCACCCAAGGATACCAAACCTCTCTGGGCTTATTTGGCCCGTTACGAAAACCATTTCTGCTTATTTAAATTGGACAAAAAACTTTGCCTTAAGCCGGAAAACATTCTACAATTAGAGTAATATAAATGAGAGAGCCGCATAAGATGAACTGGCGTGCCTCGTGCAGCACTCGGGCCTCGTGTTTGAGAGCCAAATTTAGTACAGATTCCGTTTTCCACGACTGTGAATATAAGGTTATGTTATTGTCAGGTGTGACGCCGTGCTGTTTGGTATACAAATAAAATAATTACGGAGAAAGTGCTGTCTCCTTCTTCAGGTTACAAAAGTCCTGTGCTGTGAATTTAGATGCAGCGGGTTCTGTCTCAACGTCGGTACATATCCATATGCCAGGTGGAAGTATTTGAAATCCTCACCACAGTGAGGACTTCATACCTTATTTTAGACATGTTTGTATCTGACACTGACAACTGTGAACTTGAAATAGTATTTCAGATTTGTATAACTGGTAAATGGTTGGTGTTTCATGGTAAGTTTTTCTTTGACCTTGTTATGTTTTGTATATGTTTACGTTATACATACGCCGGCCTTCACAATACAATGACAAATACTTCATCAATAATATTTACTGTCTGTACCATGTAAAGTATGTAAACCTGTAAATCTAGAAGACAATCAACCGAAATGTTTAGGTGAAGCAAGACGCGGTTCGAGTCTGTTCTTTGTCAGTCAAGAGTTGTAATTTTTTTTTCCAATGGCTCGACAGCCCCTAGGGGTCCTAGGCCGCCTCATTGTACGACGCTTCACGATCACACTTTTTAGACACACCACGTTCGGTAAGGACTCCTCTGGACGAGTGACCAGCCCGTCGCAGAGACCTCTCTACCTGACAACACTCACACGAGACAGACATCCATGCCGCCGGTGGGATTTTTTTTTTTTTACTAATTCCTGGGTTTTCCCCTTTGATCCATTTTTGTTCTGTATTAATCCTTTTTCGTCCTTTTCGTGTCACTTACGGTCCACAACCGTCTTTTTACAACACAACACAAACATCCATACCCCCGGTGGGATTCGAACCCACGATCCCAGTAAGCGAGCGGCCGAAGACCCACGCCTTAGACCGCACGGCCACTGGGATCGGCCAAGCGTTGTGATAGTATTTGTAAAGAAATCATGGCTCCTCCCTTAAGACCTTTCCATATTCATCCTTCATGGCAGTGCTCTTATCTCAATCAATCCACTCAAAACACCTCCAGTTCAAACAGCCAAAGCAAATTTTTAAAAACTGTTAGCTATACAGCTGTTTAGGCTATATGCAATGTCATTAGCTTTGTAACTAATGATAACCTTGTTAGCTATGTAGCTATATAGTCTGTGTATACAATGATTGGGTTCGTGGCTTAATGATAGAGTTGTAAGCAATGCCCATACTTAGGCTGTGTGTATTGTGATAGCTTTTTAACTTTCGATACCGTTGTTAGTTTTTTCGTGTAATGTAGTACAGGTGGAATGAAACTGACAGGGGAAAACCGAAGTACTCGGGGGGAAAACCTGCCCCAGTGCCACTTTGTCCACCACAAATCCCACATGGACTGACCCGGGATCGAACCCGGGCCTCAGCGATGGGAGGCCGACCGCTAACCGCCTGAGCCATGGCACGGCCAAACAGGGCAGTTGCTGCCATCGACTGTGTTTGTCGTTACGTTGCAGACTCGCGAACAAGATTAAAATGCTTTATACCGCCATTCTTCAGGGATGTGACTCCGTGTAGATTTGTCGATTATATACCAAACTACGCGGTGTTACATCCATGAAGTTGCGGACATTACATTCCTCAGAGATATCGATATATTTTTACCCGACTACGCCATGTTACATTCCACAATACTATAGTATTCTTATTCGCCGCTTTGACAACTCTGTATCTCGCACATACGTTAGTTAACTTTCATCGGCTGACTTTTTTTGGGGGGACGTAACAAGTTGAGAAAGCCTCCGATTAAGCAGTGAGCTAGATACGGCTGTATGTTGACTTGCATCACGCCCAAGTCCAGTTATGCCACTCACTTAAAAGACCAGTTTCACTTTTATGTCACACACACGAGCTGATTATTTAAATGCAGTGTTGCCACACTTCTGATAATCCTCTTCATCATTCAGTCAGTTATTCTCGGTAAATTTAAGTCTTCCTGGTAAGGTAAAGGTAAATTTCACCCTAGAGCAGGCCATGAAGGCCCAGAGGGGGAGTAGATGTATAGCTCTACTGTTTCTTTAACCTCGGCGCTAGATGGGGTGGGTGGTCAACGCCACGCCCCGGCCGCTTTACCTCCGGGAATGACCCAGTACCCATTGTACAGGAGGCTGGGTAGGTCCCAGGGCCGGTCTGGACGGGTGCTGAAAATCTTTCCCCCACCTGGATTCGATCCCCGGACCGTCCAGCCCGTAGCGAGTCTCTATACCAACTGAGCTATCCCGGCCCACTAAAGTCTTTCTGGTGCTTAATTAAGCATCATGCTATAAGGGCCTAAGGATAGAGGGGTTAGCTCCATCTGTTTTTAACCGCAGTGCTAGATGAATGTCAGTGGTCAGCTTCACGCCGTGGCCATTTTATTCCCGGGACATAGCCCCAGGTGACCTTTGAATAAGGGGTTGTTTAGACAAGAGGAACGGCGTGAACGCTTTGCAGGAAAGAATGGTTGTTTGTTCCTGTTTGAAAGCAAACCGCATTACGTCTTTCGTCCAGCTCGTAACAGTAGTCTGCATCCACTGAGTTATTTTGAAATTATTTTGAAATTGTTTATTCTGTTTATTTGATAAAAATTGTTCATTTATAAAACCAACTAAATGCACATGATATACACAATACTAAAATGTTTCTTTACTCCTACATGTTTCGGCATACAATTTTGCCATCGTCATGGAGCCTGCACACCGAATTTAAAACTTGCTAAAATATAACCGATTACGACAGTTATGCTAATTAGACGCAGCATGTCGCAACTGGATTCAGAGCGGAAGGTGGCTGATATACATAGAAATGTTAGAAGTACAGGTAGCCCTCGATTTGCGCCGGTCCAATTTGCGCCGATTCAGAATAACGCCGATTTTGAAACCAGGAGGTCAAAAAGTCAAAATATATATATATATATATTACAATTATTTCTAACGTTTTACAATTTTTCTCGTACTGCTTCTTATACTAAATCGTAATTCTTACATCGCTGATATAAGAGGAAGAGGAGGAAAGAGGTGAAGAAGAATTTCCTCTACGTGAAATGAAGACAAGCGATCTCCAGCGCATCCTCTCAGACATAGATATACTCACTGATGAGCTCTGCGAGATTGACCACGACTGTGAGCGGAGTGCTTCAGCGCAGAGGAGCGTTATGGCGTCCATGAGGCCTTATCGTGACATTTTGATAGAAAGAAAGAAGAAATCACGACAGTCCACACTGCATGCTTTCTTTAAAAAACGTGACGATCCTCAACCAGGGACTTCGTCAGAGAACTAACGCTGCTTCATTACGCCATTGCCGGTTGTAAGTGTATAAAATATATTTTTAAATTCCCTTTATTATATTTACGTTATTTCAGAGCTTTAAATGCAATGCCATTATATTACTCGTCAATGTTTGGGTGACGGGAACGCATGTCATTGACTTCCCATTGATTTACATTATAAAATCGTTTCAATTTACGCTGATTCCGATTTACGCCGGCTCGTCCAGGAACGCATGTCATTGACTTCCCATTGATTTACATTATAAAATCGTTTCAATTTACGCTGATTCCGATTTACGCCGGTTCGTCCAGAACGCATGTCATTGACTTCCCATTGATTTACATGATAAAAATCGTTTCAATTTACGCCGATTCCGATTTACGCCGGTTCGTCCAGGAACGCATGTCATTGACTTCCCATTGATTTACATTATAAAATCGTTTCAATTTACGCTGATTCCGATTTACGCCGGTTCGTCCAGGAACGCATGTCATTGACTTCCCATTGATTTACATTATAAAAATCGTTTCAATTTACGCCGATTCCGATTTACGCCGGTTCGTCCAGGAACGCATGTCATTGACTTCCCATTGATTTACATGATAAAAATCGTTTCAATTTACGCCGATTCCGATTTACGCCGGTTCGTCCAGGAACGCATGTCATTGACTTCCCATTGATTTACATTATAAAATCGTTTCAATTTACGCTGATTCCGATTTACGCCGGTTCGTCCAGGAACGCATGTCATTGACTTCCCATTGATTTACATTATAAAATCGTTTCAATTTACGCCGATTCCGATTTACGCCGATTCCGATTTACGCCGGTTCGTCCAGGAACGCATGTCATTGACTTCCCATTGATTTACATTATAAAAATCGTTTCAATTTACGCCGATTCCGATTTACGCCGGTTCGTCCAGGAACGCATGTCATTGACTTCCCATTGATTTACATTATAAAAATCGTTTCAATTTACGCCGATTCCGATTTACGCCGGTTCGTCCAGGAACGCATGTCATTGACTTTCCATTGATTTACATTATAAAATCGTTTCAATTTACGCCGATTCCGAATTACGCCGGTTCGTCCAGGAACGCATGTCATTGACTTCCCATTGATTTACATTATAAAAATCGTTTCAATTTACGCCGATTCCGATTACGCCGGTTCGTCCAGGAACGCATGTCATTGACTTCCCATTGATTTACAGTATAAAAATCGTTTCAATTTACGCCGATTCCGATTTACGCCGGTTCGTCCAGGAACGCATGTCATTGACTTCCCATTGATTTACATTATAAAAATCGTTTCAATTTACGCCGATTCCGATTACGCCGGTTTGTCCAGGAACGCATCCCCTGCGTAAAATATAAAACCGTGAAATGTGGTTAAAATTCGGTATTCTTTAGGTCGTTGCAGCAGTCCTCTTTCTACACAAACATCTGGTATTGCTTTCAATCCGTTACGGATCATGTCCCTGTATGACGTGTCGTATGGTCTATGTAGGAGGTCACTGTTTACATTGGTGTTATAAATAAACCACTGAGCTACGTTATTATTTTACTTAATTTAAGTGGAGATGTTTAAAATATTTTATGGTAATTCATGAACGTATCGGTCAGCAGGAAAAGGGATTATGTACAATCGTTGAAAAGCAAATACACTCTTATTCCCTTTACAAATTACAGTGTCAGCTCATTCATTCAGCAGTCTGTCTTACGACAGGTCTGTAGCCTCTTCCAAAGCGAGTTCTCCACAGGGTGCGATCTAGTGCTTCCTCTTTCAATTTCCAGTATCTTTTCTCCAGAGGAAGCATCTCGCATTTGGCATTTGTCTCTGTTTCTGGAAGAGACTATCCAGGAAAGTAATAATGTGGCAGTTTTTCCATTTTCTTTCCACATCGCAGTACAGCAGCCGTTCAGACCACTCTGGTCACGCCTGTTGTTACACGATCATGAACCATCTGGAGCATCATTTGCTCTGTGCTTCAAGTCGCTACTGATGTCGCTGCTTCCGGCATCAGGGGAGTTTTTATTCGGTTTCCCATCTCCTAGGCATCTCTCTTCGTCTGGTTCCTACCCTGTTGATCTGTCCGGCTTGGGAGACCCTACTGGTAGCAATGCTACCGCCGGCTTAGCTCTCAGGGTCACTGGAACTCACAAGCCCCTCTACCACGGCAAGGTGAAGATACTAACAAAGGACCATTAATTTCTGCAAGCCCATTACACAAGCATCCTACGTGAAACGTCTGAATGCTTCTGTTTACATGACGTGTCCTTCTCTTGCACATATTTAGCAAGAAGGCTAATATGCGGGTTCCTTTCTTCACTGAACGCTGATAATTCTTCACCTCCAAAAATGCGTTACTTGAAGTACGCTAGCACACTGCTCTATGCCACTCAGCAGCACGCCTGACATGTACCAAATGACAGATTCTTTTAAGGACCCTCAAAAAAACTGCATGCGGTTTATCGTGGCTTAGAATTCCACTTCTAAGAGAAGAAGTATATATTTACATTTCTAAATTAAACAATATTTACTTACGTAAGGGGAAAATGTAATTCCGGAAAATAAAACAATATATAGGCCCTGGCGGGCGGAAAATATTAAAATGTATCTCAGATAAATCGATCCCGATGGCCGCTCGGATCAAGGTGCAGGTCTGCGTCTGCTCGCTTGTTGGGATTGCGGGTTCGAATCCCGGCGTGGACATGGATGTCTGTTTCTTGTGAGTGTTGTCAGGTAGAAGTCTCTGCGACGGGCCGATCCCTCATCCAGAGGAGTCCTACCGAGAGTGTGTGTGTCACTGAGTGTGATCAGGTGCAACAATAACCCTCTACACCTACAGTGAGTAGGTAGAAGAGGTCAGGCTAAGAAAGAAAGAAAGAAATATCTCAGATATATCTTTCTTTCTTTCTTTCTTTCTTTGACCTCTTCTACCAACTCACTGTAGGTGTAGAGGATTACGAGTATTGTTGCAGTTTATCACACTCAGACACACCACAGTCGGTAGGACTCCTCTGGACGAGTGATCAGCCAGACTCAGAGACCTCTACCTGACAACACACAACACTCACAAGAGACAGGCATCCATGCCCCCGGCGGGGTTCGAACCCGCAATCCCAGCAAGCGAGCGGCCTCAGTCCCACGCCTTAGACCACGCGGCCACTGGGATTTTTATTGGTGTTTAATTTTGTTAATTTCAAAGTTACTTTACTTAGAGGACTCAGTTGCTTTTACGTAGACGTATATAGGCCTGTGCTATTAATCCGTGATTATGTGATACTTCATTTGCAGTGCTTGGATTGTAAAAGTGCTGTATTTTTAATTTACTGCGTTTCGTTTTGAGCCTAAACAAAATGTATTGTCTTGCTCGCCATACCGAACACAGTATTGCGAAAACGTCTTAAGTGGACATTGTAGTCCTCTGCAATGTGACGCTGTGTCTTTGGGCGAGTAGTTGCCGACGTCTCGAAACCTTCGAAACGTGAGGAACTACTTGTACGGCGACATATCATTATATCCCAGAAGATGAAATATTCAGCAACAAGGCTGTAAGAATTTATTAAAATCTTAGCAAATCCCTAAATTCTTATTACGTAAATATTAAGAATTATAAAATGTTTTTGTTCAAATCAGTAGCAAAATAACAAAAACTCATGTTTTTCCAAATTCTTTTGTAGCTCGATTTGTAACATCTAGCATATATCAGAAGAATGTACGCCATAAAAGAAACAGGATTTTCTTCAGAGGTAAATAAGAAGAGATGTTACTACATTTCAGCATTTATCCAGCGAGGAAAAAATATTAAATAATTTTCACATAACAGTAATTTAAACGATACCGTTTTCTTCTCTGTAAAATTGAAGTGGCACCGGGACAGTTTTGCTCCTAGTGGGCCAGTTATATTTTTCCTGTCGTATCATTCCGCCACTGCTCCATAGGGTAAAGGTAAAGTTCTCCCTAGAACAGACCATGAAGGCCCAGAGGGGGAGTAGAGGTATAGCTCTACTCTTTCTTTAACCCTGGCACTAGATGGCGGTGGGTGGTCAACTCCACGCCCCGGCCGCTTTACTCCCGGGAAAGAGACCCTGTACCCATTGTACAGGAGGCTGAGTGGGCCCCCGGGGCCGGTCTGGACGGCTGTGAAAAATCTCGCCCCCACTGGGATTTTTTTTTTTTTTTTTGCCTGTCCGGGGTATTCCCCCTTTGATCCATTTTTGTACTGTTTAAATCCTTTCGTCCTTCATGTCACTTTACGTTCCATGCTACCGTCCTTTCAACAAACACAACACAAACATCCATGTACCCGGTGGGATTCAAACCCAAGATCCCAGTAAGCGAGCGGCCGAAGACCCACGCCTTAGACCGCACGGCCACTGGGATCGGCATTCGATCCCCGGACCGTCCAGCCCGTAGCTAGTAGTTATACCGACTGTGCTATACCGGCCCGTTGCTCCGTAACCATTCTCATATTTCGTTGCGAGAAGTGAGGCTCTCACGGCGTTATTGCTGCACGTCCAGGTCGCTGCGTCAGACGAGTAATTCCTGATGTTTCGAAGGACCGTAATGCGCTCATCTTCTAGGTCAAAGGTCAACATTTTCAAGGAGAATATTTGTTTCATTTGCCATCAGCCTCGCCGAATTTTAGCAGTTGACAGAGACTTTAAATAGAACACTTCCTGTGCCTTTATTTCCGCGATACAATAAGGTCCTCCAAGCAGAATTAAAGCTCTCTGCTTTCTTATTGCAAATGCATTAAAGCTAAAGCAATCCCATTACATGCCTGGACAGGCCCTTAGGTTTCCAGGAGGTTGAGGCTCCCAGATTTTTAGACAATCGGCACATGAAGGTGGTAAGGTTGTCATCCCCACGCACCGGCCGCCTTTACCCCCAGGAAATATTCCCGGTACTCATTTCTGTTAGAGGCTGAGTCGACCCCAGGGCCATAGTGCTGCCGGAAGGTTTATGTCAATGAAAATTTCCAATGACACCATCGATAATCGAACCCGCGACCTTCCGGCTTGTAGCGCAGTGCCTCAACCAACTGCGCCACCGCGTGCCCCCTTGCAAATACATTAATCCTACAAATATATTACTATTATTATTGCTCTTTTGTTTTACTTCCTGAAGAATTTATTGACATCCGTGATTTCAGGCTTCTGCCGCGATGTTGATGAGATCTGCACTCTTCTGGGGTATTAACGCAGCGTCGAGTGGTAATCCTTTACCGACGTTTCGAGACAGTGTATCAGTCCCATCTTCAGAGGTCAAGACGTCCAAGAAGAAAAGAAAAGAAAATAAGAAAGAAAGAAAGAAAATATGGGACCGATACGTTGTCTCGAAACGCCGTTAAAGGATTTCCACTCGACGCAGCGTAATACCCCAGAAGAGCGCAGATATCATCAACTTAATGAGTTTGTATTTACATTTAATTTGTCCCATTGTACCTCAAAGTTTTGCATCGTCGTCATTTCTGTAATGGTTATGTGCACTACGATACGATAATTCCCCAATTTACATCGTTCCACGCTTAGATCCTTTGACCCCAGACACAATACACAGACACGTATATTAAGCCAAGAGTGCAAATTCCTACTTACGATGCAGAAGACGTCTTCACGTTGTTGAAAGCCCATGATCAGGATCTCACACTTGACCATCTGGATTGAAATTCGGAAGAAAAGCGCCCTTGAAGAATCTGAAGAACCTGAGGAGAAGATCATGTCAGTTTCGAAGTTGACTGAGGGGCTTGTACCCTCGAAGCTGACATCATGACATTGATTTGCACGAGCAGCGGCAACTAAACAGGGGATTAATTGTAAGGATGCTTGCTTTCTATGAGGAGACTGTGGAGGAGAAGAAGCGGTCTGTGCTTCACCAGACTTCAGTGATTGAATTCTTGGAAGTCATGTTCAGGGATCTTGCATCGCCACTTACATTGGTAGGACACTTGAGATGATGATCCCGACGACCTTCCTACAGTTCAAGACAAGTCCTCCTTTAAGTTGTCACTTGTTTGTCACTTCATATTCATTGTAAATTTTGGTAATGATGGATATATCTTTCTTCTTGGTCAAAATAGATTGCGTGTGAACATGCTTCCCTTTTCAACTTTGCGTCTTTGAGAAAATCTCTGTCGACTTACGTCACCTCGACTAACGTCGCCTTTCTCGAAACCACCTACGACGTAACTTCGGGGGATGACTATATATTCATTTTGAAGTTGTACATACCGTGCAAAGCTTGAGATAATTATAACTTAAAACCAACAATATTGCACTTATTTTATATATGTATATTGCAACCCTACATATGTTTCGGCTGTACTTCAGCCATCATCAGGGGTTTTCCTTGCAGCGTCCACTAACTGTATTTCTCACTAACATTTGGTTCCTATTGGTTTTCCTTATTAACTAGGTATTGTGCATTGTCTTATTGTCTAGGTCCTATCTTGTTCACTTTGTACACTGATACACTTTTGTATGTGGGTTTTTTTGCACTTTTTAGTTTGACTTTTTTCTTGGTCCGTTTTGGGAACATGTAGTTTTGGCCTATTCTGGAGTATGTCTGTAGCCTTCGGTGTTCTTTTTTCGGTCCTTCTTCTTTAGTTGTGTGCAGGTGTCAGCCATCTTGTCAAGTGACAAGATGGCTGACACCTGCACACAACTAAAGAAGAAGGACCGAAAAAAGAACACCGAAGGCTACAGACATACTCCAGAATAGGCCAAAACTACATGTTCCCAAAACGGACCAAGAAAAAAGTCAAACTAAAAAGTGCAAAAAAACCCACATACAAAAGTGTATCAGTGTACAAAGTGAACAAGATAGGACCTAGACAATAAGACAATGCACAATACCTAGTTAATAAGGAAAACCAATAGGAACCAAATGTTAGTGAGAAATACAGTTAGTGGACGCTGCAAGGAAAACCCCTGATGATGGCTGAAGTACAGCCGAAACATATGTAGGGTTGCAATATACATATATAAAATAAGTGCAATATTGTTGGTTTTAAGTTATAATTATATATTCATTATCTACTTTCGTACCACATATCATGCACTATATATTCATTATATACTTTCGTACCACATATCATGCACTATATATTCATTATATACTTTCGTACCACATATCATGCACTATATATTCATTATATACTTTCGTACCACATATCATGCACTATATATTCATTATCTACTTTCGTACCACATATCATGCACTATATATTCATTATATACTTTCGTACCACATATCATGCACTATATATTCATTATATACTTTCGTACCACATATCATGCACTATATATTCATTATCTACTTTCGTACCACATATCATGCACTATATATTCATTATATACTTTCGTACCACATATCATGCACTATATATTCATTATCTACTTTCGTACCACATATCATGCACTATATATTCATTATATACTTTCGTACCACATATCATGCACTATATATTCATTATATACTTTCGTACCACATATCATGCACTATATATTCATTATCTACTTTCGTACCACATATCATGCACATATATTCATTATCTACTTTCGTACCACATATCATGCACTATATATTCATTATATACTTTCGTACCACATATCATGCACTATATATTCATTATCTACTTTCGTACCACATATCATGCACATATATTCATTATATACTTTCGTACCACATATCATGCACTATATATTCATTATATACTTTCGTACCACATATCATGCACTATATATTCATTATCTACTTTCGTACCACATATCATGCACTATATAATCATTATATACTTTCGTACCACATATCATGCACTATATATTCATTATATACTTTCGTACCACATATCATGCACTATATATTCATTATCTACTTTCGTACCACATATCATGCACTATATATTCATTATATACTTTCGTACCACATATCATGCACTATATATTCATTATCTACTTTCGTACCACATATCATGCACTATATATTCATTATCTACTTTCGTACCACATATCATGCACTATATATTCATTATCTACTTTCGTACCACATATCATGCACTCAGCTGCAATGGATAATATTATTTTTTGTCAACAAATCGGAAGTAATGTTATTGCTTCAAGTTATAAACATACGAATTACCGTAACTGAAGTTGCATATTTTTTCTAAGATATTTTTTCATAAATTATTTCACGATCCTAAACAATGTAGCGTTAGTGTCGCTTCAACCTCACAATTGTTGTACGCCAGCCATGTTGTTATTACTGACTTTAGGGAATAAGAAGTGTCGTGTTGTGATAGTATTTAATTTTCCAACATCCGTACCAAATTTCGTGAAAGTCGGTTAACTAATTCAACAGTTTAAAAGAGGAATATTCGAACAAATGACAGGCAGAGAGCATGGAGATCTCATAAGTGCACCTTGTTTCCTCTAAAGTTGAAAGTGAGCTAAAAACTGTCACGTCATTTCCCACATCAAACGTTATGCAAAAGTGAATACAGAAACATGAAGCTGATGTGCAAATGGTAAAATAACACACTCATGTGTAGTTGAGAAGCTTTCTAAACGCTCCCGCTCTATATAAACACATGTCTGTTGAAACCCGTTAAGCATGCACCTAAGAATATTTGCTGTTGCAGTGACGTAGTCACTTAACCGAAAAGAGATTGATTAAATTAATGCTTTCACTGCCGGAGGATTTTCATGTCTAAGTGTTTGTGTTGCTTACGTGTTTACAACTGAAGGTCGTTCAACCCAAATGCAAGTAATTTTCCACGTATCATTAGTTAGATGTAAATTTCCAGAAAAACGAAGAATTCTTCAAATATTTATATACTGTAAGGTGAATGGAATGGTGGCCATAATGGTTAGAAAATGGAAGTACAGTAAAACTTCGATTATCCGTCAGGTTTCGGTACTGAAGAAATGAAGGACACGAGAACACACGTATAATAGAATATGTGCTTAAAACGTACACACTGTGTAATACAAATAATTTTTTTATTATATTACACACTACAGTACATGCATTTAGATATGAACACTAAAGGAAAGGTCAGATTCGAAAAGAATGCTATCATCATTACACACTATGAGATAAGAAACGCACGCCCTATTCCTCCTACACCTTCCACACATTGTGGCTTGCAACCATGACTTTTGATAAAAACTGTCGGATTACCGGGTGACGGATCATCGGAAGTTTTACTCTATATAAGATTTAACACGGTGCAAGAATTGCACGAATACAGCACTCCGATTAGGAGGTACAGCCATTGGACGCTACGTGTTTACTTCACAAAGACGACTGGCAGACAGTTTTCTGACCAGTGGTTTGGGCGTGGAGGACCAACGGAATTTCTTCCGCAATGTCCCGATCTCACACCGCGTGATTTATTTTCGTGCAACTTGGTCAAAGAAAAAGTGTGTCTTCAAAATGAACACTTAATGAACCTGCGACAACAAATTCCAGACACGTCTCCCGCTGCTTTTCTTGACTTCTTAGCGAGAAGTATTTTATTACTATCCTGAAAATAGGTGTGATTTATTCAGCTCTCCTGGCGAATTCGGGGCATTGTTTTCATATGTGGTACAACCGCGATATCACAGATCTTATTTAGAGTTCATGGCATTCATGTCATCTAATTACCCTATACATTAAACAAGACAGGCAATTTACGTAGCGTAACAATGAGGAGCGTTCGCGTAACCATTGTTGCTGTGCAAAAGCAATAAGTATTATATTTTCCGAGTGTGTGTCTGTAGCCTTAGTTATCCAGCATGCAAAGCGCATGCGCTGTGTTGTATTGTAATCTGTGGCGTGTCTCGCTCTGTTTGTCCACATTATCTCATAAACGGCAAGACTTTCTGAAAAAGGTTATTGAACACGAAATGTGCATTTTGATTTTCTCTACAACTTATGTCCGAAATGTTTCTCATTCTAAAAATAATTCAGCGAGATACTATCCTAAATGTATATAGGTCTTCATGTAAAGTACTCATTATTGTCAGATCTTATTCAAAATTGAACGTTTTCGATAGATTTTCGAAAAATCGTGATACATCAATTTTCAAAAAAAAATCCATCAAGTAGGAGCCTAGCTCTTCCATCCGGGCAGACATACATGACGAAGCTATTAGTCGCTTTCCGCAATTTTGCTAACGCGCCTAACAATGGCCGTTAGCATAGAAGTCACATGTCTCCTAAAACCTTACGTTCCGTAGCTAAGGCTGCCATTACGTTTGGCTCTGAGGCGTTTTTTTTTTCTGAGGAATAATGTCTTACATGGCGACTATGTCCGTCCGTCTGTTACTCCGTGAGTAAACCGTTTGTAGGATTTTCGTGAAATTCGGTATATGAGGTATTTACAAAAACGTTTGCAAGCGTTGAGTTTCGTGAAAATCGACCAAGAGACAGTTACAAGTTACGTAAGTTTATATTTTTAACCTATTTTCTTCACTTCCATCCGATTTGTATAAAATTCGGTAAGGGAAATGTACACAAAAATTTACTGATTGTTTGTGAGTTTCGTGAAAATCTACGCAGTGAAAAACCACACGTTACTTAGGGCGTAAATGAATTTCTACTCGTACTTCCCTTATTTATTTTCAGATTTCAGTGAAATTAGGTATAAGAGATCTGCTCATAATGCTGTTGGGCATTTGTAATTACGTGAAAATGGGCGCAGGAAAGGCTTTACGTTGTTTATGGGCGTAAATAAAATTAGGTATAAGAGATCTGCTCATAATGCTGTTGGGCATTTGTAATTTTCGTGAAAATGGGCGCAGGAAAGGCTTTACGTTGTTTATGGGCGTAAATAAAATTAGATATAAGAGAGCTGCTCATAATGCTGTTGGGCATTTGTAATTTACGTGAAAATGGGCGCAGGAAAGGCTTTACGTTGTTTATGGGCGTAAATAAAATTAGGTATAAGAGATCTGCTCATAATGCTGTTGGGCATTTGTAATTTACGTGAAAATGGGCGCAGGAAAGGCTTTACGTTGTTTATGGGCGTAAATAAAATTAGGTATAAGAGATCTGCTCATAATGCTGTTGGGCATTTGTAATTTACGTGAAAATGGGCGCAGGAAAGGCTTTACGTTGTTTATGGGCGTAAATAAAATTACATATATGCCTGTACCGTGAATCCACATGAAATTTCTAACGAAAAGAACGCCTTCGTCATATCTGTGTACTGCGTAACGGAGTATGTCACGTGTAATCTTCTTTAACTAATTCCTTGTCCTTGCAAGCCGGAAGCAGTTCACGTGAAAGAAATGCAACCAGGCATGCCGATAAGAGGATTGCAACACTGTGAGCACAGTGGACGGGAACACTGATACGTGCTAAGTGCCTCTTGTTACGCTGTAATCTGAGCTGCCTTACCCAACCATCGTTTTTTTTTTTTTTTTTGAAAGTTTATGTTACACAACGAACGTTAGATTTGAAATTCTGATGGGGTGAAAAAGAAGTTTATCGTTTTCTAAGTTACGACGGCGGAGGAACTTACGGACTTTCGGACAAACGGGTGGAAGCCATAGGAAATCACGCTTTGTCGTCTGCGTTCGGACGTTAGCGTTGGATTTGTGGTATTAATAAACACTTACTAACCAACAGTTGCACTATTAACGTAGATTGTCACTTAAAATCACTTAAAATACCCTACATATGTTTCGGTCGTCGAGCGACCATCATCAGGGGCTTCAATACATGTACAAACTTCACTACGCACTTGCACTTTTCATTGCTGGTTCGTTGATGTAAACTGGGGGGTTCCTTATACGTGTTGTATTTATGTAGGGGGTGGCGTTAGTTTTTTGGCGATGATCGTTGTGTGTTGAGCTGCTTCGCTGTGGGAATACATTATGGTGTTGGTTTTGTGGTTGTATTCATTGTTCTGCGTTGACGGTGGTATGATGCGAAGATGTCACGTCGGTTGGTTGATCGTTGTTTGGCGTTGTTTAGCTGATGGCGGTAGTTTATCTGTTGCGTGGTAATAACTTAAAATCTTAAACACAAATAACAATTTTATCTTAGATATTGTATGTTTCAGGATATCAAAACAGCATAGATTGTTCAACTTTTATACAATTTTTAACCAATGTAAGACTGAAACAACCAACAACCACAATTTTTAACTTTTGTTTGTTTTAAACAGTGTATGTGAACAATTGTAAAGAATTCATGTAAACAATTGTGCCAGTTGGTGTAACTAGTGTGCGATTTTAGATAATGTATCCCTGAAGATGAACCCAAATTAAGGGTTCGAAACAAGTAGGACAGGGAAAATACACAATTAATGTGATTAAATTGTATATTTGTCGGACTTATATAATGTAGGAGGAATATCGTAGATTTATAAAATCATAGGCGTAACTGGGGGGGGGGGGGGGGTGCAAGAGGGGGCAAATATGTCCCTAATATTTTTTCTACCTAAGAATAGATTTTTTGACTAATGAGTTGAAGAGGGGCAAATTAACAAATAGAAATATTTTCTAAACGGTTATTGGGATGGTGTAAAGACAGAAACAATGAAAAATCTGAGTTTTACGGGAGGCAGAATAGAGGCATCTGAGTTCCTAATACCCATTGTCGATTTTGTCTACCCCCCCCCCCCCCAGTATAATTAAACAAGTTACGCCTATATATAAAACTGCTGTCTGTTTATTGTTGTGCAGTTGTAATAAATTCTGTGAACTCAGACATAAGTACTGCCTTTTAATGGACTTGATCACAAAGATTGAAGTACAGGGCATACACAAAAGAATGGTGCGGTTTCAAAAGTGAATAAAAAAGTTATGTCTCACATTACACGGGCACAACATACACCGTCAGCGGCGGCAACTGTCCAGTTTCTCATGCGCTACCAGCAGTTCGCTTCTCATGCTTACTGCGTGATCGGATAACGCATGCACTGCAGGCCATTACAGCGGACATGCTACACCGGGTCTGGGATGAGTTTGATTACCGTGTGGATGTGTGTCGTGTGACCCAGGGTGCACACATTGAAGGATTGTAATTACCAAATGAGAAACTTGGACAGTTGCCGCCGCTGACGGTGTATGTTGTGCCGTGTAAGGTGAGAAATACATTTTTTATTCACTTTTGATACCGCACCATTCTTTTGTGTATGCCCTGTACAGCTACATTAACAGGAGTTTCGTAGTCTTTATCGTGATATATAAAAGGATCTTTGTGGAGTTGTATTTTTACAGCCCTTTATTGTGTATGTGTTTGTATACTTCATATCTAGGACATATATTTGTGGATACGCTTTCAAGTTTTAATAATACAGCCGAACTCTGTTATAACGCCATGCACGGGCTTGAATATTTTGTGTCGTTATAAACGAGTGTTGTCATAACCGAGGAATATAATGATATTGTTAACAGTGAGGAATCAATTGGTACCACGCTATAAACGTGGTGTCGCATAAACCGTTGTCGTTATAACCGGGTTTCACTGTAATTTGTATATATATGTTGGGAAAAGAATGCCAACTACAGAGTATAAGTAGCCAGTAACAATTTTCCATTTCACATAAAGTTTTCTCTGAATACGCTTCACGTCGACCGAAATGTGTTGGAAAGTTTATGTGAATAAAGAAAAATTGTTCAGACTTGAACATAGACATGGACGATATTCCATTCTGATAGTGTCTACTGTTGGGTGTTTACCTCCTCTCTTATTGACTGCAGTGTATCCAGTCACAGCCTCTTTTTATTTTTTTGTGGTGAAGGGCCCCTCAGCAGAAGCTACGGAAGCAGCACCACATGGTGCAAGCATTGTGATGAAGATGCAGAGAGAGATGATCAGTTTCATTTTTCCAAATAATGGAGCACCGGTGGAATGAACCCGACAGGGGAAAACAGAAGTACTCGGGGAAAAAACCTGTCCCAGTGCCACTTTATCCACCAAAAAATTCCACATGGACTGACCTGGAGTCGAATCCGGGCCTCTGCGGTGAGTGGCCGGCGACTAACCGCCTGAGCCACTGCACGGCCAGTCGTTACGCATCTAGCTGCGATAGGTGCAGTAATTCACGTCGTTCTGCATATCGAGTTACGGTTTTGACCAAACTGCGATTGCAATGAGAAGAGAGAAAGTCTTCCGTGTATGAAGAAGTCACAGTTGTCAGTTGTGTTAGTGCTAATGCAGTTGAGATTCTACTTAATGTAACAAAGATTCTGTCACATGCATGGTCACCAGTCTTTTGAAAAACAGTTGACGCTTTTATACAGTTACCCAATACTTTAGCTGCCAGTTTGCTTTGCTTCTTTTAACACTCCAAAATAATCTTTGTAACTGTATGTATCGCAGTTATTAGCGTTTAGAAAACCTCATTCTTCTGCAGAGTGTGTTTCGTCATCAGCAGCACTACAGCCCTTGTTGGGCTTTGGCTTCCTTGTGGGTTTCGTAACAATTTATTTTTATGGGGTGAGGTTTTTAGCCCCACGCCCAACCCCCAGCCTGGAGGACCAGCATATCCCTTTTTGTCAGGATCATCAGCTTTTACATGTTTCGCATGGGAGGTCCTACCGGTAGCTACACTACCGCCAGAAAATGTGTTTTCGTATTTCTGAAAATGAGATTATTATAGTAAACACCTTTAATCGATTGACGTTTGTAATGGAGATGCAGTGTGTTTGCTGTAAGGTATGGACTGAATTTTTGTATATAATTTGTTTAAACTTTATGCTTTAAAGGTCCTGCCGTGGCTCAGGCAGTTAGTCTTCGACCTCTTGTAGCGGAGGCCCGGTTCGAAACTGGGCTAGTCCATGTGGAATTTGTGGTGAAAAAAAGTGGCACTAGGAAAGGATTTTCTCCGTCTTATTTTAGTTTTCCCCTGTCAGTATCATTTCACCGGTGCTCCCTACTCATCTTTATCTGCACACCGTCTTACCAGGAGGACATACGGGCGAAGCTTAAGAACATTGAATGTGCAGTGCTTTGTCTGAAATCGGGGACCATTGGATAAAATGAGCACTTCACTCTTCTTGTGCTTTAAGGGGTTACATGTTTTGTCACCAAGTAGTATTCAAATTCAGTAAATTGGGGGGCGATTAAATATTTACATAGTCACGCTGTGTAATTTTCTGCCCATGAAGAGTTATCATGAACACCGAATCAGCCCTCTGGTTGAAAAATATGTGTCTTTGTATGTATATATTATATATACATATTATAGCAATTTCTAAAGTTTCAATGTTGATAACAGGAAAGCTCGCCACAGGACATAATAATAATAATAATAATAACCATGGCTCGACAGCCCTATATGGGCTTGGGCCTCCTCTTTCCGAGGTTACGAGGTCTTTGTGCATTTGCGGCAGTGAGGGACCGGCCCACTGGCCGCGCTTTTCGACTCGATCCTGATGTGACTGCCAGAGCCATCTGGCAGTCAGTCAGGAGACTTGGGTGAGAAATGGCCGCTTGAATTTAGCTTACGGACACTACTGGTTCTTCTTCATGCCCGAAGGTTCTTTTACATGCCGTAAATCTACGACATGGGACTGACGGCTTTACTTCCCCTCCGAAGGAAGTGGTGCTCAGGTGCATCCAGACCGGTTCTGGAACTGGTTCAGCTCTTTTTTTTTTTTTTTTTAGGTTCGCTTTCTCAACGAAGCCGGGCACGTTTCCTGTTTCATACACTCGCTGTCTCTCGACATGTTGTCAGTCCACGTTTCCTGCCTCTCGACATGTCAGTCCACGTTTCCTGCCTCATACACGCGCTGCCTCTCGACATGTTGTCAGTCCACGTTTCTCCTCCCGCTCATGACAGCGTCCCGTCCTGTCTCTCGACATGTCAGTCCACGTTTCCTGTCTCTCGACATGTTGTCAGTCCACGTTTCCTGTCTCTCGACACGTTGTCAGTCCACGTTTCCTGCCTCTCGACATGTTGTCAGTCCACGTTTCCTGTCTCTCGACATGTCAGTCCACGTTTCCTGCCTCATACACTCGCTGTCTCTCGAAACGTTGTCAGTCCACGTTGCCTGCCTCTAGACACGTTTTCAGTTTCACTTTGCTGCTCTAGACACGTTGTCAGTCCACGTTTCCTGCCTCATACACTCGCTGTCTCTCGACATGTTGTCAGTCCACGTTTCCTGCCTCATACACTCGCTGTCTCTCGACATGTTGTCAGTCCACGTTTCCTGCCTCATACACTCGCTGTCTCTCGACATGTTGTCAGTCCACGTTTCCTGCCTCGACATGTTGTCAGTCCACGTTGCATCATCCGAGCATTTGTTATGTGCACTAAGGAAATGCATAGAACACAGTAATTATTGTCCAAATCTACTCTGAGACACGAACCCGGGAGTTTTCGAATACGACTTAGTTTTTACAGTTTACTTTATTGTAGTTTAATTATTCACCACATATAATTAGAATGATCAAATAAAGGAGAATGAGATGAACAGTACGTGTAGCACGAATTGGACAATAAAATGCGGAGTTTTGTTTGAAAAGTGGATGGAAGGAGACCACCCTAAAGACCTAAGCGTAGATGGAAGGATAATATTAAAAATTGCATTAAAGAATGGCGATATGAGAATGTGCACCTAATTCATTTTGATCAGAATAAGTACAAGTGGAGAGATCTTGAAAGCACAATGACACTTTTGGCTACATTCAACAAAAGTAATTTTTTTATAGGCAAATAACTATCAGTTTCTGAAGAATAACTCCACCCAAAAATTAAGTACGTAATTAGCTAATAGCTTAGTAATTTAAGCTCCTTATAAGTAGTGAATCAAAGTAGTAATGTTGAAGCTTTGTGAGTCTGTAGCAGGAAGACCCTACGTATAGTATTAAAGCTTGTCAAAAAAAAGGTCCCCAAGTACTTACCGTTTTTCTAGGATTATGAACAACGCAATGAGTCTCTAAAGACACGTAAAATCCCTGTCAACCCCATGAAAACATATATGGAGAGTAGAGGTATATCTTTACTCTTTCTTAGCCTCACCAGTAGATGGCGAGTGTGGTCAACTTTACTTCCCGGTCTATTTACTCTTATTGGACAGCAATTGAATATGAAGCTCAGTGTGCCCCAGAACCGGAGGACCTTTCGTAGAAGAGGTTTTTTTTTTTGTGGAGAAGGGCCCCGCAGCAGATGCTACGGACGCACCGCAGCCTTAAGGCTTATTGTGCAACCCTGTGATGAAGACGAAGAGAAATTTGATTAGTTCCCCCCTCCCCCCAAGTAGTGGAGTGCCGGTGGAATGATACTAACAAGGGGAAAACCGAAGTATTAGGGGAAAAACCTGTCCCAGTGCCACTTTGCCCACCACAAATTTCACATGGAATCACCCATGATTTTTCTTTTTGGCCTGTCCGGTGTTTTTCCCTTTGATCCATTTTTGTACTGTTTTAAGTCCTTTCGTCCTTCATGTCACTTTACGTTCCATGCTACCGTCCTTACGACAAACACAACACAAACATCCATGCCCCCGTGGGAATTCGAACCCACAATCCTAGTAAGCGAGCGGCCGCAGACCCACGCCTTAGACCGCACGGCCACTGGGATCGGCGAGTTTCACTTTGCCCACCACAAATTTCACATGGAATCACCCGGGATCGAACCCGGGCCTCTGCGGTGACTAACCGCCTGAGCCATGGCACGGCCCTTCGTAGGAGAGTTAAATCTCCTTCCTGTGCTGGAAATCGAACCCCCGGTCGTCGAGCCATAAGGCTAGTCACTATACTGACAGCCTCTCCCGGCTTTACAATGAGCCTGTTGACAATCAGAAACGTGCAGTCATCTCTAACGGTGTAGCTGACTGTACACAGCCAATCATGCATCTGTGTCTTGCATGCTGAGAACTTCGCATGTCGTTCGTATCCATTTCTCAATCCATAAATACGTGCGTGCATCGTAAGATGAAGTATAGGCCGTGCCATGGCTCAGACGGTTAGTCGCCGGCCTCTCACCATGGAGGCCCGGGTTCGATCCCAGGTCTAGTCCAGATTGTGAGATTTGTGGTGGACAAACTGGCACTGGGACAGGTTTTTCTCCGAGTTGTCGGTTTTCCCCTGTCGATTTAATTCCACTGGTGCTCCATTATTTGTAAAAACTTTGTAAAAAATTGCTCATCCATCTATCATCATCATTGGGGTTGCACAAAAAGCCTTAAGGCTGTGGTGCGAGGGCCCTTCATCACACACGAAAAAAAAAAGTATGAACGATTATAAACATTAATTAATTCATTAACTACAGCGTCTCTATGAAACAATTTGTAAGTTTGCATTTGCAGGTAATGTGATCGTGAACATCTTTAACCTTTAACCTAATGTTTACTGGATGCATCAAAAAGTTTTAACATTCAAAAATTCTACATTCTGCCCACACTGTATTTATGTGAATTGTATTTATATCACAACAAACAGCGACTTTTCCCTTATATAATATAAATTAATTTGTTTTTTTAACCGAGATGAAAAGTGTTTACTGAGCGGTACGAACTGGGTCTTTAAATGAAACAGTTTACTCTTCGTCTTTAAAGGGTTAATATTACCTAGATGTGTCGCAATCAGTCTCAAGCTCGTAGTACTTAAGACACTTGGATATTCATTTTCTTTACGGGGTACACTACAATTAGAACTGTGAACTAAAAATTATAATAACAGCAAAACCTTTCTACATAATTTTATTTATTATGTAATAATATAAAATTATAATAAAGCGGAAAGATTATGCTATTTTGTTGCGAATTTCGGTGTATAAAACTTACATAAACACGATTCTTTCCAGTCTTTATAAAATGGCACCCCTAAGTTTAGCTAAAACTTCCTGGAACCCCCACTTTTTTTATCATTGTGCGCGTGCTGTATATAAGGAACTCTTTATAATTCGTTTCACTTTAAATTTTAATTCGCATTTTAAGTTGTTTCTCCATTAAAACCCTCCGACGCACCAGTTGACATATCACAGTCTAATGCAGTGCTATCGGTAAAAGTAATTCTGTAACGTGCATTCAGAAATTGATCGCAAAATTTTAGAATCTTGATTCATAGATCTTACTTTGCCCAGTAAGTCGGATCACGCAGATTAAAAAAACATAGGCGTCATTAATGACTAGGATGAAGCGAGCGTAAAGCCACTGACAGCTGTGTGGTTTGAAATCAAGTCCACTGGCATTGTTTGATACAGAAATTTGTATGTTTTGAAACGGAGCTTTATAGTTTTGTAAGGTTATGTCTGGCTCCTTATGGCTAATTTCTTATCAGATATTATTTTTCTGGTTGATTCTGTGTCCCACAATCTATTCCGCAGAGTTGCTGCTACTGTTAACTAACTAACTAACATAACTCCATGGAGCAGAGTCCTTCTTGAGAAGCCAACAGGTCGTCAGCTAGTCAAGAAATTCCCCGCGTTTTATGGAACCCGAAGGTTCATTAACGCACTCACAAGAGCCCGCCACCTGTCCCTATCCTGAGCCATATCAATCCAGTCCATGCCCCCCCCCCCCCATCCCACTTCTTGAAGATCCATTTTAATATTATCCTCCCATCTACGTCTGGGTCTTCCAAGTGGTCTCCTTCCCTCAGGTCTCCCCACCAAAACCCTGTATGCACCTCTCCCCTCACCCATACGCGCTACATGCCCCGCCCACTTCATTCTTCTCGATTTGATCACCCGAATAATATTTGGTGATGAGTACAGATAATTAAGTTCCTCGTTATGTAGTCTTCTCCATTCCCCTGTTACCCCGTCTCCCTTAGGCCCAAATATCCTCCTCAGCACCCTATTCTCGAACACCCTCAGCCTATGTTCCTCCCTCAGTGTAAGAGACCAAGTCTCACACCCATACAAAACAACAGGCAAAATGTTAGTTATCTTCATAAATCATCACCCTCATCATCTTCATCATCCGTATCCGCATGACCGAATGTTGTCGAGTGGTTAGCATTCTTGCTTTATATTCAAGGGGTCCCGGGTTTAAATCTTCGGCCGAAAACTTGATATACTCACTGAGGCTTTTGGGATTTTCCTGACACCCTCGAAGATTATACTGGGATAATTCTTTACATTACGCCACGACCACATGCTGTTACATCCTCTCCAGTTCACTTTTCACCTATATTTCTACAGAGTATAATCTTAAGTATTTGAAGCCTCGGTTTAGTAAACTATAAGCAAATAAATAAACAAGTAAATAAATAAACACAGGACAAGAAATTAAATTAAGTTTCAGACCAACTCATGCACACTAAAACCACTTTTATTGTAGCTTTATTATAATTGTTAAAATTTAAACTTAATTTAATATGACGAAGATGCACGGTGTCAACATTGTGAAACAGGACAAGAAATTTACGTATAACGAAGTTATTGAGGCGCTTTCATGTAACCATTGTTGTCGTGGAAAAGCAATAAATGGTAATTTTTTTAAGTCTGTGTCTGTAGCCTTAGTTATCCAGCATGCAAAGCGCATGCGCCGTATTATATTGTCATCTGTGGCCTGGTCGGCTGTACCATATTTCCCCACATTATCTCATAAACGGCACGATTTTCGAAAAATTTATATAAAATTTGTGTTTTGATTTTCTGTACAGCTTTGTCTGAAATATCTTCATTCTAAGAAAAATTCAGCGAGATATGTCATAAATGTACATAGGTTTTCATGTAGAGTAAGCGTTATGCTTGTCAGAGTTTAATGAAAATTTAATTTTTTTTTCAACAGATTTTCGAAAAAGTACTCAACTATAAAATTTCATGAAAACCCGTCCAGTGGGCGCCGAGGTTTTCCATGCGAACGGACAGAGAGACGGACAAATATGATGAAGCTAGTAGTCGCTTTTCGCAATTTCGCGAACACGCCTAAAAATGGCATTAAAAAAAATCATTTTTTTTTTTGTCGAGGTTCTTTGCTATTCATGAAGGTGTAACCACGTCAGTTACGTAATATATACGGCTTTGTATTCATCTTGGGTCCACGTGATGAATGGAGATAAGGAATCAAAACCAGCATAACCTTGCGTGTACGTGCGTGCATAGGTTTGCGTAAAAATATACAGCACCTGACTTTATGTACAACAGCTTTCGTGCCTAAATCTGCGAGGAAAAGGTTAACATTATTTTCATAGCCAGAGGCGGCCCAATCTGAAATTCTAAATTCAGTAACTTCAGTATTACGTTTAATCTGCAACTAAGCATCCAGCAAAAATTCGATAGGTTTAATGTTACTTATCGGATCAGCTAAACCCACGGAACACGCCGATAATCTATTAGCTTCTCAAGAAAATTATCGCTTTTTACAGAACCCGAAGTTCATGACCATGTTCGGACGTTATTGTGAGCCAGAGAATCCACTCTACAACCTCATAACCTAATTCTTCAAGAAACGTTCTAATATTAATCCTCAGATATATAAACATAATTTTCCCGAACAGTATCCTTCTTTAAAGTTTTCTGAATAAAATAATTGTATATCTATTTATCATCTCTCCTTGCGTGCTGCATGTCCGCCCATTTATTCTTCCTCGATCCACTCTAATTACTCTGTGTTTGGTGAAGAGTAGAGATGTCGCACTAGGTTGAGGTAACAGGGATGTCCAAGAACCACAAGGCTTTACAACCCACTGTTTACTGAGTTTATCAAATAGTCAATATGTAAGAAAAGAAAATTCATGTGTATGTGTGTGAGAATGCATATGTGCAGTGTTATATGCTGGTTGCCCACTTCGTCATTTGTTCAAACCTACTGCTTTTTTAGTGATTTTGCGCTAGTGATATTCATTCTTCTACAATAAAAATAATTGATACAGTTACAAAGAGAAATGTGCTGTAGCCGATTAGTGGTTCTCGTCCGTTCCGAGAGAACGTAATGCCTTCGTATTCAGCGGTCAAGTCCTTAAGAAGAAGAAGACGTTATTTCGAAACGTCGGGAACCTCTAACCCAGTGAGATGTTGTCATATGCCGGAAGACCTTAATCCTCATGTCATAAGGTAATTAAATTTTGGTAGCAAGCCTTGGATTCAGCTCCGTTGTAACACATATTACAAATAGGCTTGTGTAGAATTTGACGTTATATTTACCTTTATTTTTTATATATTCTGCACCCAAATAATATTTTAATATTTCAAAGAATAAACCAATCAACACATCTGTGTTTTCATTGTAAAAGTCATATTTGTCGTTAGAGAGCGCTACATGATATCAGGCGAAAATTATGCAGTGTGTGAAAGAAAGGTAAAAGGATGTTTGTTTTCCTTTAAAAGGAATTATTTTACCTTCATTTTATACAGTGTATAATGTTCGCCTTTTTATGACCTCTAAGTCGAAACATACAGCGAAACGTAAAAGCTCTTGCACGGAGAGGATAGTGTGAGATTTTGTCTCTCTGAACAAACAGCGACTATTACGCTATAAAACATTAGCAAGGGGAAGTTCTTCATTTTGCACAAGGGCAGCATTTACACGCGGCCACAAACGTGAGTTGATTATCTGAGAAGACTTGAGAGACACAATATGGTGCGTGAGTTGATTATCTGTGAAGACTTGAGAGACACAATATGGTGCGTGAGTTGATTATCTGAGAAGACTTGAGAGACACAATATGGTGCGTGAGTTGATTATCTGAGAAGACTTGAGAGACACAATATGGTGCGTGAGTTGATTATCTGTGAAGACTTGAGAGACACAATATGGTGCGTGAGTTGATTATCTGTGAAGACTTGAGAGACACAATATGGTGCGTGAGTTGATTATCTGTGAAGACTTGAGAGACACGATATGGTGTGTGAGTTGATTATCTATGAAGACTTGAGAGACACAATATGGTGCGTGAGTTTATTATCTGTGAAGACTTGAGAGACACTATGGTGCGTGAGTTGATTATCTGTGAAGACTTGAGAGACACAATATGGTGCGTGAGTTGATTATCTGTGAAGACTTGAGAGACACAATATGGTGCGTGAGTTGATTATCTGTGAAGACTTGAGAGACACAATATGGTGCGTGAGTTGATTATCTGTGAAGACTTGAGAGACACAATATGGTGCGTGAGTTGATTATCTGTGAAGACTTGAGAGACACAATATGGTGCGTGAGTTGATTATCTGTGAACACTTGAGAGACACAATATGGTGTAAAGAAATAGGATCGGAGGCCGTGAACTGTTGGCTCAGAGCAGAGACCGATGCCGGGTTCTTTTGAACACATTAATGAACCTCAGGATTCCAAAATATGCGGGAAATATCTTGACTGCCTGAGAAATTTCTGACTCCTCAAGGAATGTTCAGCGCTATGGAGTTATGCCATGTGTGTTGCTGTGCATACTAAGATCCTGAATCCATCTCAGTGTTTTCGATTTAAACTCATTTACTGCCAGTTTTGTAGTTCAGTTTCCCATGTATTTAAAATCGTTTCCACACACAAGGTGTATCACTCTGAGACCGCTGTAACTTCCTCGTCTATTATGCCTTGTTTACTTAGTTGTGTGTCTTGTAATACTCGTATTCCTGTAAGCTAACCACCTTAGTTGTGTGTCTTGTAATACTCGTATTCCTGTAAGCTAACCACCTTAGTTGTGTGTCTTGTAATACTCGTATTACTGTAAGCTAACCACCTTAGTTGTGTGTCTTGTAATACTCGTATTCCTGTAAGCTAACCACCTTAGTTGTGTGTCTTGTAATACTCGTATTCCTGTAAGCTAACCACCTTAGTTGTGTGTCTTGTAATACTCGTATTACTGTAAGCTAACCACCTTAGTTGCGTGTCTTGTAATACTCGTATTACTGTAAGCTAACCACCTTAGTTGGGTGTCTTGTAATACTCGTATTCCTGTAAGCTAACCACCTTAGTTGTGTGTCTTGTAATACTCGTATTCCTGTAAGCTAACCACCTTATTTTGTGTGTCTTGTAATACTCGTATTCCTGTAAGCTAACCACCTTAGTTGTGTGTCTTGTAATACTCGTATTACTGTAAGCTAACCACCTTAGTTGTGTGTCTTGTAATACTCGTATTACTGTAAGCTAACCACCTTAGTTGGGTGTCTTGTAATACTCGTATTCCTGTAAGCTAACCACCTTAGTTGTGTGTCTTGTAATACTCGTATTCCTGTAAGCTAACCACCTTAGTTGGGGTGTCTTGTAATACTCGTATTACTGTAAGCTAACCACCTTAGTTGTGTGTCTTGTAATACTCGTATTACTGTAAGCTAACCACCTTAGTTGTTTGTCTTGTAATACTCGTATTACTGTAAGCTAACCACCTTAGTTGTGTGTCTTGTAATACTCGTATTACTGTAAGCTAACCACCTTAGTTGTGTGTCTTGTAATACTCGTATTACTGTAAGCTAACCACCTTAGTTGGGTGTCTTGTAATACTCGTATTCCTGTAAGCTAACCACCTTAGTTGTGTGTCTTGTAATACTCGTATTCCTGTAAGCTAACCACCTTAGTTGTGTGTCTTGTAATACTCGTATTACTGTAAGCTAACCACCTTAGTTGTGTGTCTTGTAATACTCGTATTACTGTAAGCTAACCACCTTAGTTGTGTGTCTTGTAATACTCGTATTACTGTAAGCTAACCACCTTAGTCGTGTGTCTTGTAATACTCGTATTACTGTAAGCTAACCACCTTAGTTGTGTGTCTTGTAATACTCGTATTACTGTAAGCTAACCACCTTAGTTGTGTGTCTTGTAATACTCGTATTCCTGTAAGCTAACCACCTTAGTTGTGTGTCTTGTAATACTCGTATTACTGTAAGCTAACCACCTTAGTTGTGTGTCTTGTAATACTCGTATTACTGTAAGCTAACCACCTTAGTTGTGTGTGTTGCAAATTCAGTGACAAGTTATCATACACATACATAAGAGTAGAATATGTTCAAAATTTCAGGTTCCCACAGCGGTGTTTTTTAAGTCGAAATTCTTCTGGGATGTGACTTTTTGTCAATGGATGAGTAGTTACGGACGTTTCCAAAGATCATTTTCAGGGTCAACTAGTCCAAGAAGAATCCTTAAAAACACTGGGAGCTACTGGCCCAATGACACATCTTCGCATACCAGAAGACTTACATCTTCAGGATAATGTCTATTTCTATCTAAAAATCTTAGCGCTGAAACTGTTAAAGTGAGATCTGCGCACTTCTGGGATATTACGCGGCGTCGCGCGGTAATTGTTTACCGACATGAAGATGGGAGCGATACGTTGTCCCGAAACGTCGGTAAACAATTACCATACGACGCCGCGTAATACCCCATAAGAGCGCAGAACTCATCAACATCGCGGCGAAAGCCTGAAATCACTGTAAAAGTGCTTTCCCAACGCAATTCTTGTGGCTGATAAAAACCTTTTTAAAATATTCCTCTGACTGTCACGGAGTACTGTCACGCAGTAGTCACGGAGTACTGTCACAGAGTACTGTCACGGAGTACTGTCACGGAGTACTGTCACGGAGTACTGTCACAGAGTACTGTCACGGAGTACTGTCACAGAGTACTGTCACGGAGTACTGTCACAGAGTACTGTCACAGAGTACTGTCACGGAGTACTGTCACAGAGTACTGTCACGGAGTACTGTCACGGAGTACTCTTCTCAGTGTCAGAAACACAATTAGGCAATTAATTTTGTGTTCACTTTATTTCTGTTTATGTGTCACTTTTCCTTTAGATGTCGCCACCTTTCACTGCAATTGAAGTAAAAGTTATTCTGACTTCGTGAGTGTGAACCGTCGATCGCCATAAAAACGCATAAAAATAAGAAATAAGTACAGCGGGTTGCAAAATTTGTACACAGTTTTTAAAGTGTATTATATAAGCGCGATTGGTAATGTAATGGTGTTAGTGACTGTTTAATGAGGCTAGACATCGGGTGGGCAAGACAAGAAATAGATACAGAACTATGATTAGAAAAATCTCTTGGATGGCAACGACTTCGAAAATGGATGGGAGACTAATACGAGCATGGATCTTACGGAAATTAGTGGAACTAACTAAAAATTATGTTCAGTGTTGGACTGCGGGTTCAGTGGTCTAGAAACTTTTTATTCCAAAAACGTTAGTTGCTCGGTTACTTTATTACGTTATAACGACACACAAATCCCTAATTAGGTAGGTATTTAACCTCTTAAAGCCGAAAAAATTTGAAGTATTTTGTATCCAGTACTTCCTCATTTCCAAAAGAGCATTATTTGGAAGGTTACCATTCTTCGTCCATTTGTCATTTTGGTAAGAGTAACACGTAGATGAAGATTAATATGGAGCACTGGTGGGATGATACTGATAGGGAAAACCCGAATTACTCGGAGAGAAATCTGTCCCAGGGCAACTTTGTCCACAACAAATCTCACACGGAATGGCCCGGGATCTAACCCGGGTCTCAGCGATGAGAGGCAGACGACTAACCGCCTGAACCATGGCACTACTGCCTTAACGACTACAGTTAGCCTGACTTGTATTTAAAAATTCAGTTCTTACCGCGCAGTGAACAGTCACACTCGGTTTAAACAGAACTTTCATTTAATTCCCTATAGGAGAATAGCCGCTGTTTATGCTGGGATCCACAGAAAACACATAAATGCATTCTGTGGGTGAAATGTAGAATTTTTTAATGTTAAACCCGTTGGTACACAAAGTAACCGCTATGATTTAAAGGGATGATTATGAAACTAAAATATGTATAACCCTAGAACAAGAATGTAAAGCAAATCAAAGCTGGCCCGATCAGTATGAAATCTCTGATCACATAACTCCATAATTCTTTATACAATTGAAACTGCAAAAGCAGAAGGAAATACAAGGTAGCCCGTTACCGCTCAAGAGGAAGGAATAAAACTTATTCTCGAATTCTTCTCAAAATCAATCATTTATAATTGATTATTTCTACCAACAAATGCACCAGGACAAGATTGTCACTGTTTTCTTTATTAAAAGAGTGCCCCCAATCAAGTGACAATCTTGTCCTGGTGCATTTGTTGGTAGAAATAATCAATTATACAAAGATGCACGGTGAATATAAAGTGAAGTTCAGTGATTGGGGCACTCTTTTAATAAAGAAAACAGTGACAATCTTGTCCTGGTGCATTTGTTGGTAGAAATAATCAATTATACGAAGATGCACGGTGAATATAAAATGAAGTTCAATCATTTATATTTGCCTAGAACAGTGTTTTTAAAACTGGGTTCCTCAGAACCCAAAGGGTTCCGCGAAATACTGATTAAACCTCGGGCACTTTTTGTGTTGTCGTAGTTATTTGTATCGACTTATGTCTATAATAATATCAAACTATGAATGAGGTAATATTGAAAAACAAGTTTATTGCATTTTGAGAAAGAATGCTTTGCAAAGAAATAGGTGCATAACTTCAGAAAGTTAGAAAATTTTAACCGCTTCCAACCAATTACCTGTGTGAATCTGGATCTTCGCGATACAGTGTGACAAAACCCAAACACAGAAATAACCTGAACGCTGAAGCAGATCTCAGATTGCAACTGTCGCCCATTATACCAGATTTCAAATTTTTATGTTCATCAAAACTGTCTCATCCGTCACACCGAGAGATTAACACACAATAATTTGTACTGTTGTACTGATTTACTAAACCGACAGTGAAGTTTTATTGTTATTGTATTTGTTATTGTTATTTATTGTTATTGTATTTGTTATTGTTATTTATTGTTATTGTATTTGCCTGCAATCAAAAGAAGAGCCTACGGTCTACATTCACTTTTTTTTTACTTTGCCTATATTGCCATCTCAAAAACACGGGTGGGGGTTCCGTGAAAAATTTCGTTCTGGAAAAAGGTTCCACAGACAAAAAAAGTTTGAAAAACAGTGGCCTAGAAGCAATGGAACTGCATAACAGTCTCCGTGTGTTGTGAGCCATTAAATGCAACGTTGCGAAACATGCCTAAGAATTAAGTGGGCAAAAAATGTGAAGCATTTTCAGTCTGCTTTCTCATTTCGAAAGAATATTATGAAAAAAGGTCACAGTGTCCCGGGATAAGTGTTGTCGATCATGTAGGAACAGGGTCGTAGCTAAAGGGGCCGGGAGGGGGGGGGGGAGTGGTGCGTCTGCCCCAGGTGGAAGCTTTCAGGGGGCTGCAAAATGAATACTTTAAATTAAAAATTTTGATTTCCAGCTCTAAACAAATTTTAAATTATTGAGACAAATGAAAGGAAATTTATCAAATTATTATAATTTGTTTAAAGTTTGTAATTTCTGTTGTGGGCGATCACAGTTATGACTGGCCCCAGGCGCAAAAAGATCTAGCTGCGCCAATGTGTAGAAGCCTTCAAAGTCCACCGGCTGCTTTAAGAAAAACGGGTTGAACAACTATCATCTCAAGTCCAGGTTCCTGTCAGTGGAAGTAATGTTGCCTCAAGTTAGAGAAAGAGGAGTATCATACAAAGAAAACCAGACGAACCGGAGAAACAGTTCTGGACCTGGTGGTCAAAGTGAATGAAATGACTATGCGAAGTATACACTATGGCGTAATGAATAATCATGTAACCACAACACACTAGTAGCTGAGATTTTAATTAATACCAAACTTTTAGCCCTTTATGACACGTTTTTTATAGTCGGTGACACGTTTTTCTTTGGTGCTTTGTGTAATAGACAAAATATATATTTATGAAATATGTGTTAAGAAGACTTGTACTTATCTACAGTTAAGTACACATTGTCATTTTACATATGTTTACTACCTTGTTGATTTTCATGTTCATTTATAATAAACAAACATGAAAACCAACGAAGCAGTCAACGTATGTAAAACGACAATATATTTTTGATATGGTACATATAAAAAATTACAAAGAAAAATGATTTTTATGTGCAAAATTTGATTGTAATCTATTTGTAGATCAAATCAATTTTTGCTCTAAGGTCTGCACATAGAATTAATTTCTTTGTAATATTTTAATACAGTAGTTACGATATCAAAAAGCATTTTAGATAAAAGTTGTAGATTCTTATTATGATCAACATATGCAGTAGAGTCTCGATGTTCGGGATTACGACCTTTCGTTATCATCTATTTTAACATTATTGTTTCGATGTTCCGTGCTTGTTCTCAACGAACTCTCGATGAGATCCCGTTGCAGGCGCGTCAGTTGCCGTCCCTATCCAGCTGTTGCGCAGATTACTCTTACCTTTGCAATTACCACGGATGATTAGTGTAGGTGATTGCGGATCAGAGATGATGGTGTTGTAATTTCAAAGGCTGTCTATATGTACAACATGTGAACTCCTGTCTTACGTGAAGTGTGGTTGGTGAAGAGAATTATTGAAAGAGCTTCGTAAGTGCTTATATTTTATTCAAAATAAACTTCCATGCTTTATGAGGTGATTTCAGATTTTCATTACTGGTATTTCGCAAGTTCTTGGAACCAAATTGGCATTTAACATTGACAACGCGTTGCTACATTGGTGACGGGTTTATCTGTCGCAGTTATTCACACACATCAAGACGGTACTGTATTATGTTGCACACTTCTCTTTTTGTCACCATGAACTTCGTGATAAGATCGATGAGGTTTTATTTCAACGCCATGTGAAATAGGGGTTGTATTGGATCAGTATAAACCAAAATTATGTTTGGCGAACTGCTGTCAGTGTGAAACCCCAATACAAACTGTCATCGAAATCCGTTTAGGTGTTTCAGAGATGAGACACAACGCTTCTGTGTAAGTTTGTCTTATTTGAACGAAAAGAAGTATATAGAGATGAACATAGGCGTATTTGGGGGAAGGAGACAAAGAGGTGTCAAATGCCCGTCCAGTATTTTTCTACTTAAGAATAGTTTTTCTTCTTTGCTACTGAGTTGAAGTTCCTAATACCCATGGTCAATTGTTTCCCCTCTCCCCTTTCCACAATATTAGCCAAGCCACACCAATGGAGGTAGAAAAATTACATGTGTTTCTACATATTTAATATCCCAAATTCATTTTGTTTCATAGGTATCAAAAATGTATTAAACATTTTGTTTTCAAAGCAGTAAATTGTGCAAAGATTCAGGTCTTCTGGCACATGGCACTGTGTCAGTAAGTGAATAGTTACCAACATTTCAGAAGAACATTCTGCCTTCACCTTTTCAGATCAAGATGCCCATGAAAGCACAACATTCCTGTGAAACGTGGGGGACAACTCACCCACTGACACAGCATCATGTCGCAGCAGACCTGAATCCTCAGAACCAATGCTGTGAGAACCTCAAATCTTGCAAGTTAAATGAGTGTTGTTCATACTACATTGAAGTGTTCTTTTTTTTTCAGGAGACATTAGTGACATTAAATCTTGGGGACCCTAGGCATGACATTAGTGCAAGAGACAAAAGAACAATCAGTTTCCTAAGGCAACTTTTCCCTGGCCTATCTCAGGTGAGTACATCTAGGTCAGATTAAATTTGAGCTTCAAACATTCAGGCCGAACTGCTAACAAAACCTATATGTGAGTTGGTACTTAATATATGAACTATCAAAGGAAAGCCAAACATTTAACAGATACAAGTAAGATTAACTGAAAGGAAATAATTGAGTAATTAATGTAGTTACATACTGAAAGAAGACTAATCATTGATCTGATTCTTGAAGAAAGTTATACTTATTTGTAAGCCAAGAATTGATTCATACTGAAATTATGCTGATGTAAAGAAAAGAAGTCCTATGGATGGACCCCACCACACCTCATTAAGCTGTCATGCTTCTACCAATGATGTTTTCCCCCTGTATTCCCCCCCCCAGTTGTCGAGCAATTTTGAATGTTGACAGCCATAACCTTCACTAGCAACAAGTACTGTGGGCTGCCTAACTTTTGCCAGAAGGGGTCTTGGATTTGTGTCTGGTGACTGAGAATAGCTCGTTCTGTCTGGCGCAGCTGATGTGCGTATGTGCCCCCCCCCCCACCCTATCACCTGAAGATGGAAACAGATCCACTTTCTGAAAAGTTGTGTTTCCTTTCAAAGTATGAGATAATGGACACAGTCCAGAAACCATGTAATCCTAATTACTTCAACATTTTATGGCCTATGAAATTTATTAATTTTAATTATCTTGATCCTCCCCTCCCCTCCCCCCCCCCCCCCCACAAAAAATAAAGAGATCACTTCAAATCTACATGTGTTGCTTCATTATGCAATCATATCTCTGTCTAACAGGGTGTCAGATAATGTGCTCATTAAGGACACAACTGCTGTCTTTCTTACAGCAGCAAGTATTTCTCAATGTAGTAAAGTTCCAGTCTCTGTAATATACATATAATTACTCAAACAGTAATGTATCTTAATAATTAAACTTAATAGGTAAACTCACTAGCATTAGCCCCTTGCAGTTTCAACAGCAGGCATATAAATACCTGACCTATGTTTCAACCTTGCGTTATTCTTTGCCTGAAACTAAACATTACTGTGTGAAATATACATTTATTCTTGCTTTAAGCTCCCCTAGAAGCACTGTCATATGACAGTAATGTCAGCAGGTGCACTGATAATAGTGTGAGGGGATGTAGGTAAACCAACACTGAATTGCCAAAAACTGCTTTAGTGTAAGTATGATGTAAAGCTTGAAATGAATTTATCTATAGAGCTAAAGTTTATGACCATTTGGGAGAAATAGGCATAGTGATGAAGATAATATTAAAATGGATCTTAGAGGAATATGTGGGGAATAAGTTGGTTAGGTTGCATTGTGAACATGATAGTTTCATGAAAGCAGGGAATTTCTTGCCCAGATAAGTAAGTATCAACTTTCCAAGGAAGGTCCTGCTCGAGTTGGTTAATTGGTTGGTAAGGTACGTTAATTAATTATAATTAGTTGGATAGTCAGTCCTAGTCATTAGCTATTCACTGCTTAGTGTCTGTTATGCAATGGTAACAGTCTGTTAGTTATTTCCTACTACTGTAGGCACATGGAACTGGTACAGCTGTAGTGAAAGTTGTGGGTCTGTAAAAAAAAGAGTCAAAAAAGTGCCCCACTTGTAACATGTACACCCCCTAAGAGAGATACTAGTCTTGAAGGCAATAAGACATTGCACAGTGGGATCCACATTTTGCATAATGCAAATGACATGCACTATGGTAATTTTCCAGCAGTTTCTTTTTGTGAGTGAAGAACCTTCCTGCTAATTATGCCTAAAATTATTTCCCACAAATTCAGTTTGTTGCAAAACTGATGTATGGCACCTTTCACATAAAAACCTGGTAGTAGATGATTAGGCTACAGGTTGGGTGACTGAGGAATCGGGGCTTGATTCTTGGCAGAAGCAAGAGGTTTTTGTCTTCATCTCAGTGTCCAGAGTGGCTTTGGGGTTGAACCAGCCTCCTGCCCAGTAAGTACTTGGGGTGGAGGGGGGGTAAAGCAGCCAGGGTGTGACACCACTGATCTCCATCTAGTGTCAGTGTTAAGAATGCATGGAGCTATACCTCCATCTCATACGTCTTCAAGGCATAGTACTTAATTAAGCACAGACAAATTTACTATTATCATCATCGGTGGGGGCTGCGGCAGTAACAGCACCAGTAGTAGTAGTAGTGGTAGTAGTAGTAGTAGTAGTAGTAGTAGTAGTAGTAGTAGTAGTAGTCATGGCAGCAGCCATGAAGTATGGGGAAAAAATATTTCTGAGACACAACATACAGGATCACAAAATACATAGGCGATATTTAAAAGAATTATAAATTATATAATACTTAATAACCAGCTAAATGCACATTCACTTGAAACTATTTTATAGTTTAATAAATTCTCCTAAATTCCCCTACATATGTTTTGGTCTACTTATAGACAATCTTCAGGGGGTCACAAACTACACTTATTTTGCATCCATATGTTCAGTAAATTGCTATATGCAGTCTAGATCACTTGTACTTTTTGTACAAAAAGTGATCTAGACTGCATATAGCAGTTTACTGAACATATGGATGCAAAATAAATGTAGTTTGTGACCCTCTGAAGATGGTCTATAAGTAGACTGAAACATATGTAAGGGAATTTAGGAGAATTTAATAAACTATAAAATATAAGTTTTAAAACTTTCGCGGCGACATGATTCAATATAGTCTTCTCGGGCGCACAGCCGCGTCAATTCGTTTGAATACAACGTTTCGGGGACTAGCTCCGTCCCCATCCTCAGACAAAACTGATCAGTTTTGCCTGAGGATGGGGACGGAGCTAGTCCCCGAAACGTATTCAAACGAATTGACGCGGCTGTGCGCCCGAGAAGACTATATTGAAACTATAAAATAGTTTCAAGTGAATGTGCATTTAGTTGGTTATTAAGTATTGAGTGAAAATGCATGGTGAAAGTAGTATGAAATTTATAAATTATATGTTGATATGTTTTCGAGAAAGAAAAACACATTTGTTAGAGAGGGTGACAAGCAACCATTGCTGTTAAATCAGTGCAGCAGTTGTAACACATGCTATCTGTTTATTGCTGAAGGTCTATTGAACGTAATGAGCACATTATCTTGAATGTTGGTGCTGTAACAGTCAGATATATTTTCTATACAACTGGAAGGGGACAATAATGTATATTGTATTGAAAGAAGGTCCTTTTCTTTATGCAAAATGTGGTTGGTTTCCTTGTCAGTGCCAAAATTTGTATACTAGGTGGAACTCAATGGAGGTAGGTGGTCAGCCACTTTACCCCCAAAGAAATAGCATGCAGTGCCAATTGAACTGAAACGTTGGTGGGCCCTGGAGCCATTCTGGTCATAACACTGAGGAACAGCATCCCTCTGGTATAATAATTGAACAACAATCATACGGCATATGTCCAGTCAAAATGCTGACTGAACGATCCCATCTAACTTTCTAATGTAATATTTATTACTTGAAGTATATATTACTACTTCTTATATGCGTATTTTAACGTATTTCTGTACAGATTTGGATTTTACAATCAAGTACTCTAACATGCTTCATGTATAACTTGACTCATAAGGTTTGGCGTCAGGGAGACAGAGTGTACCCGAGTACATACTGAAGAACTTCCGTAGCTATACAGACAAACTTCATCATTCATAAAGTTTGCTTTCCAAGTTCCATTGCAGAGAAATTCCATCTCTAGGCTCAGAAAACTGATGATTTCTCAATCGTCATTCAATATGATTGAAATTGTGTCAGTATTGTTACTGTTATGTACCATCTACCAAATCTCATAACCTTGCATCTTTGACTGTGTAATTTCATTCCTGTTTGTTACATAGAAAGTGACGTTTTAATAGTCGCCAACAGGTGGGTTGATTTTTTGTCTTCTAGCCGTCTGTCTTCATCCAGTTGGTTTCAGTAAAGGAAACATAATTCTATAATTCTAACAAACCGTATGGACCACAAATTTCTTCTAGATAATCGATAATACAATTCAAAATATCACGAGGGTGTTGTTCCGGGTAATTGGACGCCTGGTGCTCCGAGGTGGTGTCCTTGGAGGCGGGGGAGGAGGAGGAGGTGGTGGTGGTGACACCTCCTCTTCCTCCGGTGGAAACGGCGGCCGAAGAATAAGCATCACATTGCCAACATATCCTCCAGGTGAAGATGATGAGGAAGAGGAAGATAACACAGAGATGGCTGCGGTAAAAGATAGAAGTATTAAACATACACTTTGAAGACACACTGACACATACTAACACACACGTGTGTGCACTTGTACACGCACACACACACATGGACATTCTAAAGCAGCTGTAGAATGCTGGAGAGGAAATTTGCAAAAGAAGGCAGATCTTATGCAGATGCCACAAGATCATTCTCATCTACCAGTGCTGAAAATATTGATTCAACTGAAAATATTCTGTGTCATGTATAACAATTTGAAAATGTTTACTGCCCTTTCTGCTGCCAGTATTGTTTTGAAGTTGTGACATTTGTAAATGTTATCTCTAAGTATTCCTTCCAATAAGATACTGCTACATTGCAGTATATAAGAAAACATAAGCATTAGTCAAACAATCCATTTCTTTGCATCCAGTAATCTACTTATCATCTCAGTTTGAGATACTGAATTATGCATTTTTGTTAATGCCTTAAAACAGTTTAAATCTCCATGTATTATTTTTTGAGGTAATGTTTTCACCAATTCAGTATTCATTTACTGTGGACCCAGCCTAAATGCCTCAATAAAATCGTCCCTTAATTAAGTTTTGTATTTTTATTTCCCCCAAATTCAGAAGCTGCTTATGCCTTTCAGATAATTGTGTATCATCCGTAAGTACCATGAAGGATACTTAAAACACCGATCTACCCAGTATAACTCTCCAGAGCTGGTACATTGAAGAAGATTGTCTGTGGAATAGCATAAAAGCATATCCTTCATTAAAGACTGACAGCAGGCAGTCCATGCAGTATACATATGTACCACTTTGTAGGTCAGTACCCAGTTTTAGCACTCAAGATGAGAAGTCATTTTAAACACTCGACATTTGCTTCCTTTCTTTGCTGAACTTCCTTCTGAACATTCTACAGAATTTTGCTTTTGCTTGAGTGTCATGTGTGTTTATGGATACTAACACATGGACACAAATATTCACAACTAACATGTGTATAGAAATTCACACTTGAAGAATAAATGAACACTCAGCAGATTGGTTCAACCAAATACTTTTTATGTAACTTACTATCAGTGCATAAATTAAAGTAAAAAAAGTAGCCAAATTGGGGACAATATGGCAATATTGAAAATTCTTACATTTGTTGTTAGAAACAGAGGATGAATAAGATTCCATAAAACTCCTAAATTCTCCTAGAAGTACGTGTACATTTCCGATCAAGTCCTCTTACTCCTGCAGTCAAAAATGGGCACATTTCTTTTATGTTTGAATGTGTTAAATGATAATGGTTAAGTTCATAAGCATCCACATCACATTGCACTGGGGTGTGCACCCAGGGAATTTTATTTTTCATTTGTTTAAAAGTCAAACATTTATTGAATACTTGGTCTTAAAGGACATTATTTTCATTCACCAAAGAAACTAAAACTTAACTGTCCGCACTTTTTGCATAATACAACAATCCGTACTTTAAAACTAAGAGAGCATATCATGTGATTAAATTAAAGGACAAAGCAACTTTTTTAGACTTAGGGTGTGCCTGGGCACACACCTATGGATAAGCTGTTAAAATAATACAAGAAAATCATTATGCATACATGCCTGATACGAAAAAAAAAATTGCACAGGCAAAAGGTTATATTCCATCATGTTAAGTGGTCATTAACACTGTCAAATGTAAATTAAAATATAAATTGCTCAACACCTTTTTCTTAAAATTCTCCAATATCAAATATTAGGCTCTCCCCAGAGATACAGACACAAAAATTAGTCTCAAAAAGTGTTTGAGAAGGGAAAGCATGTTAACTTCATCTTTTTTAGTTCATAGGCTAACAAAATTAAATAAAATATAACAACTTTTGTAACAGTATTATTTTGGACGGTTTGGTTGGATCATTCTGCAGATATAACATTTTTGGCTTTGTCTTGTTTACAAGTTTGTTTCCAGCTTCAAAACACATCTGTCGTACTGCAAGTGAACCCTCAATATGTTTTCAGTCACAAGAACTTATTGCCTGATCTAATGCTCACTTCAGGGTTCTCATTTAGACAATTATGTGTACTTGAATGAAGTGTGTAACAGTCATAATTCATCTGCTATAACTGTACTTTTGCAGTTTCCAATATTTTCTTTCTTTAGCCTGAAATGAAAGAATTTTTCTATCAAGTACTCCCATGTTTCTGAAGCAGCAATGTGTTTTGATGATTCCCATGCTTTGCCCATTTGTCATTCTGGGAAGGGCATCATGGAGATGAAGACGAATGTGGAGCATTAGTGGAATGATACTGACAGGGGATAACCGAAGTACTCGGAGAAAATCCTACCCCAGTGCCACTTTGTCCACCACAAATCTCACGTGTACTGGTACAAGATTGAAGCTGGGCCTCTGCAATGAGAGCCTGGTGACTAACCATCAGAGCCATGGTATGGCCTTTTAGCCTGAAATTTATGTAAATACAGTGGACCCTCGAACTTCGAACGGTTTGATGTTCGAACAACTTGAAACTCGAACAAAAAATTAGAGGAAAATCCGGTTTTGAAACTCGAACAAAAACTCGAAAGTCGAACAAAGAATCACGTGGTCGCCTTCTCTCTCTCTGCTTGGTCCAGATGAAAGAAGGGTAATTCACCTTCCAGTGAACAGTAATATCCCTCCTACTATTATTATTGATTGATTATTATACAATATTTTTTATGTATGTACTATTATAAATAAAAATTTTCAATTATTGATATTAAATATACTTGTTTTATCATTATTTACCAATATGATGTTTTGAAATAGGCACTTAAAATGTTTTATATTGGGTAAATTTTGGGGGTCTGGAACGGATTAATTCAATTTACATTATTTCTTATGGGGAAATTTAACTCGAAAGTTGAACCGTCTCCTGGAACGGATTGTGTTCGAAGTTCAAGGTTCCACTGTAACATTAAAAATCCAGTACCTGCATCACAGAAAACACTGCTGCTCCAGTATAAAGATCTGTAACTTAAATCTGTTGCTGAGCATCACATGACAATTTGAATTCACTTTGTGGACAAAATGCTGATTTTTTTTAACCTTAAAGCAGGTGGTACTAATCAGGGTGCTGTAAGGAGTTAACCCATAACCATGCCATATGCAATAAATGTAAATTCAAATGAGTAGTCATATTTAACACAGTAAAACATAATATTGAAAGGTCATTTAAATTAATTGATTTGCTAATATCTGGGAATCTATAACAGTTTAACCTTATACCCAGATTGTGATTTATTTTCAGGGCTTAATTTTGACACACTATGATGTTGTTTGTATTAATGCAGTCAATGTTCAGTTAAGTTATGGAGTCAAGTAATGAGTCTTAAGAAGTACATATAACATGTTTAACTTAGAGAATGTTTAGTCATTCCATTGTGTATGATGTAAGACTATGAAATAAAGGCCGTGCCATGGCTCAGGCGGTTAGTCGCTGGCCTCCCACCGCGGAGGCCCGGGTTCGATCCCGGGTCAGTCCATGTGGGATTTGTGGTGGACAAAGTGGCACTGGGACAGGTTTTTCCCCGAGTACTTCGGTTTTCCCCTGTCAGTTTCATTCCATCGGTGCTCCATTACTTGGAAAAATAAAAAAAAAACTAATCATCTTTTTTCATCATCTTCATCACAAGGGTTGCACAATAAGCCTTAAGGCTGTGGTGCGTTTGTAGCATCTGCTGCGGGGCCCTTCTCCACCAAAAAAAAAAAAAACTGTGAAATAAGGGGGTGCTTCAGTCAACAAAGTACTTTTATTGAATATGTGGTGTAACTGCAGAGGTCAGATATGAAATATACACACAGGGTGTTCAGTTACAGTAATGATTTATGGTGAGAAAGTTTGAGACCTCAGCTCTTCTTTATATTATTGTATGCACCCATATATACATGAAAACAAATTTGCATATTGCGATTCATTGTGGTCCTGAGACATTTAGTTTTTGAGACATACCTCATCCTTAGATGGAGTGACACAGTTCTGAGCACTGTTATTTGTCACAATGATGAAGCACATTGTTAGGAGAACTGAAAACACATATTGCACTCCAGGGCTCAGTTGTGATGAGATGTTGTGGAATGTACACATGATAAATACTGCTGCATGTTCTTCGCCCTCCGTGCCTGTAATAGTTGACTAGTTTGTAAAATATGATGGTCTATATTTGTGTATGTGTGCGCACGTGGGTGTGTGAGCCTGACCCTGAGGCTATATATAATTTGTTTGATTTTAAAAATTATGTTATAAAAATCTTGTCATAAGTATAACATAACACTATGTGTAACTGCGTTTATATACATACAAATATAACTACCTGTTCCATGACTCAATCACAGTGTCCTAGCTAGCTTGCTCCTTTTTTTTTTTTTTTTTTTTTTTCTTCCCCCCTTCCTTCAAAATTCTAATGTACTAGTCATCAGCTGATTTCGGCTGAAGGGTAAATCACATAAAACTTTTGATGTCATAATATCTACAAAATCTGTGTTTTTTAAATTTCGGTTTTGGTGGGTTTGGGGGGACTGCAGCCCGGCAGGCCCCCCTTGGGTGCGCCCCTGATATAGGAACACACACAATTTAAAGAAGGGTTAAAATCCCAGTTTTTCACACACATCATAAAAGCATTGTTGTAATTGAACATCTCCCATCTCCATATATATATATATATTATATTTGGTCTAACAATGGCTTGTGAAAAAGCAAAAAGATTGTAATCTGTACAGTTACACTGTATTTCTAATGAATGTGTTTGTGTTGATTGAAGCACCCTCTTAGTTGACTTCTTTAACTGAGATAACTGCATTATATAAAGCCCCCTAAGTTTACTAAAAATACCAAAGGTGGCAGAAACAGTAGCTATGGAAAAACATTTCATAACTACAAACACAATATAGTTTTGTAGGTAAGTACCAATTGTTTGGTGGAATCTGCTGCCTCTGTCTTAATTATTCCTGCTTACCAAACTACATGGTGCCACACAACAGAAGACCATAATTTTTATTCTTGTTGCCATGAATGTCTCAGATCCCTCCTTACTTGGTCTGTAAGCAGACTGCCTTGGGCGAAGGCAGTACTACTGTGTAATTTATATCAGGCATTAGGATTTCAACATGAAATAAAAGATTAAATATATTGACAGCATATCCCTCATTTCTTTCGGTATGAAGAAGTATATCTGATAGTAAAGTAATTATTTATGTCTATTTGGAAGCCTGAAGTAAACAAGAAGCACATTTGTTAAGGCGTTTCAGAGCAATGTATTGTATGTCCAAGTTTACAAAGCCAAAAGTGTGCTGGTTTAATCTACAAGTCACACATACAAACAATACTAATGTTGTTGTAACAGTAAGATGGTCATTAAGACATTTGCATGATATGATCCCACTTGCTCAATGCTTTCTTTGTAAATGGCAGAAATATTTATGTTGTGTGATACTCAGAACCACGACAAGGGAAACACAAGGACAGCATAAAATTTTAGCAAAATTTGTTTGAATTCAGGTTTTATTCAGTCAGAATAGACCAGTTTACATAAACCTTGTTTGTTTAGTTTGATAAATTCATTTTTTTAAGTGTCAGCCATTTGATCCTTAGAAGGGGGTGAACAGTGGTGGTTTGGGGGGGGGGGGGGTCGTGGTGGTTGATGTAAAGGTATTCCATCACTTTAAACAAGGCTGGCAATGAAACCAGCTGAGATGCACCTGATCTTTTTAATTTACTTTTTATTACTCAATTAGTCCATGGGGCAACCACATTTTTAAGTTTTAACTTATTTTTGCTTCTTAAGATCTATTATTACGAATTTTAGCAGAATAATTTCATCAGTCCTTCAAAATACAGTTAAAGAAGCTTTTGGGTCAATAACGCAACTCAACAAAACCACCAGTGCGAGATTATCTTGGACACAATACCCAGTCTTGGTTCTGAACTGTTAGGCTGTTGTGTATATGCTTCATGGAAGGCTTCATTTTACATTAAACTGGGAAAAGGAAAGAAGACAAAGGCAAAAATTAGTTGAGTCCTTTCAGGTTTGTTCTGACACATTTTGTGGTGGTACTATTAGTGGTATATTTAAAACCAGTAAATGGCAGTACTTTTATGCTCTTTCTGAATTGTGTACTCTGTTTTTAAAACATGGTATAAACAGCTTCAGTATGTTATGTTTCCCTAGCATTATCCAGGAACCTCTATTCCCTGTAAAGTATGTGCCCTTTGTCTGTTCATGGTGCTTTAGCAGTCTGGTGGAACTGTGTAAATAAGACGTGTATTTCTTACAGGACGGCTATTAGATGATACATTTATTTTAATAAAGTGAATTGTGTTTCAGGACCTATGTTTCTTCGTAAACTTAAATCAGTTTGCTGTTTTAAAATCTAGGCTGTATGGGGGCAAATCCCATACAGTAGATGCTACAAGTGTTCTTTATCAGGAGCAGTAAACATTCAACAGTAACCCATTTAATAGTGACATCTATATTCATTTTATCATTATGAGGTTGTATTGAAACAAAGTTCTTTCCTGTCCAGAACATGCTCTATGCAAAATAATTCTACTGAAGAAAATTTATAATTCCCTTGTTGTGTTACACACACACATACTCGTACATATAACTTTGAATGTACTGTTATTATGGATATTATGTCGAGGAAATACCAGAGGTTACAGTTTGGGAACAGTCATTATCACCAAAATTACCTGATATAAACCAGGAGGTAAGGTGACAAAAACCACTGTAAGTCTGTGAAAATAATTTGCAAATGAGTTATTTTATGTTAACATCTCATTGTCCCCCCCCCCCAATACATAGACGTGCGTGCGCACGCCAAAAAAAATGTTTTTGTAGGTCTGAGTTAAATGTATTTATGAAGATTATGGTCTTTTGGAATATGATGTCATGTAGCTTGGTAAATAGGTACCAGTGTTTTGGAGGAACCTGCTACTTTCATCTTCCGGATATACATTTGTCCTGTTTGCCAGAAGACCATATCTTCATAGTTATCACTGTGAAAATCTCAACTCTCACATAAGTATGTTTAAACACTTCACTTCAAATAAATCTGTAATTTCTTTGATGTCAGAAGTGTAGGAAAAATCTCTATGGAATACATTTTTGTTATTGAAGAATTTCCAGATTATAAGGTCTTTTCCCCTTAAAATATTTCTTACAGGGGTTAAAAATTATTTTCATTTATTCTGACCTTTCTGAATATTTGTGTTGTATGACCTTAGCCTGTAGTATAAAACAGCACTTCAAAAGAAAACTGTTTGTACATATTCTGAGTGTCAACAGTTCAGGGAGGTTTAAAAACATAGGTCCTGAAACTCTGCTGTGTATTTTAAATGGCAATTGTATATTTTAAGAACATTTTCCATCTTCTTTGACCCTATCAAACTGCTGTGTCTGACAAATGAGAAACTAGGGTATGCTGACAGTTTGGTTCATACTGCTGGTTATTAGTAAAATGTTAACCTAGTATGTTGATGTTTCTTCACACAACTTTTTCTGTCTTCAGGTACAGTTTTTAATTGGGAAGTATCAATTGTTGATGACACGATGATTCAGTTAGGAGTGTTAATTTCTAGTGTCAGTACAGATACGAGATATTTACGGACCTTTGATCATATTCACACATTTACAGTTGATGAACCTGATCACCATCCACCTGCTTTGAACAAAATTATGAAAGCACAATATAATGCAGTGTCTGTCCTGAAGGTGGCGGTAGCAAGTCCCTCTGAAGCAATGGTACCTGTTTACAAACTACGTTGCATCACATCCCCCAAGGCAGTAATATTGATTCTCGCTGAAAACCTGAAGTCTCGCATTAGGTCATAGTAGTGAAATTCAGTCATGACATGTTTTTAGGCACATACACAAAATTTCAAAAAGCCACTATTAGCTTCCTCATGTCTGTCTGTCTGTCCACATGGAATGAATCGGCTCCCACTGGACGGATTTTCACGACGTTTTATATTTGAGTGTTTTTTTTTTTCGAAAATCTGTCAAGAAAATTCAAGTTTGATTACAATCTGACAAGAATAACAGGTACTTTACATGAAGACCTATGTACATGTGTAATAATATCTCGCTGAATTCTTCTTAGAATGAGAAATGTTTTAGACAAAAGTTACAGAGAAAATCAAAGCACACATTTTATGTTCAATACCCTTTCTACTGAAAAATCATACCCTTTATGAGATAATGTGGGCAAATATGGTACAGCCAGACAGGCCACAGATGACAATATGATCCGGCACAGAAAAGATGCAAAAATGCAGACACACGCTCGTAATATTTAATGCTTGCTTCTTTTCCATGGCAACGGGTTACATGAACGTGCCTCTATGTTACATTGTATGTACATTGCTTGTCTTATAATCATTATTCAAATTGCCTGTCTTGTTCGTTATTTTCCTTATTTTCTCCAGGCCACTCTTGGGACAATATTGTAAAATAAGCCTCAACTACATACATATCCGTTGCAGTTTTAACATTCATAGATCAGCCTATTATCTGATGCTGTGTAATACATGAAGGTATGAAAACATAAATTAACCAAAAATCAATCGCCCATTGAAAAGTGCAAGGTTGTAGGATTTGTTTAACTAGTTCTAAAGAAGAGTTTTTTAAAAAATAAAATATGCAGTTACTTTAACTTGGTCCATTTCACAACCAAGAGTGGCATCACATTACATGGTCAAGTTTCTTTGTACAAACATTGTGCCTAGAACAGACTTCAGACACTGTAGTTACACTACATATATATGACACATACTGCAGTTTGTAAAAGCACTTTTACTGCTACTTGACACGTATGTATATGTCTTCTTATAGTCATGCTGGATGGCAGTTGTTGTGAAGCACTCAAGAGGTAAAGAGGTACCTGTGCTTCAGTCACCACCGCAGCATCATATTTTGCCAATAACATATAATCAGACTGAGAATTTTTAAAATTCATGGCATAGATATTCGTTTAAACTCTGATTTTATAGCTTTCTTCTAGGTCTGTAATATGTGCAAATGGAAGAGTTTTAAGTGTTTTCTGTGGAAGTTATAGTTAGAGAGGCTGTAGATTGGTGCGTGAATGTTATGCTAAGCCAATCACATGGTGGGGCCGTGGCTGGTTTATACATATATGTGTGTGTGTATGTTAGTAGAAGTAATTAGTTTGTCAGCATACCCTTGGGTAATTTTTGTAAAATACACAAAAGTAGAGTAATAGAGGAAAGTAGAATTTGTGTGGAATTTATTTATTGTTATTGTAGTACACTGCAATTTTTCTTCAAACATGTTCTCTTCTATTTCTTGCACTTATGCACATTTCTGTGTTCTTAACAATGCTTCTGGTACCATATGTAAAAGTATTAGCAGACTGGTGGTGCTGCCCTTTATCTGTACAAGTAATTCTCAACAGTGTATGATTCACAGACTGGTACAATAGAAGTATTTCAGTGAGGTCCAGTTTTACATTTTGCATTGTACTGTGCGTTTAAAAATCTACAAATTTTATTGTCACTAGTGCTTCTAAATTTGTCTATTCACAATATAGGAGTTAGTACCTTTATGACATAAAAATAAAAAAGATGTGAATGTCAATATTAAAAATTCAGAATTAGAGTTATGTGTGAGATGTACAAAATAATATCAGAAGTGTATTATACTGTGAGCCTATTATGTAATGAAACATTATTATTTACTTACCAAATGAGACATTTGTGGAAAAGAACAGTATTATTTAGTAATTCATTTTGTTTGCTGCAATAACAAACTTCTTTAACCTATGGTGATTTGTGTACATTTATTGTCTAACCACAACTTCTGGAGTACCATAATTAAACCACATTATAGCAGTGGTATGTGAACTACCAGTTTGGAAATGCTTGTCTGTATGCTTACTATGCTGATCTGTACCTACTTTGTACAGCTGTAAAGCACTGAACCTAACTTTTAAAGCTATGGTCACATTATAAGCATATGACACACAGAAAATTATCTCAGAACCCAAAAGCTGTTTCAGAAAAACAGAATTGTTATTAACAGAAATATTAACATGAAAAATGTGGCAGTTTGATTATCTTGACCAGTTTTATGTATTTAAATATATTAGTTAAGTACCAACAACCTTTTGTCACAGTTATATGCCAACTTAGCTAACTTTGGTTCCACATATGTATGGTGGAAGCCGATAAGTTTACTGGACCTGTTGCAGTTTTCTGTGTTCAGTATTCACTGTGCACTATATTTCCTGCACTGTTTTGTTACTGATACACTTTATGCTATGACTTGGACCTGACTTCCACCATACATATGTAGAATTAAAGTTAGCTACGTAGACACTGATCATGACAATTCTAGTGTAAGTGTAAAAGAGTGTATGTCATAATGAGTTTTGTGACACACAGTTGTGATGAAAGATTGATGGCACTTAAGTAATAAATTTAATTACTTATATCTCATGGTATGCTAAATATAACAGCTTTATTTAGCTGCAATGGATTATGGTCTTAATTGGTAATTGGGAGAATGTTACAAAATTAACACACATATAAACTAACGAATATAAATATAAATGCATACAAATAATAAATTAAGAATCTACTTTCAGGTACTTATTTGCCAATGGAAACATTTTGTAAAACAAAATCTGTTACCTCAAGAACAGGCATAATTTTCTGTTATTTGTAGAAAAATACATTGCTTGAGTTTCTTGTGGCAGTGACTATGAACATTGCTGTCTTCTAGGATGTGACGCCGTGCAGTGTGGTAGAAGTGGGCCAATATTCCACCATCAGGGTCATGTACCCTCCCACTTCTATACTTTTACCAGACTACACGTTGTCAGAGTCAGAAGACAACACTCTTTATACATTATTTGTTGCTTTCACAAACACACTCCAAATTCTGTTATAAAAAGCAGTGTTCACATACATAAAATATTATATTGTATTGATTAACAAGTGCTGCCACTTGTCCTTTTTCTGTCTTGCACACACACACACACACATATATATGTGTGTGTTTGTGTGTGCTAAAAGTTGTTACTTCAGTATATATTTGAAATGTTTTATAATTGTGTACAAAGACATATTGGTTTTCAAATAATGGATTTAGGGACAGAATTCTAGGTGCTCAATCTGAGACACAGACTGTCAAGGTAATGCTGGGATTATGTAAAGCTGTTTTCTGGGTAAACTTGCAAAAAAAACAAGACCTTCACAGTACTTTTGTTCTCATTATTAAGCAATAAATTCTTGTTTATATAACTTTAGAAAGTTTGTCAGTGTTACATTTCAGTATCCATTTCATACATGTGCAGAATTCTTGAACCATATACTCCCTATAAGGAGCTACTTTCTTACTGCAACACATTTTGTTTGAGTGTAGAAAACAGTTACAAATTACTATAGATGACAAAAGTTTCCAGTGTGGTATGTGGTGATGTCTTGATTATGACACTGAAAAGAACTCCCCCCCCCCCCCCCCCCCCAACAGAATTACAGTTCACAGAACACAAAATTCTGCAGTGTGACCATAGCTTCTGCAAAGTGATACCCTTAAATGCTTGTCATTTATCTAGTCATTTGTAAAATATTTATTTCCAGTTACAGGCGGCATGCACAACTGTATATACGACAGTAGCTAACACACACACTTGTAGTGTAGATGTTGTAGTAGTGTAACTGTGACTCTGCAGTTACTTCACTTAACAGCATGTAAAATATTTGGTAATGGTAGTTTTATAAACTAAAAAATACTGAACGTATTTTCTTTTACTAAAAGAAAAATAAATGCACATACAACACACACTTTTTTTTCACTCCAACCTGTTTTGGCACCACTGTGTATGTTGTATGTGTATTTAGTTGGTTTAGTAAAAGTAAATAAGTTGATTAAAGTGCGTGGAATAAGCAGTTTCAAAACAAAAATGTTGGTTACTGCATGTCATTAACATATGCTACATCCATACACTATTCCCACCCACCCCACACACACACACACACACACACACACACACACTTAAGACACATAGAAATGAACACATGCTCAAAGTGCATACATTCCACAAACCCAAAAAATACATTGAAGTTTAGTAAGTCATCTGTAGTGCTTGCAGTATTTGCATCTCTTTATGTATGCAAAAAAAAAAAAAAGCATGGAATATCATCATCATCATCATCCATGGATTCTGCCACCGATGCATAAATTTTATCCCATATGATTGACAGATATGGGAGTTAAATCACCCTAACAGTACCATTTATGTGCCTGTTATTAACTTCATCTACATTGATGTAATTTTCTTTATTCCATACAATTGACAGCTGTGGAATATTCCTTTTACTGTTTGTATCGTAAGCTATCAGTTAACTGTGCTTTATTGTGATTTTTTTTCTCTCTTCCTGTGGGATGTAAACAGTCCACTCTGCTTGAAGAACTGAATGTCTACTTTAGTACCTTAACAATTGATGTTGCTTCATATCAATTAGCAGATATGTGAAACATGAACTAAAGCCTTTTAAATTGCATTGTGATGTGTGGCACTTGTGATAAAAGGCTTAAATTTGTGTTTTATGTATCCATGTAATTGAATGTCTAATTCAACTGGGTAGGGTTCTGACAATGTTGTATTACATTTTGGACTACTTAGCTGCTGGACTTTGTCTTTGTTCCAAAAGTCACAAAAAAAAGTACACAGTGCTTCAAAAACTGGATCTACCTTCTGAAATTATATGTTACTTTTATGAGTCTTTTATCACTAGACAATGGACAAGTCCAGAAACTAAATAGTCCTAAACTCAGTGTGTAATGTTCTTAAAAATATAAGTTGTTGGTGTCAAATGTTTTATGAGCTTTCAGGTTTTTACAGCAGGTTGCATTCTCCTGGATTTTGACAGCCTGTAGTAATATAGGTTGTCATGTATGTTTTAGAGGAACATGGTGCCTCCATCTTCAGCGTTGATGGAATTGGGTTCAAGTGGATGCTGAATTGATTTATGGTGAGGGTGTGTTTTGATGATATACACAGTTTTATATAATTGAAACACATTTCAACCCTCATTACTTCAGCATCTTCTTGGACCCAGTTCTTTCAGCCCTGAGGATGGAGGCACCGTGTTCCTATGTAACATCAGTTTCAACCCACCTGACCACATGGTATCAAAATCCATAAGGCTGCAGTCAGAAAAAGTCTATATTTCTTTGTTCTGATTAATCCTTTTCATTACTGAATGTTATCTTCATTATTATATGTGTAAACTGTTTATGCCAATCATGTGCATTTTACCTTATTATAGTGTTTCATTATATAGGATGGCTGCAAATAAGCGGACAGTTGGGTGGGCTTGTTTTCTTTTCAGAACCTGTAGAGAAAATATTTTTGTTACAAAGCAGTCTCACAGTATTCCAGTTGTTTCTGCCCCATGGGTGTAAGGTTCTATTGGTACGTAGAGGAGCTTAAAGACATTGTGTAATGACCATTGACCAGGATGTACTATGATGTGTGTGGGATGAAATTGCCTGTAGATGGATGTGTATCATGTTACAACAGGAGCCCACATTGAGCACATGTGGACAAACTTGGACATTTGGATATTATCTTACAGTAAATTAGGTTTCTGTTGTGCTACTGTATTATGTTTTTCTGATCGTCATGCCACTAGGAAAAAAAATCATGAATTTACACATATGCAGAAAAAGCGAATATTGGGAGACCGCTTTGCAGTGAAAATGTCTTCTGTGTGTGTTGTCAACAGGAAGTTACAGGCCACTCAACTTAGCCACTAATTTGTAGACTCTTGTGTAATTCGTATTGTTGTTGCATGGACACTAAATTCTTGAACACAAATTTCAGTACTGTAAGATATGTTCTAAAAGGTAAAAGCTGTGTAAGGTAAATGGTAGGTTGTATGATAAGATTAGACAGACGTAGTAAGCACTTCCTGGTGAAAGGGAGTAAAGAAACCCGTTAAATTCAACAAACTTGAGGACTTCACTGTATGGATAAGCAGGCAGGAGTGTTGTTGTTTTTTTTTTTTTTGCATTCTCTTAATCCTGTAAGCTACTATCTACAACTAATGAGAACAGCCTTGACCTTGAGAGAAAGAGAGAGAGTGTGTGTGTGTTTCATTATCTCCAGGATAACCTAGTGGAGAAAACATATAGATGCTGTTAAGAATTTGTCTGTATCACTGCATTTGTCACTTTCCACCAGTTGTTATTTGTTAGGTGTTCAGTTCATAAGAAGCTGATATGTGCACCTCTGACCAAGTAGAACACAACAGATAATTATGGGATTAATTTGCATGACAAAACAGCTGGACTTCAGCCCAATATACTTTCAACTGGAATACATTACTTACTAATCATATAAATCTAATGATCCCACATACCTCTGTGCCATCACTGCCAAGGTCAAAGATGTTCTTGTGAGCTGACAACAGTAGTAAGTGCTCATGTCTTGTTCCAAAATACAACTAGCCAATGACTCTGGACCTGCTGTGTCCAGACAGGTTAGTCCAATTGATATCCTGATAAAATATATGAATTGAAATTCCAAGAAAGAATAAATAATTAACCCTGCTGATATTTTGATGTACTTTTATGTACCGCTTTCCATGAGAAGTTTTATTTAAGAAAAAAATTTATTCCTTTATGTGCGTGTTCATGGTAACTTGGACATAGCTTCCACTGATGAATGGCCACAAATAATTTGAAGCAATGAAGATAGGGCAGGAACAGTTTTCTTCACCGACACTTCCGTTCTTCACATCAGAAGTGGCTGGTGTTTCTTTCATGTCCTGGAAAGGGTTAATACTAAGTGTGTTAAGTGTTTAGTGTCTCTAGACCTACTCCCATAGAATCACACAAGTTACCACTTCTCTGTAACTATCAAAAATGTAAAACAATTATTGAGATTAGCCTTCATAAAATTTATAAAAAAATCGTTGGAAGATGGAGGCAGCAGGGTCCTCTGAAATGCTGATGCACATCTACCAGACTACATGGCATCATGTCCCCAAAAGACAAAAATCTTCAATTGTTAAATATAGTCACACAAAAAAGAAGTTTTTAGTGTTTAGTATTAATATGAGTTCTGCTACATACTACTGAAGCATCATGTATCATAACATACAGATGACTGTATATCATGTATGTGTTACAAGCCACAGTAATAAATTTATATCATTGATGTCTTGGTATATGTAATTATGTGCATTATAGAGTTCAGTGACAGGGCAGTAATGAATAATTGGAAAGGATGTGGAACAAAGCACATGTGGTCTGATTTAAGGGACTATCCAGGGATATCACTGCGGAGGCCCAGTTCAATCACTGGGTCTTCCATGATCAATGTGTGGTAGAGTGGTACTGGAGCAGATTTTCCCCAAGTACTTTGATTTTGTGTCATTAGTTATCATTTCTCCAGTGCTTCTTATTTATTTATCCACCAACAGTGCTATGCAGTCTTATGATACTGATTGCACTGATAAATTAGCCACAGATAGCAGTACCACTTCTAGATTTGCATAGAAGAAGTGAAAAATAGTTCATAATAGTTTTCAGAATGTTTGGAGACAGGACAGAGATTTGAATCTGAGTACACCTGAATGAGTGCCAATTTTTATACTGCAACATTTTGTGAATAAGTGTATGAAATAGTAAGGTAAAGTGTGTCTGGTTTACCTTTCCATATGTTTTATAATTTCATACGTCATATTAGAAGATGTTTATCCCAACAATATTTGAATAATTACCTAGGCAAAAACAGATTTCATTTTGTTTCAGTCTTTTTATTCCTATAGTTTCTGTTACACAGTTTGTGGTTACACAGTGATGAATATGGAATTTTGCTTGTTCTGCATTATGTAGTCAGAAGCAAATCCTGAGGCAGAAAACCAGCTTGCAGGAGCCGAGTCACAGCAGAATGAAGTCCGAGTGCAGTACACAGAGCCAGACCACCCAGCAGAGCAGGCCTATAGTGATCAGGATGGAGCAGCAAGTGGAGGTGAGCATACCACTAAACACACAAGTTTAGACATGCGAATTTACTCCCCCCCCCCCCCCCCCCCCAAACAGAAGTTGCCATAAAAGAAGATAGATGGGGAAGGTATTAATGTAATAACAATTCTTTGAAGAACTATGAAAGAATTTCTTGCACTGTATTTGAGGTTCTCACAGCATTACTGCTGAGGATTTACATCTTCTGGGATATGACATCATGTCAGGTCAGTGGTTCTCAATTTTTCGAAGGACATAGTGTCTTCATCGTCAAGGGTCAAGGGGTCCAAGAATGACTCACCCAATAAGACATCGTACCCCATGAATCCTCAAAGAGTTTCTTATTTGAGTGGTGAGGTAAAGATAAAGGTAACGTTATCCCTGTGTTTCATTAAACATCATTGTGTTAAGACATATGTGGAAAAGGAAGTACATCTTCACACATTCTTACCGTTGGCACCACGTGGAAGTGGGTGGTAAGCTTTATGCTCAGGCCACTTTATTTCCAAGGACAACGCCAGACCATTAGCTGTTGGATAGGAGGCCGGGTGTGCCCCAGAACCAGTCTGGTCACTGTGCCTAAAGTCAGTAGCCAGTCACCATACTGACAAGAATAAATTGTAGAGAGAATCTGAAGAACCAGAAAATGCTGTGCCCGTGAAATAGTGTTTCCTGACCTTTTGAAGCAACATGATGCCTTCCTCTTCAAGGGTTCCTTTGAAACATCGGGAAACACTAACCCTGTGACACAGTGTCACGTGCCAGAAGACCTGAGTCCTCAATAAAACTGATGTGGAAACCTCAAATCTTGCATGTAATTCTACTTCTGACATACCAAATAGAAACTTCAGACATTTGAGACCAGGACGTCAGGCTAAGCCTGAGGGTGAGTACTAATGTTAAGCCCCAGCTTCAAATCTTTGCCCAGAAGCTGAGAATTCTGGTTGAGGTTTAAAGTTGTTTTCTTCATGCCTCCACAAAAATTCTGGGGTGGTACAAAAATACTGTCATTGATTGTGATGCTGTGTAGTTGTATGAAAAGGTACAAAAGTTAAGCGAACCTGCTACGTCCATCTTTAGGAAATAGGTTATGCTCACATATGCCACACATTTTTAATTTATGATTTATAATCACCATACAATTAGTGCAGTATAACCAAGTTCAGTTTAAAAAATGAATTATTACACTAGCAAGTCTCTATTCCTGTTCTAGGAAATGGCAGCCCTACAGATATAGTGGATGGAGAAACAGAGGAAGACCCACGCAACAAGAGGTACCTGAATTTTGGACTTGGTGCTGATTCAAGCAGCAGCAGCAGTAACTCTGGTGGTGGGTCAGGAAACTTCATCTTTGACATTATTAGGGTGAGTACGTGATTAAGGAAAACTGTTTGTGCTTAGATGAGGCTGTATAATTGATGGATCTTCACAATTACTTTGGAGCACAATTTTTAAAGATCCTTTAATACATTTAACCAATAGCAGTAAACACACTTTATCTGGGTTATAAAAACCAATCAGTTAATACTGCATAGGGCAATATTTGCTGATTCTTATGAGATCTATATAAAACACATAAATGCACTTCTGTGGGCAGAATGTAGAAGTTTCGAATGTTTAATCTGGTGGTACATAAAGTAACCACTAGGCTTTAAAGGGTTACCTTACAGTTCACTAACATTTCTCTGTTTTCCATGTCACTGTCTATGTAAATCTCTTAAAGGAATGAAGCATTTCTCCTGTATAGAAATATATTCCATGAAACAGGTTTCTGTATCCTAAGCTCTTTAAAGAAGTAACAATCGTTTGAACATTTCTAGAGATGCTGTATGATACAAATAAAAAATACAAGAATATGCCAAGTTCAGAAGGAACTGAAATTAAGGATGTACTAATAGAAGTTTTAATAGACTATATTCTTGTAAGCAAGTCAATCACCCCTACATATGTTTCAGCCTATAACAGGCTATCCTCAGGGGGTCAAAGTTTTTTACATAGACTTTACATCTGTTAGTTCAATTTTAAAAATAGCTAGTACATTCACATAAGATAAAATAAAATGAATCGTAGTTCCCAGTGGGTTTTGGTATTATTACATTCAGTTGTAAAATCCTAGGGAATGTGTCACAATGCAACCAGCCGGTGCAGATCACAACACAGAACGCGTAACAACATAACACAGGAAAACCTCAACCTACTTGTGATAACTGCATACAAGACCGGACTGCGTTTAATTTATATATAACGATAGATATGTAATTTTAACCTTTAATGTAAACTAGTAAACACATTCCCTAGGATTTTACAACTGGATGTAATAATACCAAAATCCATTGGGAACTACGATTCATTTTATTTTATCTTATGTGGATGTACTACCTATTTTTAAAATTGAACTAACAGATGTAAAGTCTATGTAAAAAACTTTGACCCCCTGAGGATGGCCTGTTATAGGCTGAAACATATGTAGGGATGATCGACTTGCTTACAAGAATATAGTGCACATGTTGGTCTATTAAAACTTTTATTAGTTAACAAGATGCACGGTGAATACAACGTGAAATTAAGGATGTACTGTTGTACTTTGATAATAAAATTAGTAAATTAACGTTTAGTAATGGGGCCCAAACTCACATTAAAGCAAGCATTATGTTGGATTGAATTTAACAGAAATTTCTTGATACAGGCACCTTGAATGAACACAAGTTTCAGTAAAATCCTAATGTGTTTTAGAGACATCATTACTTTATAAACATAAACACATCAAGATTATAGTCTTGGTGGGTATGACACTACTTATTTTAGTAGGTTATCAATCAACATTCCAGAGCAATCTACTTTGTCTATCTTCATTTTCATCATCCTTTTCTGTTCAGAAGATGGAGGCAGCGGGTTTGTCCCAAACAATTGTTCCCATCATATCCCAGAAGATATACCGTGAGAATTTTAAAACTTACATAAATACATCAGCCCTGTTTGTGAAACTATCACTCTCTACAAAATAAATCAAAATTCAACACACCAGCTATTCTCATTGGAAGTTAGCTGTGCAGTAAATTTCAGGCCTGCGGTTGGCAGGACAGGCAAGACCTAACCTAAAACTAAGTTTCCATTGCTTTTATACACACTGTTTTATCTTGCTGTATTGATTCTCTGCAACTCACAAAGCATTGTAAATGTAATAATTACCATGTTGGTTTCTTTTGACATAATGTTTTTAAAAGTATGGCACAGTCACATGACCCTTGTGCCATGTTTCTTGAAAATGAAACAGCCGATTCAAATGTTACAGCAGTTTCAACACATACAGTGTGGTGCAGCTGTAGGACTTAGACACTGGCCTGTAACTGCTGTTCAGACATTTGCTAGAAACTGGCCTGTATCTGCTACTCAGACATTTGCCAGACACTGGCCTGTAACTGATATTCAGACATTTGTCAGAAACAGGCCTGTAACTGCTATTCAGACATTTGCCAGAAACTGACCTGTAACTGCTGTTTGGACATTTGCCAGAAACTGGCCTGTAACTGCTGTTTAGACATTTGCCAGAAACTGGCCTGTAACTGCTGTTCAGACATTTGCTAGAAACTGGCCTGTATCTGCTACTCAGACATTTGCCAGACACTGGCCTGTAACTGATATTCAGACATTTGTCAGAAACAGGCCTGTAACTGCTATTCAGACATTTGCCAGAAACTGACCTGTAACTGCTGTTTGGACATTTGCCAGAAACTGGCCTGTAACTGCTGTTTGGACATTTGCCAGAAACTGGCCTGTAACTGCTTTTCAGACATTTGCCAGAAACTGGCCTATAACTGCTGTTCAGATGTTTGCCATAAACTGGCCTGTAACTGCTTTTCAGACATTTGCCAGAAACTGGCCTGTAACTGCTTTTCAGACATTTGCCAGAAACTGGCCTATAACTGCTGTTCAGATGTTTGCCATAAACTGGCCTGTAACTGCTTTTCAGACATTTGCCAGAAACTGGCCTGTAACTGCTGTTCAGACATTTGCCAGAAACTGGCCTGTATCTGCTATTCAGACATTTGTCAGAAACTGACTTTTAACTGCTGTTCAGATGTTTGCCAGAAACTGGCCTGTATCTGCTGTTCAGACATTTGCCAGAAACTGACCTCTAACTGCTGTTCAAACACTTGTCAGAAACAGGCCAGTAACTCGATGTTTAGAAAACCAACACAATGCACTTCACTTTCACTTTAATATGTATGAATTAACCCCTACATATGTTTCGGTTTACGTAAACGATCCTCAGGGGGTTGAAACTACATTACATCACATCCTTAGATAATACAGGGTGCGTCAGTGAATCGGGCGATTTTAAAAACGTCATGAACAGTAAATGCTTTCATTTATTTAGTTTTAACACATATGAACACAATGTATATATAAAATAATTTACATTTTTTCAATTTCAATTAACACATTTAACAATTTAACACAATGGCGATAGCAGCATCCGCCCCAGTGTTGCCAAACCGGATAAAACAATGTTGCAAAATCGCTCGATTCACTGACGCACCCTGTACATATTTAAACATTGTGCAATGTTTTATAGTCACTGTATTGATTATAAAGTGAAAGTGAAGTGCATATTGTTGGTTTTCTAAACATCAAATTGTGAAATGCACGGTGAGACAAACATAAAAAAAAAGGCCAGTAACTGTTGTTCAGACATTTTCCAGAAACTGGCCTGTAACTGCTTCTTGGACATTTGCCAGAAATTGGCCTTAAAGTGCTATTCAGACATTGACAGAATCTGGCTTCACAGATTTGCCCACAGCTGGCCTGTAAATGCTTTTCAGACCTTTTCCAAAACTTGCCTCCAAGTGCTGTTCATTTTCCCAAAACTGGCCTGCAAGTGCTCTTCAGTCATTTTTTCTAAAACTGGCCTATAAGTGCTTTGCATATTTGTCCAAAGTTAGCTTGTAACTCCTTTTCAAATTATTTGCCTAAAAAATGGCCTATAAGTACTTTTCAGACATTTACCAAAACTGGCCTGCAAGTGCTCTTCAGTCATTTTTCTAAAACTGGCCTATAAGTGCTTTGCATATTTGTCCAAAGTTGGCTTGTAACTCCTTTTCAAATTATTTGCCTAAAAATAGCCTATAAGTACTTTTCAGACATTTACCAAAACTGGCCTGTAAATGCTTTCCTGACACTTTCTCATAACCATCCCATGCACGCTTTTCTTGCCAGTCATTATGACTGCACCTATATAATGTGGTTTGATCCCAGAGATGTATTACTGATACCTTCCATTCTTTGGTTTTTTCATGAAATCTTGTACCTCAGGAAGAGAATAGCTAATTCTTTTAATCATTTTAATATTATAAATTCCTAAGATTACCTTCACCTTGACAATACTTTCTGTAGAATTTACTATGTTAGGCACAAGGAAAGATCGCCACAAAAGACACTTGGCTTTTTGAGTCCTCAAGAGGAAGTAGTTTCTTATGATAATATACCAACTGTAAGAAATTTGATGATATAATATTGCAAAATGTAGCAGTAATTCCGTAAAAATACTAAAACAGTGAAGTAATAACAAAATCTCTGGCTTTCAAGCATAGCGAACCATCTGTGCGAAAACTTGTATTCTTGTAAGCTTAATTTTATGGATCTGAAGTGACACCATTAAAAGTTACATTCTAACCAAATATTTTCCCTTTGTTCCTGTTCTTCAGTGCTTTGTATTGCTACATATTTTACCTTTTATTTTGAAAATATTATAGAAAGTTTGTGGCTTAGAAAGTGTATATAAATATGAAAACATTTTACCTTGAAAAGAACTTTAATAATCTTATTTTAGATAGGAATATAATATCTGATTGGTTTGGTAAATATTTATTAATGTTAAAATAAAATCATCTCTGTCAAACAGCATCTCTAGTTATTCCATTATACTTAAACTTGATTGTTGTGAGTTCCTTATTTGGATAGGGTGACCTACATATTGATTTCGACTTCCGATTTGGAACTGACAATGAAGGACATTGCAGACATTGATAATTCTGATGATTGTGACTCGCTTAGCAAGCAGCAAACAGAGTGGCCCGTACAGCAGGCACAGTGTACCGAGTTGTGGCGGGCACAGAAAGCCTTGACCTAGGGCTTGGCCTAGGTGTCTCTACAAGCAAATCGACAACCAGGATATCGACCAATCAGACTACTACAATGACTACCAACAAAGGCAATGGGACAGCCCGTGCGGTAATAACCACACTCACAGTCAGCCCGACTTGCAGTCTCTTGAAACTTGTAACTTTGATGTGCTTCATGCTACACGCCCTCTAGGAGCAATGCAAATACTCAGTTGATTCATACATTACAGCAAGCAACTGTCAGCATGCCTGCCTCTCACTGCTTTCAGAAAGTTGACTGATAATGTGTGTTCTGGACTAGTGCATGGGGCTTGACAGCTTGATGCATGGTGCAATGTGCAATTTATTTCCTCATCCCAGACTCTCACACCATACTTCTTGCAGAGGTCAGATGTGCAGGTCAGATACACTAGCCATATTTTACACATACTTACCAGAATTTTATCCAGTATTAAAATACGGGAGAAAAATATACCTCCACATTTATGATTTTGTGCCTTACCATTATTGTATAAATGCAGATCACAAAACGTGAAACAAACACTTCTAAGAATATGAAACAAAAGTGGAAAGCTGTAATCTAAGTCATGGTAGAAATACTCTTGATTCCTATTTTCCACACTTAGTGGGTTGAAGTTTATTTATTTAGTCAGTCAGTCAGTTAGTTAGTTAGTTAGTTAGTTTTGTTTCGTTTAGTTTCAGAATTAATCCTTCTTAAGATAACACATTTTATATACATGTCGTAAGTTTCCTCCATGTTTACATCTCATAAGTAGTACTGATAGCCTACTGACAGAATGAGTGACCAATTTATTACCAATTAATGACGCAAATCTGAACTAGGATAGACAGTCTAATTTTTTGGAACTAGTGAATGAAAACTATATCAGACTTTAGGACTATATATACAAACATTGTGTTCTGGGCTAACAGAAATAGAGTAATAGGTTAAGCTGCTGTTAATAAGAAGTATTCAAGGTTTTGCTGTCCAAAATTGGCCCTACAATGCATTGTGTGTGTGCTTGTGTGCATGCTCTCCTGCTTACGTGCGTGCATACATGCATGCAGCATCCGTAGTTCATCTGGCCGGTATTGTTGGTCACTACATGGAACATATAATTTGGCAGCTTGCAGCATACTGCTCACTGCAGTTTAAACTTACCATGTGCTGAGGACCACACCTTTTAGAGCAATGTATGGCACTTAATGTTAGGTTTCTACTCACCATATTTAAAGAAGATGCTGGACATAGTTTCCTTCAGCTCACTGGCACATGTCACTTGTAACAAACATGTTGTTCATTACACATCAAAGTTCAGGTGAAACTTTAAAACACTACATTCTGCCTGTTTTCTTTAGATTGTCTTCAATTCAAGCATTATTACTATGCACTTTATCCTTTAATATGCCACACAGGCAAAAAGCCGCGTGGCTTTGAATCTGGCAAACGAGGAAGCCACAATCCCCTGCTTATAATTCTGTCACAAAATGCACTCTGTAAACAATGCGTAGAATTTAAAAGTCATACCATCATAGTACAAATGGTTTAACAGGTCATTGTTAATTTATGTTTTCTGAAAAAATTAGCCTGATAATCCTAGTGTGATTTTTTTACTTGTGGGTCATATTAAAGGGTAAGGTGGGCAATAATAATCCTCACAGTGAAGATGATCTGTAATACAGCATTCAGAATGATGCGTTGTGCTGTGATGATATGATTTTTAATTAAATGATATATTGTGCTTCACTTAAATTTAAAAGTTTGTACACGGTAAATAACAAATACATTAAAAAATGCCATGACCTCTTGCACTTCTTCTTCTTCTCCGGTGGCACTACAGTCCAATGCGGACCTTCGCCTCCTTAATGGCCCTTTCCCAGTCATCTCTGTTTTTTTTTACCTTTCTTTCCAGTTGTTAATTTTACACTTCTTAATGTCTGTTTGTACACAATTCCACCATCTGTCTCTTGGTCGACTTCCTTGGGGATTATTATTAAATACTTGACTTACTGTTCTTTTATTCTCCAGACCTCTTGCACTATTGTGCTGAAAAAATTCACTCTTGCATCAGGATCTGTGTCATACATTTCATGAACTAAGCTGTCTTATATGGATGTAAATGTAGCAGATTCTTTATAGTTCTTGCTGATGATGCAGACACCCATTTGCCATGCAAGTTGAACCAACAGTCTTCTTGAAAGATGTTCCCAAACTAGCATCAATTTAATCCAGTTTTTCCTCAGTTAGCACCTGAACTGTGCATGTTCTCTTCCTGTCTATAATGGAACCTGTTTCTCGAAACCATTTTGCATATTCACATATATGTAAATTATTGTCGTGTTTGGAACAGGTGCATCAGGAAACTTTCAACTGAATTATATACCTCATACAAAACCACATGATGTTGCAGTGATATTTTCAATGCATCTGAAAGTTGACTTCACATCTAAGACATGTTAACAACCTGTGTGTGACAGATGAGGTTTAGGTGGCTTGATGAGTCAGCAAAATTCCATGGGGTGAGGTAGTTGACAGGAACTGACCAACAGTATGGGCCACATGAACAAAGGACCCTGTGTGTGTGTGCATGTGCGCACATGTGTTTGTTTTTTGTTTTGCATGCATGTGTATGTGTGCACACATGCAGGGGCACATGTGTGTGTGCATATGGATGGGTGGGGGTAGACACCCTCATGCCCATTTTGGACTGCAAAATCTCCAAGACTTCTTGTCAATAGCAGTCCCGTTATCCTATGTGCAGTTGTCCAGAATACAGTTTTTTTCTTGGTGATGTTTCTAATAGCAGAGTGATGTCAGGGTACCTCATCCAGATTCCTTCCTGTAGATCCAAATATGCATCAAGAAACTGCTATAGAAAAACAAGAATAAACACCACCAGTTCCATTAACACCAAATCCAGAAATTCGTAACTTGCTTCTGTCACTTCGTTGGAATATTTTAGTTCAGCTGTACATTAAAATTGTTAAGAAACGAGTTAAAACAGCCTGATATGAGACATGGGGAAAGGTAATTTCAATTTGCATGCATGATATCATGATACTGGTTTTATGATGGTCTGTAATTTCTATGACAATGCTTGCTTAGAAACAGTCTTGCATGTAGTTTACTAATTGTGTGTTGGTAGTGTCACCTGTATTAATATTAACTGAAACATGTTAAATATCTGCATGCTTTTTCTTTAAAAAAATTAAATAATACTTCTCACCTTCATAATAAAGCATCATAAACAATTAATCTGTATTTTCCTTCCTTTCTTGAACTTAATTTTTCATTTATGTAAAATCTGCTTTCACTTTGGTACATGTGACATACAATATTCAGTACACTGTAAGTCACTCAGTTCTTTTAGTTAGACTCATTTTTATTGTATTGCTTTGTATGTCTTTCATAAAATGTTTTTTATTATCTAATTCTAATTCTAACTATCTCTAAATCTGTAACTCTAGAAGATTCTGACTGACATCATTAGTGACATAACCTAAAAAAGAAAAATAATGGACATCTCCCATGACATCATTGTACAAGACACTGTTGATAAGTAGAAATATTCCTGTCATCAGATGACAAACCTGTGAACTAGTGTCAGTGATAAGTACTTCATATTTTTTACTTTCTTAATTTTTTTGAGGGGTGAGCGGGTGATAGGACACAGTGTCCTTAGTGACTATATGTTGTCAGTAGTAGAATGACACATAAATTGGAAAGGATTTGGAAGGAAGTAGTCCCACACCATCCTGAAATTTGCTGGGAAGGATTGAGAAAAACCACCAAAAAATCTCAACCATGATAGCTGGTATTCCAGCTGTAATTTGAATGTCAGACATTCTGAATACGCATCTAGAGAGTTATCATTACACCAACTTGCCTGGTTGTGGGTCATCATATACAGCATATTTCAGTACTCATTTTTAATGACTTTTGAGACTGTTACATATTTATTAACCGCTGAAATGGTGGACACTTTTGTTTCCAAAACAGTTCAAGTATATTTTATGCACTATAGTAATTAAAATAGGGTATAAAATTTGAGAAACTCCCACTGTGATGTGCTGTGCGTTATTTTATGTGACTGTGGTTTTGAATTTTGTTCTTGTGAAGTGAACCGAAGTAAAAATATAAAAAATATATAAAATATAAAAAATTGTATTCATAAAAAACAAAACGCAACAATTCAGTTGTAAGATGACATGTACAGAAGCTGTAACGATTACTCTACTATAAGAACAGGTATACATGTACATTTTTATGTCCCTTTCTGTCCCCTCAGTTATACTCCGAAGATTCTTTACATTTGGTACAGTGTTTATTCATGAGAGAGGATAGTTCAGTCAGTAAAGTGACTTTCTGAATGGTTGGGGTTCAGTTTCTGGTGCAGGCAGGGCTTTGAGTCTCCTCTCTTAATAAGTAACACCAGCTGTTTCTCTGGTGTCATAGTGACCGAACATGAAGCTTAACACTTGCCTTCAACTAGTGCTGAGTTCTAGAATATGTGCAGTATTACGTGAACGTCCTTCATGTTTCATGGCATTGTGTTCAAATATGGAACAATTTTACCTTCACCTTGTTATTTAACACAAAACCCATTACCAAAACACAGTATTGTGTTATCCTTTGTTAAGTACATAGGCTGCCTCCGAAATACTGTATACCAGGATCCACTACACTTCTACAACTATACTACAAATAACTGCCTACATTGTAACTATGCAACTCTTTTACGTCTTTCTATTGTATGCAAAAGTTGCTAGTTTGTTTTTGTGTGGTGTTACTTTGATTTGATCCCCTGATCTCTTGGGGATTGAAACATGTAGCAATGTTCAATGTGATATAGTAATATACATTTCTAAGGAACAGTATTGTGCATTTTGTTGGTCTAGCATTGTGAATTGGTTAATCTCTGACACTGGCTGGAATCATGCTCCAATTCCCCAGCCTATAGCCTAGGCATTAAACTGAGGTGGAAATGTAAAGGTAAAAGCTCCAGTCATCCTTAATCTCAGCACTAGGTAGAGGTGAGTGGTCATCTTTACATTACAGCCCCTTTACTGATAGGGAAATAAGCCTTGATACCCATTTTCCAGAAGGCTAGGTGGGGATAAGAGCCAGTCTGGCTGTGGTAGGGAATAAAAAGCATCCTGTCCCTGAGAGGAAACACAACTGACACCCTAGCAAATTGCAGTAACAGACAGGTGGTGTGATATTATACTCGTACATTGCACTCGAACACTGTGCTCTAACAAGTTCCTGTTGAATATATCTTAGAGTTCAAATTCATTGTTCAGAAAATGTACATGTTGTATGAAACTGAAATATAATTTGTGGGTCTTCAGTTTTGATCTCTCATGTAATAAAATTATGTTCTATTAAATACATAAAAATTAGAACATTGTATTCACATATTAATGTTAATTGAAGGACTTTTGAATGCAAATATATGTGGAGTGTTAAGTTTCAATTAAACACTTAAATTAACAATGTTATTACTATAATATAAAACAATGAGTCTTGCATGCTACCAGCTTGAAATAACATAATTCATGTTTTATTCGAATAGAACAGGCTCTGACATATTAATGAATAGATATTCTGTTTCTAGGTATTTGTGAAGTGAAAGACAACTACAAGACAATATAATTTTTATTACTAGGCAATAAAACATCAACAGAAGTCTTAAAATTTGTACTCATTTTAAAAATCCAGAAATGTATATGTACAATAAAACTATTGAGTAAATATTTTACTGTTCTTAAATGCCATTGTTAAAGTAGAATATTAAAGTATATTATGCATAAGCTTCATGGCATTGTAAATGTTTGTATGATTAAGTACGTGGTACATGTGTGTATGTGTGCGTGTTAAAATTGATATGTGCTACACATTCTGCACTACAAAGCTACTTATTTTGTGGTAAACTAATTCAAGAATATATAAGTTTGAACTGGTTCATGAGATGGTGTGATTGATAAGTTTGCTGGCACGTAGGAGAGCACTGATATTCAAGTCTGTCATATTTTAGTGAAATATAAATAGTGCTGCTGTTTCTTTGTGTTCCTAAACGCTTTGAAGGCTATAGATTAGTTGTACACTTTGAACTCAGGCCTACCTTGTTGGTGAATCTGGTACAGGTACGTGTTCTGCCTCTTGCAGCTCATAGCATCTGGACTCATAGTTGGCTCTCCAGATGTTAATAATGTTATCTTAGAATCACAGCAACAAGTGTCATGGCCTCCCCTGACATCAGGTATTGGGAAAATGCCTTTGCTGCAGTTGTTATCAAACATTTACACTGAGTCCTCAGAAATAACGCTTTTGTTCCCTGTACATCATTTACTGCCACATTCTTGTATGACAGAGGAGAGTGTTTCTTATTGCTAACTAACAAGTGGGTGTCTACAAGTTGACTAGCTGGAATGCATTATTTCTTGGTTCAGTGTACTACATTTTAAACAAAAATAATTTTTCTGTGGTGGATCACAACAATGATCTGTGTTCTGTATCATTTTCCACCTCCCAGTTACTTGCAGTATGGTTTATTATTATTTCTTTCCATTCAAACATATTTTCACCCCTGAGGACAGGTGACACTGAGAAAGTAAGTTCATCTAAACAAATGTCTCTAACTTCACGTTATATTTACCGTGCATTTTTGTACAATTGATTAACACACACCAGCAAATGCACCAAAACAAGTTTGTCACTGATTTCTTTATTAATTCTTTATTAAAAGATATGACCACAAGCCACGCAGACACGAAAGAAGGAGGTTCTACCATACAGCAATACACACAGATAACCGGCAAAAAACAGCACACCGGACCACGCTGCCAATAATTATGAATTATATCACAGCATGTAGTTTAATATAATATACCACACTGTTTTACTATTAATTTTAGCAATTTATACAATTTTATACAATTTTATACAAAGTGGTAATAACGAATATTGACACAACTGTTCTGATGTAACGTAAGTACATTGGTCTATGTACAAGCCTAAACGATCCCCCTGATGATGGCAATATAGAAGTGCCGAAATGCGTATTGGGGAAATCTTTTAATAAAGAAATCAGTGACAAACTTGTTTTGGTGCATTTGTTGGTGTGTGTTGATCAATTGTCTCTAGTTTACAGTCTGTGTCCACATCTCATGTTCTTGCTCAAGTCAAGTGCAAAGCCTAGTGAAAACTTATTATAAATGTTATTTGGTCATTTTGCATTTAAACCTCTAATAGTATGTATGAGTATGGAGAAAGAAAGGTATGTGTTTGCTTTGGTAGTCATTGTAAATGGCTTATTATTATAATTTTGTACATTTTTATTTATGTTTTAAGCAGTGCATGGTGATTTGAACAGTATCACAGCTGGTACATTTGGGTGGCAGAAAATTATAATATTTATCACTGCAGGACATTATCAATTGATAGAAATGTTTTAAGCTATGTAAGCACAGGAGTGGGATACAAAAACTTACATATAAAACCCTAAAGGTTACTGTTTTCTTCTGTGCAAATTTTGAGGTTTTCACAGTGGTTTATTTGTGGATTCCAGTCTCCTGGGTTGTGATGCTGCATAACTGGGTAATTGGTTTCCAGCATTGTGAAAAATGTGTCACCTTCAACTTCTAAGAGTTCAAGGTCCTTCAAAGTCCACAGACCTTGAAGGACCTTGAAGATGAAGGTGACATACTCTTCAGAACATCAGGAACCACTTGCCCAGCAACACAGCATCACAACCCAGAAGACAGAATCCTTTCTTCTTCTGGTATATATAATTCTTTATATTGCTTTTAAATATTCTCTAAAACAACTGCATAGCAAGATTTGAGGTTCTGACAATGATGCTGTTGAGAATTTGGGTCTTCTGGGATATGACACTGTGTTGTTGGGCCACTGGAACCTCACGTTCCTTCACAGTGTTGGGAACATCAAAACATCATCTGAATATCAGTGCCATATTCTTTCTCATAAATACTCTTTAAGACTGGCTGGTTCATAGATGAACAAAGATAGTCACATCCATTTTTGTGTTCAGATCAGATCACCTCCACAAAAAACATTATACCCATCAATGTACTTTGATGGCATTAACTATGAAAGTGCTTAATGTGGCATTCTAGGACTTAAAATGTACCTACACTTCCATTAGTTATGTTTAAAGAAACGAAACCTACTATAAACTGAGAATATAAAGTAGCATTACGTAGAATTGCATCGTACCACTGTTAGATAGCTTACAATTTAAATCAGGAATGTCTCCAGAAAGAATGTGACACATAAAGCTGTACACACAAGGTCAAGCATGAATTAGCCATGGATCAGTTGTGTGTTTGTGTACACTGTTCATATGTTTTCACATTGTGATGCAGTTGATATCTGGAAGTGGCAACGTTGATTCAAGTGATGATGGCAAATCAGCTGAAGTATCAGCTGGTGGAGGAACACAAGCAGAGAAAGATGATGGCTATCAGGCAGGAATCCCAGGTCCCATCACCAGGCTGTTTATTATAGCAAACAGAGGTATCGCCAATCTCATGCAGGACTTGATCTTGGTGAGTGATGCTGAGAACTCAATATTTTACAGATCAAATATCAAGGATGTTCATGACAAACAGTTTGCTGCACCCTTTCCTTCTACTTAGTAGGATGGTGTTACATTATAACTTAGCATTCTGTGTAAACATTTTTGTTACTGTAACTTTGTAGCACAGTTGTAGAGTTGTTTAGCGTGTAAGATCTGAGTTTATCACAGCAGTGATAATGAAGATCAAAATTCGTCTGATATGTTACACCATGTTGACTGGTAAATACTTACTGATGTTTCAAATAAACATTGTGCCTTCAAAACATCACCAGTTAACACAGCATAACATCCCAGAAGACGAATCTTCATGTTTAACATACTAGTCAGTAAGCTTCATATGAAGTAATAACCATCCATTGGAGTCACACATACAGTAAACAGAAATAATTTGGACAGTAGTCATTGTGTGATGTATATTAAACAGACATGGCATTTTGGCAGTTTGCTGTGCTTTTACCTTTCAGGTGATTGTCATTATGCTGACTATACTACTACTACTACTACTACTACTACTATTATTATTATTATTATTATTATTTAATATTAATAGCAGCAGCATACTGGATCAGATGCAGCACCTGCTGAGTACCAAACAATAGACTGACTACAGTGTTCAATCCTGACTATTGCCATTTATGTAAGAACTACAAAAGCAGTGCTGCTGTAGATACATTGTCAGTATAATGACAAGCCGTCTGAAGGAAATACAGCCACATGCTGAAATATTATATACACCCAGCCTTTGTTTCACACCATTTATTTTATGCCTTTTAGCTTTAACACCCCTTTCCAATTTACACCACTTTTTAATTTGCGATTTCTCATTTTTGATTTAACATCCTTTGGCTGGTTGTGTTCTGTTATGCTAATCCCTGATTTCTGATGAGAATATCGTTTTTGGTTTATGCCTTTTTTATTTATGCCCACTTTTTCAAGAATGTAACTAGGGTGTAAAACAAGGACTTGGTGCGTATAAAATATACTGTATTTACCGAAATATAAGAAGAGAATTTTTTTACTACATCATCTGAAAAATGGGGGTCATCTTATAATCGCGATAAAGTTAAAAATTTTCTGTGTAGGTATTTTCATGACAATTGAAAGTGGTGAACGGGGGATCATCTTATACTTGGGTAAATACAGCATATCCAATAATCCATGATGACCAACACAATTGCAGTGTAACAGATAAACAGTTGCCACAAAGCTATATAAAATACTGGAACCGAAAGCCATTCTTCCTGCGAGGATATGAAAGTCACAAAACCTTATGGCTAGCTACAATGTAATATCTGAATTTCAGACATGTCCACAAAGAGCTAAATAGCATTTAGCATATTATTTTATTCTTAACGTATCTGCCTCGGTGGACTAGTGGTTAGCGTGCTTGCCACTAGACCCAAGGTTGCGGGTTCAATCCCGGCCGAGGTAGATGGATTTTTAAGGGTGATAAAAATCCGTAGCACCACTTCCTTCGGAGGGGAAGTAAAGCCGTCTGTCCGATGTCGTAGATTTACGGCATGTAAAAGAACCTTACGGGCATATAGATGTTCGTAAGCCAAATTTAGCAACCATTTCTCGCCCAAGTCTCCTGATCGGCTGCTAGAGGGCTCTAGCAGTCCTATCAGGATGAATAGAATCATACACAGCGGAAAACAACGGGAAACCACCGCTGGTAAATTCTCCCATGACAACCTATGGCTTCGTGCCAGTAGGGTCACGACACTCAAAAATGAATATAAACGACTTGGTATATTCTTAACGTATTACATAATATGCAAGAAAATTGCTAGAGAATGCCTGTTCCAGTATTAAACAAAATCTACTGTGTATATTTCAGCGCATAGCCCAGACCAGTGAAAGGATAGTCAACTTTAAAGCCAGACTCATCACATCCATCATTTAATGCTGTGTCATGGTGCAGTTCCACACACACATCACATACAGCTGTTCCTTTGTTGTAACAAAGTAAATGTTACCACTATTCAGTTTCAGAGTTCTAAAAGAGTGGCCATTAGTGTACTTGAAATAAATATTTATCTGTAGTTGATCATATTGGTTCAACTTGTAAAAATTACATATTTATGTTCACTGTTAAGGTCATATGGCTTTCCTTTAACACAGCTGAGTTTGGAAAATACATCTTAAAGAGAGAGAAAATATAAGATATGTATATATATATATATATATATATATATATATGTTGAATATTCTGGGACCTTAATATTCTTGGCCACAGGTGCTGGCACAGGTTAAAAAATAAACCATATTTTTCCAATGCTGCCATATGATGAAGCTGCTAGTCCTATGTAGCTTTGAAATAAGATTGACATGTATATAAATAAAGTCTCTGAATATTTTTGAGTTTGGTTAAAACTAAATAAAGAGAATTTTAAATTAGAATGATAATAAATGAAGAATGAATTCTGAAACACTTAAATACATTCAAGTTGTATGTAAATATTCTGTTAGTGAATCAGTCTCTCAAATTGTGAAGGAGTTCAAAAAGTTCCTTGTGTGATAGTATAAAATCCTTCCATGACATTTCTATGTTTTTATATTTTTAATTGGTTTCAGAATACTAATGTTTCTATTTTGAGAACCATGTTAAAGATTTCTTACCATGACTGGTTGGTTAAGTTTAATGATTTGGTTGTTATGGTACAGGAACTTTTTGAATATGCCTCACAGTGCAATATGTTTGAACAGACTTGACTTAAGTGACAACAAGTCAGATTGTAAGAAACTGGAAGAGATCCATTGAATTTAACTAGCTGTTGTATGTGTGTTGCTGTAATATCACATTCTAAATCTCTGATTATGATTATGAACAGAATGGAGTGTTGAACCATTTAACAAGAACATTTGCTCAAACTTCCTATGTCATTTACATACACTATTTGCCTGAATAAAAGACTAGATTCCGCCCCCCCCCCCCCCCCCCAGTTTATTATCTGAAAAATTGGAGGTTGCCTTATAATCACATACAAAGTTAAACATGTTCTGTAATGTCATCTTCTGGAAAATTGAAGATTGTAAAGGACGGTCATCTTATGTGAGGGTAAATATTGAATTTTGTGAGTCTGTGTAAACGCTTCATGCATAAAATGTAAGCCATTTGGATTGTCATCTTCAAAACATATGTATTTGGATATTACACTATAAGCCATTTTTATTTATGCTATTAAAACCATACACAGCAGACATTTAAAGGAACAGTGAACAGCTGTTCACAAGGCATTCATGTTACTCGCACATTGAAAAACAGTTATTATACTCTTTTCCGGTAAGTTTTTATATGGATTTCTAGAACCTGCTCATCCTTTAGTAAGGATTGTGGCACTTTAATTATTTCAAATTGTGAGCAATCATTTGAAAGTCATCCTTTATCTGCAAGTTATTATTGCAGTGCTGTTTTGAACATGTTGCAGACAATAAAATGTGTCGGCATTTCATTAAGATTGTGTCACTGGTATAGCAGCGTATGTGTAACATTGTGCAGTCAGTTCTGTTTTATATATATATGTATACTTTTGGAATTATCATAAGTGTGAACATTTTAACACTGTTTCCATTAATGTTCACAAGTGTAAAGTATAATGTACATAACACTTTCTAATATTCGACATTTTATTAAAGGAATATTCTTCTATTAATATTTTTCGATATGAACTACAGTTTATATCACTGAGAAGCCAAAAATCATGTTTGGAGATGACAAAAACTAATTTTTTTTATTCTGGTCTTGTAAAACACCAAATAAATTGAGACCATTATCTGGCATGGGGTTAAGGTCTTCAAGTAACAGCTGAAAAAATTACTCACATTCTATAACTTTGTTATATTCTTAAAACTTACAGTGATGTAACATAAAATACATAGTTTGATATGGTATATTTGGGCCATAATTTTGAACTACACTCTTAACCTGCATCTTACAAATAACAGAAATACAGAGAGTTTTTAAAATGTAGAACTGAATACTGCAGAGTGGGGAACCATCATCACTCACTGTGCCACAGTTGATGTCATCCACTCTGTGGTGCAGAGTCCTGCATTAATAGGGGACTGTGTGCTGCAGAGCAGTAGCATGATCATTCACCGTGCAGCAGTGCAGCTAAAAGTGGATTTGTAGATTCTGTGAGCAGGTTCCACATTCAGCTGGACACACACACTTTCACTGATCAGCAGAGTGTGCTTGTGATTACACAGAACTGCACTAGGTAGTTAAAAGTGGTTTTTAATTCCATATAAACAATGAATACAGTAGAATTCCTTTAACACTTTCACTGCTGGGTATTTAAATTCCCGAGGGTGTTAAATTGCCAGGGATTTATTGAGTGTTAAACAACTAGTGTGTCGTCTTATAAATTATAAAATGTAATTATATATAAAATGCATATATTTTTTCTAGTTGTCAGCTAGGTTTTAATAAAGATGTAAAATATGTTTCCTGAAAGAACTTGTTGTGTGCATGGCCTATGTAAGGCAAAAGAGGAGAGTAAATTTTAGATCAACTGAAGTCGACTCTGGCAAATTAAACGTAAATACTTAAATCGACTATGGTCGACTTTGGCAGTGAAAGTGTTAATCCAGAACTGATACTCCATAAATCTTCGTACATCGGCAGTTGGGGCAAAATATTCCCAATTCCAGAGGTTCTGGCATCAACAACATCCAGTGTGCGTAGTGATTCCTTAATTTTATCTTTCATCATCTGGACTTTATTGAACATGTCGAGCTACTATAATGACTTCCAGAGATCCCAAGATGAGTGAACAAGGTACTGCCAGCAACAGTAAGACTCCTGATCCACAGTATCCTGGTCCTTCAGCATCCCTGGTAGAAACTGAAGAGACTCCAGGAAACACAGAAATGGACCCAGATGACCTTGAACCAGCAGCCGAAGGAGATATCCAAACGGAATACTCTTCTGATTAGTCGTGCAGCAAAAGTAGAGCAGTAACAAAAAAATTACTTGTAAGACCTTAGGTCAGCATAGGTATCGTCTGATAATCCGGCATCTGCTGGGTCCTGTGGGTGCCAAATTGAAGGAATTCTACTGTGCTTTGTCAGGTTCCATTAAACAGGAACTATATTAACAAACAAAATAATTTGATAATATTCACCCAATCATTCATTAGTAATTCCAGCAGCATGTTCACATCTGTGTTGATTACACATCTACACAAATTGTTCCATTTCATGATGCATTTTCCATAATAATGGTTTCAAACCATAAATGATTTGTATATGGTATATGTAAAAATGTACAGGAATGACATGCATGTACAAGTATGTATATCTGTGAACAAAAGTGCATTTTAAAATTAAATAAATATGTAGTTTTTTTTACAGTTTTGTTGAAATGTAAGGTGAATATAAGTTTTATGCTGTAATCTGTGTTCAGTTGAAAAAATTTACAATCACATTCTTATAAACAAAAATTACAAAGTAACTAGAGCATGACATGAGACAAGAAGACTGGAAATACTCTTTGGATATACAGTCACATGATGGTTACTTATTACACCAGGTAGTTTTAGTGAACACAATTTTTACAATAAACTAGTGTGTGTAACACCATCATATTTTCTTTGAAATCAGATAGACCTAAATATTTAAAGGTACCATCAGTTTTTGTGACTGAGAAAGTAAAATGGATCATCTTGGATTTGAAAAAATGTGACAGTTGATTTCTAGATACAGTAAAATCCCTGTTTAATGAATTGCTGGGGGATTAGAATATATTTCACTAAATCGAGGTTTTCATTAATGGAGATTTATTTGTTTATATGGAGCTATTGTCGGGACATGAAAAAATCATACTAAATCCGGGATGTCACTAAATGCAGGAACATTAAATCAGGGTTTTACTGTATTTGTACATAGTGTAAAAAAGATTTCTGCTGTTATGTAGGCTTCTGTAAGTTGTTAAGATGGATTTTTCTATTAAAACTGTTACAACAAATGTTGTACTTAAAGGACATGCATTAAACTGACAGAAACTTTTGGCCTTTGCATGATATCAATGCATCTATATCTTCATTTCACTATGGACAAGTTCTGTAAGGTAAATTCAAACTGAAGGCGCATATTTCCTCGTTAAAGTGTAAAAAGTATTAAAGTGCATAATTTTTGCCTACATTTAATAAATTACAACTTTCATGGATATTACTTGTGTTTACTGTTCTTATATGAGGTATTAGAATTAGACAAAGCTTTATCACGAGTTTAAGTCAAAACCAACAATATGCACAAGATTATTAACAAGCATAAGATGTATTTACAACCCCTACATATGTTTGGGTAAGTAAATTGCCATCCTCAGGGTGTATTTATCAAGGAACTTCAAGTATATATTGCATTCAAATACACAATAGTTGGTTTTACAGTAGAAATATTTACACCCTCACAATGTTAAAAATGTATTCATTCATCTGTAGTCTGTCTTACGACAGGTCCTAGCCTCTTCCAAAGGGAGTTCTCCACATAGTGCGATCTAGTGCTTCCTCTTTCAATTTCCAGTATCTTCTCTTTTCCTTAAGGTCATCCAGTAACTGCTTACGTGTTCTCCCTCATCTTCCCGTCATTTCTATCCTTCCTTCTAACTTTCCTTCAATCACATGTTTCAGAAGGCAGTTTCTACACAAGATGTGACCAATCCAGTTAGCCTTTCTTCTTTTTATTGTATGTACGATATTCCTCTCCTCATTGGCTCTATGTAATACTTCTTCATTTCTACACTATCGGTCCAACTGATCTTCTCCATCCTTCTCCAGCACCACATTTCAAAACTTGCCAGATACTTCTGATCTACTTTCCGAAGTGTCCACGTTTCAGCACCATACAAAGCTATGCTCCAAATGTAGCACTTTACTAGTTTCTTCCTTAAATTTAAGTCCAGTTTCCTGGTGAAAAGATTCTTCTTCTTGTTGAATGCTGCTTTTGCCATGGCAGTTCTGGATTTAATTTTACGTGTACACAAATATATAGATGCATAAAATTATAAAATTAAAAATTAAGAACAATAATACATTATATGTCAAGTACATGTAACACACACAACGCCACAGGACGGGATCGACATTATATCAACCACACGCTTGTATACATGGCTAATAACCAATTTAAAAAAAAATACATGTTTTAAATACCAATATCGTTCCATGTAAAACTATTTGTACATATATTTTATGCATCTATATATTTCAACATTGTGAGCAGCATAAATATTTCTACTGTAAAACCAACTATTGTGTATTTGAATGCAATAAGTACTTGAAGTTCCTTGGTACATACCCCCTGAGGATGGCAATTTCCTTGCCGAAACATATGTAGGGTTGTAAATGCATCTTATTATGCTTGTTAATAATCTTGTGCATTTGTTGGTTTTGACTTAAACTCACAATAAAATGCACGGTACATACAACATAAAAGAAAACGTTATCGCAGTTCTGTAATTTTCCTTACATTATTCCAAATTTTATTTTGTAATTATTTCATTCAACATTCAACTTGGATAGAAAACCTAAATGGCAAATAGCACATAACAGTGTATCACATTCAGAAAATGTGTAGAAGTATGGTACAGTTAAAGAAAAAGCCATAAATCCATGGAACAGAGTCCTTCTTGAGCAGCTAATAATTCCTGCAGTATACAGAAAAAAATATGTTAAACACAATAGTTGATCGGAAAATAAGTTTACATGATGTATGATTTCATAACAAAAATCTACATTGATTGCTATTATATCGGGCAATTTGTCACCAAATGGGTTGCCAAAAATTTCAAGATGATTGTGGGGTCGAAATGTTTGTGATGCAATGGCTGATAGCACAGGATATGGACTGTCAACAGGTAATAGAATAGCTCACCCCATGATATAAATGCCTCAGCTGTGGTGGGGACTGGGTGGAAAAGTAGTGGGATAGAAGTACCCTTACACATGAACTGTTCTTATTAAAGTTGAAAATGCCAGAGAACAAATGCATGATAGATATATCTTCTGATCGAACCTCATACATGTGGTACAATTAAACTGCTCATGAGATGACATTACTGCTGCTAGCAGGAACTGCTACCATTAGGTGTAGATACAGTCTAAGTCGTTTCCTGCTTGGAATAAGTCGGTAGCATGTGTGGTTGTTGAGTAATGTCTTGTTACGTACTAGTGTGTATTGCTCCATTTGTGACTTTGGCATACCTAGAAAATAGCAGACTTGTAAGGTCAGTGTGTCTGCCACAGTTGAAAAACTGGGGGGCAAAAGCTACAGACACTGTGTAAGTGCTGAAAGTAGCTTTTGGAGAGTAGACAGTGAGATGAACACAAATTTTTAAATGGTTATCCAAGTTTAAAAGCAATGTGATCTCTGTTGGAGATGATGAACAATCGGGACGTCTATTGAAGAGTAAACCAGATGAAAATTTGAATCAAGTGGAGGAACTTGTCCTCAAAAACAGAAGAATCACAGTCAACAGAGTTGTTATATTGGGAAATTTATTGGGTCAGTTCAGAACATTTTGAAAGGCAATTTGAAAATGTGTCAGATTGTCACCAAATTCTTCCCCAGCCTGCTGACTGAGGGGCAGGAAAATCATGTTAACGTGTGCCAGGACTTTAAAGAGATGCTTGAAAGTGACCCACAATTTGTTTCAAAGGTAATCACAGGTGCCGAGGAGATGTGGGTGTACGGGTATGACCCAGAAACCAAGCAACAGTCATCTCACTGGAAGAGCCGGTCATATCCACTTCCCCCCCCAAAAAAAAAAAAGAAAGAAAAAAGACAGGTTCACTCAAATGTGGAGAGTATGCTCATCATTTCTTCGACCTTCATGGAGTTCTGCATTATGAATTTGTTGCACAAGGACAAAATGTACACCAGCATTACTACAATTATACATTGCGTCTTCTCAGGACAACTGGAGGAGAAAACAGCCCAAAATCTGGAATTCAGGTTTTCGTTTCTCCTCCATGACAGCATATCTGTTCACTCTGCTTTGCACGTGTGTGAACTTCTGGCTAAAAACAGTGACCGTTTTCCCACAGATTCAGAGACATGGGACTTGTTACTCTTCCCAAACCTCAAGATGGTGTTAAAGGAAGCAGTTTAACGATGTCATCACAAGCAAAGGGAAATTGCGGGACGGACCAGCCGAGTTTTAAACAATGCATTTCATGAAATGCTTCAAACAGAGACATGATTGCTGCCCTGGATGTAGGGAGTCCCAAGGAGACCGCTTTGAATGGGTCAGCATTGATTAGGAGGTAAGTGCTGATGTGGATAAATAAATTCAGTCTGTAAACTATTTGACTGAACCATGTTAGGCCCTACAGCAAGTCTGTAAAACACAGGGCACGCAGAGAGAGCACTATGATGTGGCTTGGTCATTTTTCATATTTATGAAGCTTTGCAGTCCTCTGTTCGAACACAATAGTCAACATTCTTGCAGAATATTGAAAACGTTTTTTCCTTTCAGACTTGTCTGCCTGTGCCACTCCATCCCGTGTTTTTTTTAGTTTAGGCCTTGTATGTTCTGTGTATAACACCTGAAGGTCCTTTTGATCCTCAGCTTATTAATTTTAGGGAAAATATCAGGGTTTATTTTAGCCTAACTCTGACTTAAATCCCTTGAATAGTTCATCATAATGATAGTTTAAAAAGACAGGCAATGTACGTAAAACGTAACAATGTGGCGCGTTCGCGTAAAGTTTATACCTCTTCGGCTATCTTAACAGCCTGATACCATTTCAGTGATGAGCATAGATCATCTAGTAGGGTAACGAGAGTGCTTTTATTGTGATTTTATGTCGCCAGCAATAATGAAACGTACTTATGTCATCATGTAAAGTGCTTGACATTTTTGCCCGATTTTAACCAAATCTGGATTCTATCCACAAGTGCCAGTATTACCTGTTTAATCTCAACGGTCTTTATGCTAGTATTATATATATGTAATACAGGGCCATTGTTAGACGTGTTCGCATAGTCACAAAAAAGACTGTTAGCTTCGTCGTGTCTGTCCGGCGACATTAAATCACCATAAAATCGCTCTTCTTCGGAAAATGTATCAGTTTGCCGGTCTGTCCGTGCTTTTCCTGTGCACAAGCGTTCGTCCATAGACTGCAGGTAACGAGTATGAACTGAGCACGGATAAGAGCGAAGGAGAGTGTGAAAGATTCAATACATAACCTCTGAATGTTATTTTGACTAACGATTAGTGTCAGTAATGTGTTCTTAGTGACACATACCTGGCTATTTAACGCCAATAATATATAATTCGCTTATTTTGAGGTTCTCACAGCCGTGTTACTGAAGACTCGTCTGCTTGACCCTGAAGATATAGGCATAACGATCCTTCGAAACGTCGGGAACTATTCGCTCAACAACACAGCTTCACATCCTACAAGACGAAGAGTATGCAAACAATAGGGGCTCACAAATACAGGGGGCCCGCGAACCCATCGCAACAAGTTACAGTATTTCTTTACACTGAACACCACCGCTATTCGGGCGAATTCGAGCGTATTTGCGAGAAATCAACTTCGCGCGAATACGCTTCAGTGTTGCCAGTCGTAGCATAATAAGGGCAATTAAAGTTCGGCTACAGTGCTCGAAATTTAATGCCTAACTTTATGGGACTGTGTTTTGTAAGATAATTTATAGAGAGTTGCATTATTTGATAATTTTTCTAATTGTAATCGATTTATCAGTAAAAGTCCAAAACTTTTATGTGGCATAATTGTGGGAAAAGTAGCACAATCTTCATTCTTCAGAGGGTAGACTGACAACGCTGTTACGCAGCAGGAGATAAAAATTAATGTTTTATTATGCATTGCACATGATAAATTGTTTAATTAGTCAACGATTTGTAGGGGTGCAAACGGTGAACAACCACACTGAATTTCTTGAACCCAGAAGCTCTTTAATGTGGCAAAAGCTGATGTGTTATAATCTATGTTCAAAGCTCATCAAAAAATATCCGGAAGTGCTATCTCCCATTCCCCAGTCAGTTTGTTCATGCAATTTCCTTGTTAAGAAAAGACAATGGGGAAAAAATTTCGATTAAAGTAGGTCTACAATTTCTTCTTACAAAGTACAGTTGTTTGGAAAGTGAATTTTTTTTACATATATGTATATACTCTTCTCATGTTATTTCTTACGCTTCCAGTATCGGTGGTAGTGTTGAGAAATAATTTAGTAAATTACAAGTAATAACTGCGAGAGGAATTCGATAATCCAAACCTGCAACATGATCTCCCTATTCTCGCTATCGAAGAAAAAAGAAGAAGGCAAAATGGACAAAAAGAATCTGTGATTTTGCGAACTCGAAGGCCAGGAAGAATTTTTTTGTAAATCGGAACTTAATTAAGTGAGGGGGGGGGGGGGGTTTGAAAAAAAACAGATATTCAGATTTTCTGAAAATTGAGTTATTGTACCCGCCAGGTGTTTGGGGTTCATGCATAGGTTTTGCAAAAAAATAATACAGTTGTCCTCTATGTGATAATCGCATCGATCTTGCGTATAATTATAAGAAACAGGACTTAAATAAACATTGCTTTGAAAAGCAAGTCTGTGCCAGTTTACAAAAGGTGACCTGCTGCCTCATGGGTACAGCAGGACCCAACTTTGCATGGGGGCTCAAAGATCATAGCTACGCCACCACAAGTAAACAACCGTTCGTGAGATTTCAGGATAGCAATTTCTAGGCGCGTTCGCAAAATTGCGAAAAGTGACTATTAGCTTCGTCATGTTTTTTCTGTCTGTCTGTCCATCCGCATGGAACAACTGCTCACACTGGACGGACTTTCACAAAATTTGACATTTGAGTATTTTTCGCAAATCTGTCTTGATAATTCGATTTCGATTAAAATCTGACCAGAATAACGGGCACTTTACATAAGACTTATCTGCATTTATGATAGTATCTCGCTGAATTCTTCTTAGAACGAGAAATGTTTCAGACAAAATTGTAGAGATAATCAAAACACACATTTTATATTCAATAACCTTTTCCGAAAATCGTGCCGTTTATAAAATGATATGGAAAAGTATGGGTACAGCCAGGCAGGCTGGATAACTAAGGCTACAGACACACACTCATAAATTTTATGTTAGTCTCACCGTGCATTTTACGATTAAAGTTTAAAAACCCAACAAAATTAACTTCACTTTCACTTTAATATGTATTAATTAACCCCTACATATGTTTTCGGTTAACGTAAAACCATCTTCAGGGGGTCAAAACTACGTTACGTCACATCCAGTGTTAGTACAAGTTTAAATATTGTGCTAATGTCTTGCGTGTTTTACAATCACTGTAAAATCAGAGTTAAAAGACGTGTAAAATGTTGTATAAAATCCTTAAAATACGTTGAAATTTGTGTCGAAATAATAACATGTAGTAGAATGGATCGCAGTGTTACTTCCACACCTCTGGTTATTATGATTCTTGGTTTTGTATACTGTGGTGGAACCTTTAGTAAATATGTCCATGCGTTGTTCTGTCGTGTTTGTTTCGTGTTGCGTTGTGTACTGTGTACACTCATAGTATGTAATACTTATTGCTTTTCCACGGCAACGATCGTTACGCGAAAGTGCCTCAGTGTTACGTTTACACGAACATTGCCTGTCTTGTAGGGTCCAGAAACATTCACTGAAAACTGCTGTCAAGTGATATACTGCACTACCAAAATCTGACTTCAATTACCGAATATTAGCGTGGAGGGTCATAACTGAATTTTTTCCCCCGTATATTCCATTTTTCTTTTTGTAGTGTTGCTGTATTTTAAGTAACAGAAAGTAGAATAAAAAATTAATGCGTATTTGTTATATGTACTGACAACAGCATTCGGGGTAAACGGTCATTTCAAAAAGTCGTGTTTATGAAACGACGGTTTTGATAAACACTCGTATTTGGCAACAGCATTGCGTTTGGTCATCTGCAGGTTGCACAATTTGTCGTATTCCCCTGCATGAGTGCTTTATCTAGGGATTTCATCCGTCCAGGTTTTCCCGAGTTCTGTTCCGGTGTGCCGCAAAATTTGGTTCGGGACGCAAAATGTCACGGGGTTTTCCAAGTCATAAAAATAATGTATTTCTGACAATCGTACGAACATTTGCCTCGATAGAATAAGACAGCCATCAACGATCCACTGATAGGAAGGGTTTGGAGGGGGGATGGGTGGGGAGGAAGGTGTGTAGATTCATGACTTCTTGACCCTTGAAGATGGGACCGATACGTTGTCCCGAAACGTCGGTAAACAATTACCACACGACGCCACGTAATATCCCACAAGAGCGCAGATCTCATCAACATCACAGCGGAAGCCTGAAATCTAGTGATTGTAAGTCTGGACTGAGACGGCGAAGGATCAGGAGCGGACATGTAATGAATATCAGTGAGACGAGTGTCCGAGTTTGAGTATTCTTATTCTTATTGTTTAATTTTTTGTACGTTTGTCTCAGAATTTTGTTATCTGAGTTATCTCGTAGTAATATTAATGAATTACTCTACTTTTCTCATTACGTGACAAGTTAAAAAGTTTGTCTTCTACCTTCCCTCCCAGCCACCGGTGATAAGTGTAGCAAAATATTTCGTGAAACAGGATTTAGTGCTATTTGTCACTTGTCGAGCCCTCACCAGTCAACCTGTCACGTGTCACACCCACCGCTTTGTGAAACAGGCCACTGGTTTTTGAAAAATTAGATCCCCAGCCTTATCGCGTAGGAAGCCTGCATCCACAAAGAATTTAGAGCACTTCGATACTCGTGTATGCAATAAAGATAAGCTGGACCGCAATGGGGAAACGCACTTCACTGCTGTTCGAGGCTACGTATTGCATAAACCTGCCGCGCTGAGGTGACCGGATAAAATTATGAAGCCGTATATGTAGGTTTTTTTTTTGTGGTGTCACCGTCGTCTGTGAATTTATTACCCAGCATTCCACCGGTGTCATGGCATGACTACGTAAAAGTTGTCAAGATGGCGGATAGTACCTCGACGTCTGAGAGCAGCGGTTTGTTTTCAAGTTTATTTCTGGAGATAATCAGAAGTCCCGTTAATCTCGCACTTGTTGGCGTTATTACAATATTGGTATATAGGATTGTGAAGAGTAGACAAAGAATTCCTGAGCCTGTACCAGTAGAACCTGCACTGCCGAAGTTGAGGAAGGATTTTACAGTGGAAGAACTCAAGAAATACAATGGAACTCAGCCGGACGGCAGAATTCTTGTTGCTGTCAATGGGAAAGTTTTTGATGTTACGAAAGGAAAACGATTTTATGGTCCAGGTATTATAAAACGAAATCATAAAACTTAGAGTACAGTTCATGCCGATTGTATTGTAAGACGTAGTGCCGTATGATTTCTGTTTTATTTATTCTGATAGTTACTAATTCTATGTAGTTTGCAAGTTATTAACATACATGCCTGTAGTGAATTTGGATGTATAGGCCTTTCTGGTATCTCAGTTGTGATTTCTGTGTAATTTATTCTGATACTATTTTTTGTGTAGTTTGCAAGTCTTTTTTAACACACATGCCTGTAGTGAGTTTGGATGAAAGGGCCTTTGCAGTATCTCCATTGTTTAGTGATGTGATGTGTTATTACGATAAACTTATTTCTTTAAAATTTACTAAGAGAAATAATATTTCTCATTGTTCTCAAATTCAGGTGGCCCATATTCAGCATTTGGTGGTCGTGACGCATCACGAGGACTGGCAACTTTCTCAGTAGTGAGCTCAAAGGATGAGTATGACGATTTGAGTGATCTCAAAACAATGGAAATGGATTCAGTCCGGGAATGGGAAATGCAGTTCACAGGTGAAGGATAGCATGATTTATTAAACCTTTGTAGGTCACAAGTTTAATATTTTTTTATGTGCCATGAGTTTTAATATTTGATAATGGTAAGAGAAGAACATAGCTGGAAGTTCAGTAGCAGCCATGTTTATAATGGAATTCCAAGACGTTTTTGAGTGTTTAAACTGAAGGCTGCTGCTTGTTTATGTCTGATGCAAGAAAATATGAAACTGAAAAAGAATACAACCTTTTAGGGATGTTTGAAATATTACATACCTTTTATTACATAATTTTACCAATGTGGCAATTACAGTATTAGTTTTATGTTCCTGATATTGTTGCCACTAAATTAATTTACTCTTCAGGTACGTGCTCACCTTGCGTTTAGAATACATCTGTATTAAATCCTGGTGCATTTGGGGTTTTACTTTGTTGCATCACATACTTTACAGTTTTTTGTTGACTCATAATTTATTACCTTTTCTGCATATTCATCATTGTTTCATAAGTTTCATGGCAGAGCTGTTTGAGATAAATTTAGACAAGGAGTGATGATGTTATGTTGAAGCATTTCTTGTTGGTATGCTGGGTACAGATGATTGGACCCACTGCTTTTGTGGGATGTCTTCAGGCAGCTATCAGGTTATTATTTTAATGTAATTTTGGCTGGAAAGCACCAGGAGATAGAAGCTGGCACCAGTTGGATAACATATTTGTGATGCATCCATTTAGAAACAGTATGAAGGATGTGCAGACCATGCCTGGAACAGATATTGACCCTGATCACAACTTCCTGGTTGCGAAGATCTGCACTAGATTGAAGAAAATCATAATAAAGTTCTGAAAAGGAGAACCAAGATGGGATCTGGAGAAGTTATATGCTCAGTGAAATAAAGTGCGAGATACTTTAGAAGAAAAACTCGGTGCAATCAAATGTGAAAGTGGGAATGTGGAAGTGCAGTGGAATAGTAATGTGTGTTAGATACTATGAGTGATTTGGTTGGAAAAGTCAACAGCAAAGCAAGAAAGCCATGGATTACATGGGAAATTATCAATTAAATGGATGAACGAAGGAAATGGAAGAATGTAAACAACAAAGAAGGAAGGAAGAACTACAGAAGACTGAGGAAAGAATTGAAAAGAGCCACAGACAATGCCAGTTTGGAATATCTTGAGAGCATATTCACGAGATCATGGAATTTCAAAGAACATGACATTATGATTTAATGTACATGAAGTTGAAGGAACTAGATTGGAAAGAAAACAATGGGATTCAAAACATTGTCATTGAAGACTCTAAAGGGAATGTAGTAGTAGATAAGAGACAAGTACTGAAAATTTGGGAGAATTATATTACATAGCTCTACAATCCACCTCATCAACCCATAAACCTGTCAAACCTGAAGAGGAAGTATGTGCAGGTGAGAAGTGAAGTGGAAAAAGCTATCAAGCATATGAGGAATAAGAAGGCTACAGGAGATGACGACGTATCTGCGGATGTACTCAAACTGTTGGGAGAGGGTGTTCTCAGAATAAAGACACAATTGATCAGCAACATACATGAAACTGGAGAGTGGCCCAAGGATTTCACTGAAATTACAATGATTGCCTTAAAGAAGAAGCCAAAAGCTACAAAATGCAGTGACCATTGCACAATCAGCCTCATCACATATACAGCAAAGATAGTAGTGAGGCTACCTAGAAGAAGGATTGAAAGGAAAATTGAGGATGTATTTGGAGAAGATCAGTTTGGATTTTGAAGAGGAAAAGGAACTAGGGATGCAATTGGGATGCTGAGAATAATATCAGAACAAACTTTGGACATAGATGGAGGAATTGTGTGCTTGCTATGTAGACTGGCAGAAGGCATTTGACCATGTAAACTGGACCAAATTAATGCAGATCCTAAAGGGAACTGGTAATGACTGGCACAAAAGAAGATTAATCAGCAAATTGTATTTGGCTCAAAGTGTTAAACTAAAACTGGACCAAGTGGAGGCAAGAAGTGTGAAGATTGGAAGAGGAGTTAGACAAGGATGCTGTTTGTTGCCAATTTTATTCAACTTGTACCTTACTAAGGAAGCTGTTGAAGGGTTTGGAGACTTCAAAATAGGAGGACAAGTAATTTGCACTGTGAAATATATAGATGACCTTGTGCTACGGGATAAGGAAGAAATAGTGCTACAGGGCATGATTGAGAGGCTAATTGAAATTGGAAGATTCTGTGGAATGGAAATGAATGTGGAAAAAACAAAGGTAATGAGAATCTCAAGGCAACCGCCCCCAATACAGGTTGTGACAGATGAAAAACGATTGGAGAATGTGGAATATCTATTTATATATGTGGAATTTCAACTATTCGGGTAGCATGATAACAAATGATGCAAGATGTACACGTGAAATTAAATTCAGGATTTCCATGGTAAAAGCAGCATTCAACAAGAAGAAGGCTGTTTTCATCAGCAAATTGGACCAAAATTTAAGGAAGAAACTAGTAAAGTGTTACATTAGGAGCGTAGATTTGTATGGTACTGAAACTTGGACACTTCAGAAAGTAGATAGAAATGCCTGGAATATTTTGAAATATGGTACTGGAGAATGATCGAGATGATCAGTTGGATCGATCATGTGAGAAATGAAGAAGTATTACAAAGAGTCAAGGAGGAGAGGAATATCCTACAAACAGTAAAAAGAAGGAAGGTTAACTGGATTGGTCACATCTTGCATAGGAACTGCCTTCTAAGACATGTTATTGAAGGAAAGATAGAAGGATGGAAGTGACGGGAAGACGAGGAAGAAGACATAAGAAGCTGGTGGATGACCTTAATGACAAGAGAGGATAATGTAAATTGAAAGAGCAAGCACTAGATCGCACTATGTGGAGAACTCTCTTTGGAAGAGGCCATGGACCTGTCGTAAGACAACGAAATGAATGAATGAACAATTTCGGCAGATTATGTATATGTAGCACATATGGAGGGGATGAAAAATGCAGTTTTCAGGCTTTCAAAGAAGTGTGTTGAGAACTTTGTTCTTCTGGGACTTTGCGCTCTGTCACTGGGTGTTTGTTGCCTGACATTTTGAGACCATATATTGGCTTCATCTTTAGCGGTTAATGGTCCAGTGAAGAATTCTAGGACGGGTGGGTCTGTGAAGCATATAGGGTGAATGAGGAATCAGGCTGAGGGGCAGAAAGATTGTAGTGGCCCTGAAAGGGGCTGTTCTTAGATAATGCTTGGTAGGGTGAGGTGAAGTGTGGGGTAGCAAGGACCATGGGGCTGGTGGACACTGAAGCAACCACTAGGGCATAAGAGGAGAAGAAGTGATAAAAGAGGAAAAAAGGGAAAGGCCGCTGTATAGTGGCCACCAGCAAGATGGTTCTTGCTCTCCCACGCAATGTCACCACACCATATTTGATCGAAGCTCTTCAGCCTGATAGGTCTGGTTTTACTTCTCCTGCCAACTAGTCACTGGTCACAGTCTGTACACTTCATGTATCCTCCTGTCCCAGCATTCTTCATTGGACCACTGACCCTTGAAGGCGAGGCCATTACACAGTCTCAGAATGTGAGGCAATGAACACCCTGTGATGAAGCAGAATATCCCACAAGAACAAAGTTTTTGAGATGAAAAATGTTTAAAAAGTTGTAGTGGGAAAATATCACCATAAAAGACCACTTCAGAGAAGACAGTATTAATTGCAGAAGTAGAGTAGGTACTAGAAAAACTGGCTGAGTGTACAACCCATTGAGGGGCTTTTTGGGTTTCATAAAAGCAGCTAATTTCTTGGACAGTTGAGCAACTACAATCTTGCTTATGCCATTGCCCACTTTTTACAGTTTTCTGTTCATAATGACTGTTATGTATATCACTTGATATTACATAATATTTAAGGCAAAAAGGCTAAGCAAAATTTAATGAAGGCTTATATAATAATAATAAATATTATTATTATTATTTATTAAAGTTCTGACAGTGGTTGAGGCTACATGCTGATTAATGCCAAGTTGTCACTGTGGTAGCCCAGTACCATTTGATACTTATGATATGTATCTACAATTCTTTTGTCTTTTTCTACCATTTATACTTGACTGTGTAAATATCTGCCTAAATTTCTTATCTGATATTTGTTAGTGCATCTTAATATTTTCCTATAGGCTATCTCGTTATTCCTATTTAACCACTTTTCATTTAAAAATTTCTGTTTCTAGTTTTGAAACATTCCAGTAATACGTGTTTAACATCCATTTCACCTAAACATAATGGGCATCTTCCTTTACCTGTGTTTCTTCTGATTCCATTCAGCTTCCACACCCCTGCTGGGAATCATGCTATTTCACATCCTTCTTTCCTCGAATAACATTTTATATATGATCTTTTACCCAAACTGACAAATTCATTTCTGGATGTAGTGTTAATGAGCTTTTCTCTTGACATTTTTGCTACAATGTTTTGTCTGTCAGTATCATTACATCTGTCTTTCACTATCTTTTTTATTTCTCTCAAGTTAGATTCTTGTTGTTTCCTCTACACAAATTTCAATCCAATATTATACAGTTCCTCTTTCAACTCCATAGGCCAACTTCATAACATTGTTTTACCAGATTGTCAATATACAAACACATAATCCGATATCAGTACTTTATTACGTGTCCTATGTGTGCCAGTCTTACTGTCTGTCTGCCAAGTTCCATCTCGGCAAAGCCACTGGCTGCACAACTCAGTATATCCATTACTTTCTTGCAGACTCTGGTATGAACCTTATCTAGTTCTTTCTGTGCCTCATCCAATCTCCGCACCTCAATTTCATACGTGATCTTTGATTCACGTACCATTTTGTATATATTCACCAACATCTCCAACATTTGTGTTAATATTGGGTGTTACTAATATACATTTTTCTATAGCTACAAGAACTTGATATCCTATAGTTTTAGGTAATATTTTCTGTTTATGCCAACCTCCTGTGCTTTCCAACATCACTCTTAGATAATTACATTATCTACTACTTCAGTGTTCTGCCCATTTATTCTCCATGTCTCAGTTGCCTTTGAAGTCAAATATGAGGCTTGGAGATAAAAGTTCCAAGCACTCCTAAATTTGATAGTGGAAGGAGGTGAGTGGTCACCTTCACTCTGTGGCCACTATTGCCCCAATTGCTTCAGATGCTGGATGGATGCCAGGGCAGTCTGGGTATGGTAGCTTTGAGAAATATCCCTTGCTTCTGAAGAAGATTAACACTGATCATTGAACCCACAACTAGTCACTCAGCTGTTGCAGTCTGGGTGCTGTGGAGAAGAAAAGAATGTTTCCTATGCCAGGAATCAAACCCTGATCCATCGGTTGTCTGGCCTGTAGCCTAATGAGTACTAGCCAGGCTGTGTTAGTCAAATATTTTTGTGCACGTTAAGTTTTGACAACTTGGAAGAAACATCTAGATCTGTCGTGTCATTACAGGATCATCTTATGTTGTTTGGGATGTTGCAGTACTAGAAGTTATTCGACATGTTTGCCAGGTGTGAAGGAGAAATGTTGATGATTGAACTTGCATGTGTGATTCACATTTGTATGTGTCATGTGTTATTACAGGATCTTATGTTCAGTAGAAAATTGTGTAATAGTAATTTGGTTCATGGGTTATTTAGCAACACTGCTAGCTGCAGGGAATATTTTATGTTGAATGATGTGAGATGATTATGTATGGAATGCATGCCATTTCTGTTATATGTAGGACATTCACAACTTTGTAAATGTGTATAACAGATAACCTTGGGGGGTTGAAACACCATCCCTCCTCTACCCCTCTCATTGATCTGCCTGTGAGAGAGGTTCTGATAATGATGGCATGCTTGCAAAGACTTTGTTGTAAGGGGGAAAAAACCATTCAAACCTATCAAACTATGAAACTAAATTTGCTCTTGAAATTCACAGTCTTCTTGGATATGATGCCATGTAGATTGGTAATTAGTGACTTTCGGAAGGAGCTTGCTGCCTTCATCTGCAGGCAGTTCTTGGACAACCCTGATGATGAGGGTAGCAAGCTCCTCCAGAATGTCAGTAACAAATTACCAATCAACATGGCGTCGTGTCCAAGAAGACTGTGACTTTCATTATTGCTGTCAAAACTTCAAATCGCTGTATATATGAGTTTGGGTCGTATGTGTGCTTTGACTTCTTGGTTAATGCATTTCTTACAAGACTGCATGAGATGATACAGTGCCAGTTAGTGAGTTTCCAGTGTTGAGGGCTTTGCGTCACTACAGTGTCGGGTAGTCCATATATATTTCCTGCAAGAGTGCATGAGATGATATGGTGCCAGTTAGTGAGTTTCCAGTGTTCAGAGTTTTGTCATCACTAAGGTGACTGATAGTCCACCTGTATTTTCTGCAAGAGTGTATGAGATGATACAGTGCCAGTTAATGACTTTCTGGTGCAGGGTTTTGTCAGCACTACCGTGACTGGTAGTCAAAATGTATTTCCTGCAAGAGTGTGGAATGTTTTTGCTTGATATGTCGTGCAGATGTTATTATTTATAAAAATAAAAAATAATTTTCTTCAGTCTTTTAACTGTTAAGTAAGGTGTTCCTTGTCTGTTCACACTGAATGCAGCATGACTCTTAGATGTTAAGGGACAATGAACATTACACAAAGTTGTGCAGTAAAGGTACGTAGCGTAATGACTGTATTTTAATTTTTATGGTTTTGTTTTCAGTCATAAAGTAATGAGGCCTTTTCACAGAATAGGTATATCTGCCAGTCTTCCATAATACAGTTACTAATTTCCAGCCAAAGTGGGGGAAACAATATGAATGAAAACATTTTGAAAGGGGGTAGGCTGCCATATTAACTATAGTGCTGAACGTCACTCTGAGGAAAAATTTCCCTTTGACTTACTGTATGGGCATGCGTCATGTCTGACAGTTTGCTTTGAAAGTGCTTTGACCGTTTTGAGAATTTTGATTAAATCCACCGATTAGAAATTTGCACTTGGTGTGAGGCCCAGCTGCTTACAATATTTAAGTACTAACCCTTTTCATGTTGGCTGTTATTTAAGGAAGTCTTTTATTACTGTATCTTCATGGTAACTTACAACTCATATCACTAAAAGAATACACAGTGTTGAGGTTATTGTGACACTGAGGATCTTAGATTGTGATATGGTGAGTTATGGCACCCTTAATCCTTTGTGGTTACTTGGACACTGTCGGATAACAGACATAAAAGGGAATGACAGACCACTTTGTACTTGTGTTTACAAATGTTATTTTAATTAGGTAATATAGGAACCATTGATCAAAATTCACTTTATAGTTTTTTAATATCAAATATACAGCATGTTGTGGCCTTAAAAGGATATCAGCATGTGTCAGTAATTATAAAAACACTTAGAGAAAGTTATATGTTGCATATCTTATTTTAGAAAACCATAAAGTGAGTTGTGATTGACATTTCCTATATTGTCTTTTTTATAGATATCACAATGGCATATCTGAAGTTAATGTGAAGCTTTCTTTATTCGTCTAATCGTTGCATCCGCTGTATAGTGTAATATGCATATTAAAAGCAGGGCTGTGTTTACATTGTGCAGTTCATGCATGACACAGTTATGTATTCCACCCTTCATTGTCAAGTTTGCATATTATGATCTCTTGCACTTGCATGCCGACCTGATGGCAGTAGATTGTACTATTGAAAGTGAAAAAGAAGAATTTGTCATCATTATGTTTGTATATTAACTTGGCCAAGGCTTGATTTCAGGCTTCTGCCGCGATGTTGATGTAATCTGTGGTCTTTTGGGTGATTACACGGCGTCGTGAGGTAATTATTTACTGACGTTTCGGGACAACGTGTCGGTCCCATCTTCACGGGTCGAGATTCCACGAAGGAATCTCGACCCGTGAAGATGGGACCGACATGTTGTCCCGAAACGTCGGTAAATAATTACCTCACGACGCCGTGTAATAACCCAAAAGACCACATTACTTGGCCAAGGCTGTCATTATCACTAGGGACAGACAGGTTACTTCTGGCTGTCAGGTCCACCCTGTCTCTGGTCACGTTGTTACTGAAGCTTTGTTCTGTGCATACTACGTGACTGAAAAGTACAAGTTTCTTGTAAATACCAACAGTCTTTCTACACCTAATAATCATTCACCAGTCACATGTGTGTCAGTATTTAATTAATGTCATCATTGGTGAGTATCTGTGTTACCCTAGTTAACATCTCAACATGTGTGATTGGTGAAAGGTTATAAGGTGTTGATACACCGTTGGTAAATACAATAAAACTTATATTACTGAAGTTTATTGCCTTGCAGGTAAAATTGCCACAATCGATTTAGTGCTGAGGCCTGGTTCTTTAATTCTGTGTCTCCTGTATATCTTAATGGCTTGGTGCTTTAGCAGAAAGGAAATTTAAGTGTTTAGTTGCTTTTATTATGTGTTTATTGTGTAGTTCTGCCCATTTTATTACAGATGTGTGCAGTAGCCTTAGTATTTTAAGTGGAGCAGGCAACATTTAATTTCATTACATTCTGATGCTTTAGGCATGGTAAAGGATTACTGCATAATGAGTTGCTGCTTGAGGCTATAGTATATCACATGACTCCACCCAAAAAGTAATTCTGTATGTCATTTATTTGTGGTTTATTTAATTATGTGGTTGGTAACAGACTGTATGGTGCTGAATGGTAAGATGATGGGTCAGTAATAAAGTAGAAAGGATGTGAACAGGAGAGGTGGCCTGGTTGAAGGTACTATCCCAGAATTTGCCTGGAGTGGCTGAGAAAAACCTGAAGAGGGGGTGAGAGTGGCCACTCTGTGGGCTGACATTTCAACCTGAGACTTGCCAAACATAAAGAAGGAGTGCTATGCACTTTATTACAATATTTGGTCTAAATTCATTGTCCTTTCATGGGCAATATGGGGCGTTATTTCTGTTCATATTGTTTGATTTTCCCATTTAGTCATCATTCCACGTATTCGTATGTTCACTGGCTACCAGTCCTGACAGATGTGTGTGTGCGCGCACGCGCCTTCATCTTAGGTAGGCATGTACATGAAGGCAGTACGTTCGTCCAGAGCATGGGTACTAGTGTCAACTACAAGGCTAAACATGCCAGAAGACCATGCTTATAAAATTTGCTGTTTCAGTTGTGCTTCTGAACAAAGCTGCCTGTCTTCAAGACCCAGTATATTCTACAGTAGTTGAAACATGTATGGCATTGCAATATGTATGTTTCAAGTACAGTAATCCCTTGGTTTACGAGCTTTAATTCAATACTCAAAACTGCTTATAAGGTTAAAACAAAAATTATTTTGCCGTTGCTTCCCATGTTATAAATTTTATGTGCTTCCAGAGATCAAAAATTTTTCCCCATACAAATTTAATGTTAATAGAACACAGAATCCCACTTAAGTATGAAGCAAATAACACCAACAATCAACTGCTACATTTAATTGATATTCATTAACCTGTGCATAAGGAGTAATTACGTCATTAAAGTTGTGTGGAAAATGCATAAACATTGGGTACCGTCCTTATTATAAGTATAAATGTAACAGATGTTTATTATACAAGTTAAACAATTAAATTCTTCAGTGTTGGGTTTTGGGGGTTGTCATGATCACAATCTGCACTTTTGAGATGACTTGGGGAACCAATGACAGCTAAGAAGGGGTGCCAGGTACAGTGAGTGGTTTGTTGGAGGAAGGAGCGTGTAAAAGTGAAAATCATCTTAAAAACTGAAAAACAGGTATTACCGGTAATTTGTATATCTTGCAAAAGTGATAACTTGTAAACCAGTTGCACATACACCCAGGGTTTTCTGTACATCCAGTATAAAGTTGCATACCTCATTTGTTATTACTTTTGTAAAGTTCATTGCCACTGTGGATAATATTTCAAGTTGACACATCATTTCTAATTAGTTGTGTTCTCAAAATTGAGGAAAGTGATTATTAGCTTCATCATGTCTGATTGTCTGTCTGTCCGTCTGCATGGAACAACTTGGCTCCCACTGGACGGATTGGCATGATATATGATATTTGAGTATTTTTCGAAAATCTGTTGAGAAAATTCAAGTTTGATTAAAATCTGACAAAAGTAAGTTACTTGAAGACCTATGTACATTTATGATATCTGGCTGAATTATTCTTAGAATGAGAAATGTTGCAGACAAGTTGCAGAGAAAATAAAACACACATTTTATGTTCAATAACTTTTTCCGAATACCGTGCCATTTATGAGATAATGTGGAAAATATGGTAGAGCCAGACAGGCCACAGATGACAATGTAGTACAGTGCATGCACTTTGCATGTCGGATGACTAAGGTAAGAATACACACATACACAGAATATGTAATAGAGTAAAAGGAGTGTGCATTTAAGAAGATACTTAAATGCACACTCCTTTTCCTCTGTAGATGAACTTCTTATGAGTACTGTTAACTATAATACTGACGTCTAAGACTGCACATAGAATGTTTAAAGCATTTTGCAATGTAATTTTTATATGATTTTGTATGTTATGACTTATTCCACATCCTCTTGTCTTGTGACAAATTATGGATCCATGGAATGTATATATGTATGTATGTATGTATACTTACTGCTTTTCCATGGCAACAGTGGTTACTGAATGCACATCATGTTATATTTATATGTACATTCCTGTCTTGTTTTATTTAAATTTTATAGGGGAACCCAGGGTAGCTTAGGTAATGTATTGAGGGAATTGACATGGTAGAGGCAGTATTTTTTCTTCGTGTGGCGTTCTTACTAGCTGTTCTGTCCTAGTCTTTTATCCATTTGGTACCATGGGGTATTTGTCCAGTGATGAGGCAACCAAAACAGAAAGCTGACCAGATCCCTTTATTCGACACTGATGTTAAATATATGTAGTTGAGCTATACCTTCACTCCATTTTGTATTTCATCCTAGAAATCATTACAGAATGATATTGGATACGTCCAGAGAGTAGTTACGGTAAACAGTATAAGAATTATAGTAAAGCAAACAAACACGTAGCTCTATTGCAGCCGAAACATGTAGGGTTAATGGACATACTTAAGAAATAAGTGCATTTGTTGGTTTAATTGTTGAGTGTTATCAAAATGCACGGTGAAACACAATGTAAAAGTTTACTTAGTTTAATTACTAATTTTCCCATGTGAAAATCCCAATTTAGATTATGGTCTACTATACTCATTGCATGGAATGCTATTTGAATTATAAAATAAAGATTATTTCTACCTGGAAAGGTTGATTTTGGCTTCTGGTGTAGCTGTTTTGACTTTCAGTGTGCCCAGAAGTTGGGATTGTTATTAGGATACAAGGGGTTAATTAAGCACCTTAGCATTTACCTTTGAGTTTGATAGAGGTATTTTGTAACTTGAGTAACCTTTAAAGTTGTAATTATGAACCAGTTTGATTTGTGTCTGTTACTTTACAATGGAACTTTTGCTTTTCAGAGAAATATGATTATGTTGGTCGGTTGCTGAGGCCTGGAGAGGAGCCAACTAATTACTCTGAAGAGGAAGAAGAAGGAAATCAGCAGGAACCTGCAGAAAAGCCTAAAGATGAGTGAAATGTGGAGGTCACAAGACCAATCACCAAACAGGGAAAGGCTTTGCTATACCATGTTTGATTTGGCAACAAGTATTTGTTTTGTCAAACCTCCTGAAGCATGGGCATGGGTACATACTTGTCTCTTACATTGGTGTAAGACCAATTTATTGTGTGGTTTTGTTCTGTCACTTTTTTTCTGTATCTCTGGGACTATTTACTATATGTGACAACTGCCAGAATTTGCTACCAACTTTATAAGGCAGGGGGTATGGTGACTGATGGTAGTTTTTTAAGTGTATGTACAATAATGTTACAGTTTTGTACACATTTAAGAATTTCCATCCCATATAATTTTAGTCAAACTATAAAATTTACTTCTTTCATTATAAGTGAAATGTTTGTTGTCATCATTGCGGCATGAGGGAAAAAATTCTGAAGAAAGCTTTACAGTAAATTACAGTTGATTTTTATTATTTCTCTAAGTGGGGAATGCCTTTAAATCTGTGTCATTAAGAGTTTCTGTATCATAATTGTATAGTTAATTTGTGACTGGTAGTAGACTGATCAGTGTCTGTGATCGTCTGAATGAATCAAAAACTGTGTGTGTGGTGAAGGTAGTATAGCTGTATATAGATTATGTTCCAGCTTTACTTATGGCAGTTTCATTTCATTTTTTTATGATGCATATTGAAGCTGAGTTAAAATGTTAAACTGGTTTTATCTATTGTTTACCATCTTTGTGTGACAGGAATCAAGTGTATATTGCATTTAAGAATGTTCATGTTGAAGTTCTGACATTACAGGTTGCTATCAACAGATGCATTTCACATTCTGAACTCTAAAAAGTTCACTGAAATCAAGTTTAAAGTATTTAAATTGCAAGATAATAAAAGTATACATTTTGTTGATATGGTTGCTTTGTGAGCCCATAAATGCTCTTATTATTCTTTGATGAAGAGGAGTTGGTGGGAAATCATGATTAGGTTTCTTATATAGGTTTTATTGTTATATGATCTGCACAGAAATACTAGTATATGTTTAAATAGTTCTCTTCTCAAAGAAATGTGTGTAAGTGACAATGAAAAAAAAAACCTGTTTAATTATTGTATTTCAAATTAAATTAAGTTTCAGACCAACTGATGCACACTAAAACCACTTTTATTGTAGCTTTATTATAATTGTTAAAAATTATACCCCTACACGTGTTTCGATCCTAGGATCATTGTCGGGGGTTTTTTTTTTTTTGCTGAAAGCTACTGTCACTTCAATCACATGATTTTAAGTAGTCTAACGGCACATTAAAACTTATATATTATAAGTTAAAATCTTGTTAAAAGTTGTATAATAGTTGTAAAAGTATTGTAGACAGTGTTGATTGTGGAAGTGCTGGCATGTAGAATCGTGGTATTATGGGTATATTATAAGTTAAAATCTTGTTAAAAGTTGTATAATAGTTGTAAAAGTATTGTAGACAGTGTTGATTGTGGAAGTGCTGGCATGTAGAATCGTGGTATTATGCCATGATTCTATATGCCAGCACTTCCACAATCAACACTGTCTACAATACTTTTACAACTATTATACAACTTTTAACAAGATTTTAACTTATAATATATAAGTTTTAATGTGCCGTTAGACTATTTAAAATCATGTGATTGAAGTGACAGTAGCTTTCAGCAAAAAAACTCCCTGACGATGATCCTAGGATCGAAACACGTGTAGGGGTATAATTTTAACAATTATAATAAAGCTACAATAAAAGTGGTTTTAGTGTGCATCAGTTGGTCTGAAACTTAATTTAATATGACGAAGATGCACGGTGTCAACATTGTGAAATTTATTGTATTTCATATAAGTTTTAAAACTTTTGTGGCGACATGATTCAATATAGTCTTCTCGGGCGCACAGCCGCGTCAATTCGTTTGAATACAACGTTTTGGGGACTAGCTCCGTCCCCATCCTCAGGCAAAACTGATTTTTGCCTGAGGATGGGGACGGAGCTAGTCCCCGAAACGTTGTATTCAAACGAATTGACGCGGCTGTGCGCCCGAGAAGACTATATTGAATTATTGTATTTCAGTTTAAGGTTTGAAGTTTTCATAGCGAATTAATGTACAAAAATCTTTAGCAATCAGTCACATGAAAGTTGGATTAAAAACCAATATTTTGAAGATGTCCTGTGTCTCCATCACAGTCAATGTGTGGCATCGTACTGGTATGTATATGTGTACGGGATGGTCCAGAGTAAGCTGGTGCTTTTGAAGGTGACACATGCATTCAACAAATACACTAGGATTTATTGAAGTACCAGAACAGACAATGTGCACAAAGGGATTACACATACACGTATCACTTGTTAAAAATTATGTCCACTTCCTTGGTAGTTCACTGCCATAGTCTCACTGTGAAGGTACCCATGACTCATTAGAAGAGCAAAGGAAATACAAGCAGTCTCATGTTGAATGTGGGCTTTCAGCCCTTCAGTGGTGTGAAGAGTTGTGCAAACACCTTTCTGAGATATTTCTACAAGAAGTAGTCTGGAACTATTAGGTCAGACGACCTTGGTGGCCATTACACATCGCCAAATCGAGATAATGCATTTGGGAAATAACCTTATCAGCGTCACTCAGTTGCTGCACCACTTGCATTTTGTAAGGATGGTAGTTTTAAGTTTGCATGGAGAATTTCTGGACAAGCTTCCTCCTGACATACACAGTGTGAGAGCATGTCGTCTTCCAGAATGACGTGGATCTCTCCAGGGTAGTTCTCATGTGCTCCATGTTTTCAGGTGTTCTCACTATTGGCCTTCTCCAAGGCTGCTTCTTGTCTTGCAAAGCCTGTTTTGTGCCACTGATTTTCGTACACAGAATCGTAGTATGTGTTAGCACTTTCCCTCTTCCCCACTTTCCGGATTCCTTCCAAAATACATGCTGCACATCATTACAAATTGGTTCTTACAAAGCACTCAACACCAAACACATGTCACCTAATTGGCCAGCACTTCATTGCACAGTAAATCCAAGGTCATGCAACACACGGTAGTACCTTTGTTTTCCACATGATGCCACCCATCTACCCAGCATTGTCAACGTAAAACAATCAGCTTATTCTGGACAACCATGTACATCGACTTGCGCTCACTCTCATTGTTGGTGCTCATGACAAATAATGATGGACTGATACCTACATAGAGTGTGTGCTTGCTTCATAGACTGGCAGAAGTCATTTGACCATGTAAATTGGACCAGGTTCATGCAAATCCTAAAGGACACTGGTATTGATTGGTGCGAAAGATGATTAATCAGCAAGTTGTACATGGATCAGAATGTTAAAAGTATGACTGTACCAAGGAGACCTAAGAAGTCTGAAGCTTGGAAGAGGACATAGAGAAGGATGCTGTTTGTCACAAATTTTATTCAGCTTGTACAGCAAGCACCTTACCAAGCAAGCTGTTGAAGGGTTTGGAGATTTCAAAGTAGGAGGACAAGTAATATGCAATGTGAAATATGCAGATGACATTGTGCTACTGGCGAAGGAAAAAATAGTATTGAAATTGGAAGGTGCTATGGAATGGAAATGTGGAAAAAAAAAACTGAGGTAATGAGAATCTCAAGGCAACAATCCACAGTACAGATTATGATTGATCAAAAACAACAGGAGAATGTGGAATATTGTAACTATCTGCATAGCCTCATAAATGATGCAAGATGTACACATGAAATTAAATCCAGGATTTCCATGGTAAAAGCAGTATTCAACAAGAAGAAGACTCTTTTCACCAGCAGATTGAATTTAAATTTAAGGAAGAAACTAGTGAAGTTCTACATTTGGAGCATTGCTTTGTATGGTGCTGACACTTGGACACTGTGGAAAATAGATCAGAAATAGAAAGTTTTGAAATTTGGTGCTGGAGAAGGATGGAGATCGGTTGGACCGATTGTGTTTAAAATGAAGTATTACATAAGAGTCCAGGAGGAAAGGAACATCATACATGCAATACAACAAAAGAAGGCTAACTGGATTGGTCACATCGTGTGTAGAAACTGCATTATGAAACATGTTACTGAAGGAATGGTAGAAGGGATGGGAAGACGAGGAAGAAGCTACTGGATGACTTTAAGGAAAAGAGAATATACTGGAATTTGAAAGAGGAAGCACTAGATCACATTCTGCAGAGAATTTCCTTTGGAAGAGGCTATGGACCTGTCGCAAGACAGACCACATGATGAGCATTTTGTGTATGACCAACATATGGTCATTTCCCAGAGTGACCCAGGTGATGGAGACAAAGCAGGTCTTCAAAATGTTAGACATTAGCCCATATTTGAAGCAGTAGATTGCCTGGGAAGATTTTATTGTATTGTATTCCAACCTTGAATTCTGGTTAGGACATACGTGGTGGAGAACGCTGTTTATTATATTCATAGTTTCAACATATGTTGCATTTCATATCAAGTTGATCTGTTTGAAGTGTGGTCAACTCAGATAGTAACCTCAAGTGTAATGTGACACCATCAGCAGACTGTGATAGTTATGGCAGGATCCCTAGATACATTAAAGCATCCTGATATAATTATCATTTAGATGGAACATGTCTTATTATTTCATGACTGTGAAGTGTACGCATAGTAATGAGATGGGTCACTTCATTGCGAAAATTAAAGGTCAGGTTGTACTTCTTGCAAGCCAGTTGGATGAATTGTATATGGGATTAGTACATTACTTGGATTTTTTGCCTTTCTTTAGTTCAGCTGAGCATATAAATATTTTACATGGTGGTGAACTGTCGCCCTCGGTGGACTAGTGGTTAGCGTGCTCGCCACTGGACCCAAGGTTCGCGGGTTCGATCCCGACCGAGGTCGATGGATTTTTAAGGGTGATAAAAATCCGGAGCACCACTTCCTTCGGAGGGGAAGTAAAGCCGTCGGTCCCATGTCGTAGATTTAAGGCATGTAAAAGAATTTAACGGCCATTCCTCACCCCAAGTCTCCTGCTTGCCAGATGGCTCTGGCGGTCACATCAGGATTGAGTTGAACAGCGCGGCCAGTCGGCTGGTCTCTGAACTGCCACAAATGCGCAGACCACGTAACCTCGGAAAGAGAAGGCCCGAGCTGTCGAGCCATGGTTATTATTATTATATATTATTATTATATTACATGGTGGTGAACTTTATTTTTAATTGATGAATAACCTGTTAGATTTAACAGCAGTTGCTTGGAATTTGTTCCTAAAGCTGTTATATTTTACAGCTACCAGATCATTTACTGTGACTGGTTTATGTATATTCTGTATGTTCCACCTCTGTGGGTCAGCTGTTACAATGGACTGGGTCCTTGTCTGTATTTATAGACTCCACCAATGAACCGTGTTGTAATGAAGATATGATGTGCTGTAAATTGATAGGGGTAGAGGAAGCTGATTTCTCTGTCTAGTAGGGAACAGTCTGATAATGGAAGTAGCAGGTTCTTCTGAAACAATCACACTGTCTATGGAACTGCATGTCACCCTGTATAAGACCATAATCTTGACACTCATTGCTGTGAGAATCGAATTGTCATATAGATAAAAGAAGTGTTTGCATGCACAGAATTGAATCATCTGTGAACTGTTATTTATGACACTCTGGGGATACATGTCACAGGAATACTTTATTATTGATTGAACCTACATTATAGGCATCCCAGAGTATGGGACTATGAAGGAAGGTCACCTTGTACCATATTTCTTATACTAACCATCAAAAATGCATACAGTTATATAATGTGACCTCATTTTTTCTCTTTAATTCTTAACTTTTTTCCCCCAACTTCTCTCTTGCTCTGAGTTCCCTCTCCATTTATTTAATCTTGTTCATAAAAATGCAGAACTATAATGAAGGCAGAGTAGTGTTTAGTACGAACTGATAATTTTGTGATATTGATTGAGCTTTAATGCTGATTCTGGTACAAGTCGGATACTAAGAGCTGTTGTCTCTCTGACCACCAGACTGTGAATGGAAGATCCTGCACATCCATGAGCTTCATAATGACTACTTAGCAGTGGATTTGGCAACTTTCAAAATAAACCACAACAAATCATTGAATATGCAATAGCCCTTTCTTGGGGGGGTTTGCACTGTGTAGTAACGGTTTGGTCCTATGTTTCAGAGGAATATACTAGATCCATATTCAGGGTGACTGAATCTGGCTTAGGTAAATGCTGAAGTAACTGGGACCAACCACTAAGCAAAAAGCTAAGGGTGGAGGCTTGCGCAAAACACAACTCATCATCCCTTGGCACATTTAGCTAGTCCTGCGCACGAACTACATTGCTGGGCTGTAACGTGGGAACCTGATGGCAGTTACGGATTTTGCTTGTGCTAAAGGACCTTCCATCGAGGCTGATGGTCTTGACATGGTCATACAAAGGACTTCTGCTACAAATGGCAATATATCCTTTTAGGGGAGGAAGAACTTTGGTTGGATAGGTGTCTTCAGTTTTGAACCCAGAGTGGCTTGGTTGTGTTGGCTGCGGGCCTTTGCAACGTGGGGATTCTGTTGTGGGGAATACAGTCTGTGCCTTGTCTTTTTAATTCATGTTACACCTGGCATTCACCTTACTGCTGAGGAAACTTACACACTCAGTGAGAATAAAAGGAAAGTGCTGGGCATAGTTCATTCTGTTGGCTTGGTTACCGTTTTGTGGGCAGCCTCGACTGGCCTGGTGATTTCAGTCACTTTTATTGTTAAGAGCCCAGGTGACTTTGGTCATCCCTTCGTTTGTACACATGCTTTCCAGGTTTCTGAACTAGGAGTTTACCTGCGCCAGCTAAATTTGAGTCAAAACCTTCATGCAGTTGGGAAGGAATGTGTTCGTTATATGGGAAGGTTTGTTGGCATTTTGGCCAATCAGAGCTGTAAAGGGGTTAGAGGGATGAAGCTTGTCCTGAAGTCGGTAGGAATTGAGAGTTTCAAGAATGGCTGTTCTCAGGGCAAAAAGTGGGAGATGTGCAGGTGGACGGACATGAGTAATGAACTTCATTCATATGGGCTTTGGTATTCAGCATTGACCTGAACCAGAGTCAGTCACCCTGAAGATGGGGGTAGGGCATTCCTTCAAAACAGAACAAACTTTTATTACATGGTGTGAAACCCCCCCCCCCCCCAAAAAAAAAGACTCACTTGAGCAACAATAACCGTGAAAACCTGTATTATGTCAATACCCGTTAGGTTGTGCGATATGTCAAGAGATTCTGTAACTGTCGAAGGTCTATATTGCTTTCAAGGTAGACTGCAGAGACCTTAAGAATGGCCACTGGAATTTTTAAAACCATGTATATTTAATTTCTTACTCTAAACATGTGATAATAACTTCCAGTTCAAGGATCAGTCACTTCTTAAGATGGGTTTTCCTTCAAAAAGTCATAATTTAACTCAAGCTCTAAAAGTAATATGAACTTTTCTGTGTATTTTTCTCATGTGACTGGATACGAAAAAAAAATTGTATCAGTAATAGTAAAATGTCAACATGATTGTAGACTTTCAGAACAATAAAATATGGGTTTCAGTTGCAGTGAGATGGAATATTCACTAATATGTCCTTTGATGACTGCCTTGGTGCAAATTAGTCCTCTGTAGAAAAATGAAAACCCTGGGAGTGGATGATTAAGTTTAGTGTCAGCATGAGAGCAGATCACATATTTCAGGAACATGTAAAAATAACTGTGTTCAAATTCTGTGCCATGAAGATGTATTGGAGAGTGGAGGCATAATGCAGTACATTCTTAAATATCGGCCATCTTATGAGCCCGGATGACTCAGTAATGTAACTGGCTGTAGACTGAATTGCCAAGCTTTGGTTTGGGGTAATTGCAGGTAGTTTTTTCCCCTCCAGATATTTGGGCCAGTTCTTGGATCAGCCCAGCTTCTAGCTGAATTGGTGTGTAGGGGACTAGTCCATGATCAGAGGGGCCAGAATGCCATTTAGTGTGTTTTATCCCAGGCTAACCATGATGAGACATGTAATTTGTACACTTCTGTGAAATATAACAAATGCTAATAGGTGTTACAGTTTGCAGAAGCCATAGTGGACATACACCCTTGAAGGTTACATGCACCCAGCAGACACATGCCAGTGGTGTGGAAACTTATCGAAGCATTACAGAGCAGACACAAATTTCCTCTAATGCTTTGAGGTAACGAGTCTGCAGTAGACACCTGTGAGTGTCATCACAGGTAATGTTTTACAGTATTCATGAAGAATGAAACTGTGACTCACAGTATTACACCATGAAATACCGGTAGGTCATGTGTTCAGTCATTTAATATAATCACAGATACCTTCTGTAGGCAATCCTGAGCCACAGTATCGTAGTCACTGAAATGATGACTACGAACTAGATATCTGGGGCTCTGTTCCTCATCATGGTCATTTTAAATTTTTCTTCACAGTATCTAGTAGATGTGTCATGCACCTGTCCATTTCTTCAGCAGTTGCTAGGGCTCCTCACCCATGTCCATTAAGAATGTGCAGAGCTTTTCTTCCACTTCCCCCACTGGTGTAGCTAGGATTTTTGGATCCCCATTCAAAGTTTACAGATGGTCCCTGTTGCACCAATGAGGTACAGGTTGACTTCTCATAAAATTGTCATAAGTGGACTTAGTTTTCAAATAAATCAATACAACTGATACAATATTAGCAATTTTTTTTACTCTTTTCCTCTCCTAGTGTTGTTGAGTTCTCATTGTTGCATCCCAGTCATTGTTTTTTATTTCTCCACATTTATCTGCAGACATCATCATTTTTATATTAATAAAATTCTCGGCAATGCAAAGTTGGGTTCCAGTAAGTATGCTGAAATTTGCCTGAATAAATGGCTGGTGTTCTGTTAATGTAAAAGAATTGTGATGGGCTCCTATGCTTTGCATACTCTTGCTGTATGGCTGGTACAGTGTAATGACCGTTGTGTCCTCAGTTTAAGGATTGCCCTCATTTAGTGTTCATTTTCAATTATCTGAAGTCAGTAATCTCAGTGCTGAATTCCCTCCATTCAAGGCTTTCCTCTGTTTAACCCTTTGGAACTGAATGCTATATATAGATTGCACAGTGTGATGCTCAAAAAGCTGAACGTTGACTACTGTCAGCGGTGAATTATGGTCGCTGTTATGCAGCCCTTTGAATTCTACTTTGCTCCAGTCTTCTGCAGATCACACCTGGCATTTAATTCTGGCACATTCTGGCACAAAAGGGTTAATTTTCAAGTTCACTGCTGGCTGACCATAGGAACCTTAAATGGGGGTTTCATTCTACATGTTATAAGTACTAAAGGCATATATATATATATATATTGTCATCACTGAACAGGCGTGTTCTCAAAATTGTACATTTTTCATGCTGTAGTGTTTGTGTCTTAAGCAATTTAAAATGTTTTTCACTGAAAGTCGGTATTGAGGCTTGATCCTTATGCTGTGAATTGTAGGACTCTTCGTGCACTATGTCTGATAACATGGATCTGTCTGTAGAGATGTGACAGACATTGAACAGAGTGTAATCCCATACCCATTTACACTTGGCACTGTGACACCTTGTCTTTTATCTTGTGCATCAAGCAGGTTGATATACTGCTTCTATTCAATGACATAAATTTCTGAAAAATGGAATTTGCCACTGCTTACATTTTATTTCATAGAGTATTTGTTAGATGTCTTATGTGTACTTATCTGTTAAGTTTTAATGTTTATTGTGTTACATATTGGGTTGATAGCTGATAAAATTTGTGACCATAAAGTTGGATATATAACAATGGCAACAACATACAGAGAGTATTCTTTATTGCCAGACTGTTTGCTGTATAGCAGGTGGCAGTGAAGCTGTCTGGTGACTGACGATGCAGCACACTGCAGTGTCCAGTCGGCGGTCAAAAATACTACCTGTATACGTAATTACATTTGGTGTTCAACAATATACACCCTGATTTAAGAGTGTGTGCACTTTATAAGAAGTTGTGCCACTTATCTGGACCATATATGTAGGATATTGCAAGTTTTTGTGTATGTATAAGAACTTCTCTCTTAATATATGTATACGTGAAAATAACGAGCTTAAGTTTTGAACTGTGTAGAAGGGTTGTGACTTGTACTGTCTCAGTTACTTAGTAGTGCAATTACTTACTGTGACACGTACTTTGGTTATTATGTATTCTCATTATATGACCATTTTATTTGGTGCTGGATTTTTTGGGCCAATGGTAAAATAATAATGCCATAAGAATGTTTCATTGTGTTTAAGAGTTATACTTTACCTTTATACCACAACAAACAACTGAACAGTGGAGCAGTCCTACAATGTATTGACAAAGAGTATGAATTGAATTCAGAGCAAAAACATAAACACCTCAGCTGTCTTATTTCTGATGGCTCATAGGGATTTCTTGCTTCAACATCACCCACCGAAATTTCCAACAGGTTGAGGATTCTGGTTTTCTGGGATGTGACACTGTTGCTGGATAAGTGATTCTTCATGGACCTTGAAGATTAAGGCAACATGTTCCTTGGAGATGCTGAGAACCACTTATCGATTGAAGCAGCATAACATCCTAGAAGACCAGAATTCTCAATTATACTGCTGTGAATACCTCAAAACTAGCATGAGGTTGTCATAAGACAGAGCCTACCCCACTTGTTCTCTGTATCCACTGTTTCCTGTCTATATTATCTGCATTTGTTTGGGCACCCCAGTGATTGCTTATATGAAACCAATTTTGCTGCTCTCTAAAGAAAGCTGTTGTCTGTGTCATGGGTGTCCACATCTCCATAAGCCTGGCATGACCGTATGGCCATGTTATGCACAATCATTTTAAATACATAGCCTTTATTAAAGACTCAGATTTCAATTTTTTTGGCAGTGTGACATGACTACAGGACTGGTTCTATAAGGATCTGGTGACATGCTTGAGATTTTCTGAGTAATGCTGCTGCAAGAAGCAGCACAAGTTGATTCAGAAAATCAGTAACAATGGCAATCACACAGAAGTTGAAATACATCTTGCAAATACTGTGCCTGATAACATATTTCATTTCTGTTCTGTGTAAACAGAAAAGAGAGACATCTTAATTCTGTATTATTGTGACTACCATCAGCTGTTGTATCTCGTATTGCCTTATGTTCACAGTAGGCTTCGGTAACAGCAATTCACACTCAGTCTCACACCTACCATTTTTAGAAGCATTAGCCATTGAAATACTGTTTTAGCAGAAACAGAAAATCGAATGTGGTGGTGGTGGTGGTAGTAGTATATAGTAGTGGTGGTGGTGGTATGGTAAAGGTCACATCGTCACTGCTAGAAGGGCGTGGGTTATCAGCACCACACCCCAGCCGCTTTGCCCCCCACAGAAAGACCTCGTACCCATATAGTGATAGTAATAATGCATATTTATAGAGCAAAATATTTCACATTAGTGTGATGATTTGATGTTATGCTGTTACTGTGTAGCACTGTGGTTTGCCCATTTATAAGAGTGTCATCTGCACTTTGTATGGACCTCCCAGTTATTAACCTTACATTTTTGATAGCTGTATTTTCTATACCAAGATGCTTGAATACATCAGAATGTACAGCTTATAAAGTTTGTACTTAGTGGGCAGTGTAAAATGTGGAGAATTTTTTTGACCAGCTGAGTGGCTGTTTGCTTCTCAAGAAGTCAGCTCCATGAAGACAATTATTTGTTTTCAAGAGGATACATTCTGTGATAGTTTGCTGGTGCAAGTCTGTAAGTAATTAGGTGAAATAACTTACACAGGCCATATTTTACTCTGATGAGTAGTTATTAATGTTCTGGAAGTGAACTGTGTACGAAATGCAGTGTGTATTAAACACTGGTACTTCCAGATTTTAAAGCAGTTTGGACTATATTTTCTAAACCAAATTGTTGTTTAATGCACAAAATGGCCAGTGATCATGTCTCAGCAAGGAAGTTTGGGGACTGCTTCATGTTTGCTTAACCTTACACTGTGTGATTTAAATTCATTATATCCTTACATGTCATCACAGATCATCCACCAAACTATGTATTCTACAGTGGGCCTGATGTTAGTCATTATACAACATTATACAACTGAGAGACTAGTGTAAAATCAGTAACTCGTAGGTGTAGGTTTACTTGAAGAGATAAGGGCTGTGAGATTATTAAAACTTAAAAGCATAAGGAATGGGAGATGAAAGCAAAATGTAAAGTAAGAAGTACAGACACAACAGAATAAACAAGCAAGAATATGTATATAATCATTTGTAAATATTTCTCATATTGTATCTTCTCCAATTTTGTAAGAAGTTCCCATATGTTTGAAGAAGATTGCTTCCAAGAAAACAGCACAAAACTTCTGAGGTTTTGGTTGGCACCTTTAATGTACAGAGGTCTGTGTTAGATGAAATGCTTTTAAATGACAGATTTGTGTCTGCTCTGCTTCCTAATTAAATCATTTATTATGAGCTAGTGTTTACTGTGTAAATACTTCTAGAAAGTTACTTTAAGTTACTATAAACAGTGTATTGATAAGCTTTGTTTCCATTCATCTTGAGTTTGCCATCCTGTGGATAATTTCATATGGAAGTGTCAAATATTTCGTTACGTCTGGGTCAGTACAAAAAATTTTTATTCATATGGAATTTGTTAGTCAGTTTTCTTATGCACAAGACTTTGCAGGTATCTCGGTGATCAGGAGCCTTTCGGGTGAGGTTGCATACAACACGTGACAGTATTGTTTAGGTATTAATGAATTCATTGTGTTCTACATAGAACAAGATGAAAGTGACAAGATTACAGATTTCATTATCAAACACTGTGTGTCATATTCAACAGTTACACAATTATATTGCACATAATTATAAATATAGTTATAATTGACATGAACTTTTCATGGATATGCAGTATGTTACATATGTACTGTTGGGGTGCACAAATCGCAGGTGCGATGTTGCCATGATGACTAAATTTTATACAGTGGTGCCTAATATTTGCAGCCCCTCAGTATGGAACTTGCTTGTCACCCAGAATTTTGAGGTGGCTTGTAGATTTCTGGAAAATTTGTGCACTCCTGATGTACGGTTTTCGTACTTCACAATACGGACTGTCAACAAAATCTCTCTGGATGAAAATCAGCCCACTGGCAACATTAGTCATAAAATAGTTGCTATTCACTATCAACATGACTTAAAAAACATTAGTTATTCTGTTTTGCACATTGCAGCTCTGTAGGCCAGACATTAGTGAATATAAGACTGAAGAAGGATTTATTACCAGCGTTTTTGCAGACATTTAATGAACCTGCATGCTTCTGTGAAATGTCATGAACATAAGGAAAACATTTCCTCTACAAGGATTGCTCTTGGTGCGAAGCATTCTGGTCACTCAGTATAACATGGGGGTCGTGGTAATTTTGCTACATCCTGTGCAATTAGACAGTGAAGATCAATGCAAAAATGCTCCTGCAAATTAGACATTCCTCACCACCACAGAAAAGAATGAATGAATGGGTGGACAGACAGTTGCATCTCACAGGCTGTAGTAAGCAGAGTGTCGGCCAACTCGTATTCACAGTGTGCTGGTTGTATTTGAAGTAGGGATTAATGCACTACACTGCATTCACTTTGCTTTCAGTGTTTTATGTGATAATCATATGATAAGAAGTACAAGGGCTATGACAGAAAACGTCAGGTGCAGGATGTGTGGTCCAATGTGTTAGTTTCTACGCATTTCTTGTTATATACGAAGGGTCCATAATAATGCGCATTTCTTTTCTACGTGTTTTACAACACTATCAGTATCTCAGTTTATGTAGTGTCATGGTGGGATGACTGGCAAATTTCAAAGGATTTGGAAGTAGCATTTGTGGCCTAATGAGGATTCCTGGTATACCAGCCATTATTTGAATGGGGCACCTCCCAAATACAAGTTGTACACTAATCTATATAGTAACAAATAAAGTAAAAAACACAACACTTTATTGTAAGCGAAATTATATTACTTGCATGAAATCGTTACATGTTTCAGCCCATAACAAAGCCATCTTCAGGCGACACTAATACAAAATATGTAAAGGAAGGCAATATTGAAATGAAAGTGGCTTCTCTCTTACATAAATGGAATTCACTTTTAATAGAAGTGGTGTATTACAGTACCTCTCTGAGTACTTCTATTGTTAATAAATATTAAAATCTTGATACATTAAAATATAAAAAGTCTCTCAATATTCAGTGATGTTGAGTGCAGTAAATAGGTATGTTGAAAATTTCACATTATATTCACCGTGCATTCTGTCTTATATAATAGCTTTTATTTTAACCAACACATGCACTACAATAGTAGTGCATGTGTTGGTTAAAAGCTATTAGGTACATTGAATTTGATTTGTCAGTTCTGTTCCACGATGTCAATTCATACGAAGTTTCAGTTTTAATGTAGTATTCTTCTATATAGGAATTCTTCACAATAAGGAGTGTTGTAAAATTTAGGATTAGATGAGAAGTCTGTAGTTTGTCAATTGGATGTTCTCCCCAAAGATCTACATCAATCTGTTGTTATTGACTTTGAGTACACTTATTTATTATAAATTAATATTTATATCACTGACATACCAGTGATTTTATAAAGATATTCAGATATAGTAAAACTTGTACAGTAGTCCAACATAGCACAGTACTGTAGTCTGTTGTGATATACAGTGCAATGACAGTCAGAAAAACAAATTTTGACATGGTACTCTAATGCCACTGCTAAAACAAACTATAGCTATTACCATAGTTTCCGTCTTTATGTGTACAGGAAGTCGTATGGGGAAATTCTGTGCATATGGGTCCAGTCCTAATAATTCCTGAAGTGACTGGCTGATTTTCGTAAAAGGTGGCATGAGAGATGCACCACTGGAAGCCACTTGATACCATACACAGTTCTTAGTTTATTTGGCCCACATTGTTGGTCACTCTGCAGACGGTTTCACTTCATGGTTGGCAGCATAGCACTCGCTGCTACTTAAACTTGCCAGAAGTCAGGGTCTATGCCTTTCAGATCAATGTGTTCAGTAGTTTTTACTCACTATTTTTAAGGAAGGTGCTGGAAAGTTCTACTCCAATGCATTGCAGTTAATATTAGGGGTTTCCTCACCAAATTGAAGAAACACGATAGAAATGGTCTGTGATATGGGTACAAGGGGTACTGCATATAGGCTCTAAAATTTAGTGTCCTAACAGAATCATGCTTTTTGTCAGAAATGACTAGTACGAACATGTGAAAAAAAAATGCTTGTTTTAAACTTGATATTTAACTACACAAGCTATGCAATTTAAATGTTATAGTCTTATAAAACAGACTGTAATTTCAAAAGATATGTATGAAGAGGAGACTTGTTGGTTTTCATGGCAATGAAAATTAAAATCGTGATCTTCTGGATTATGTGACAATGTAGTTTTGTATGTCGTTACAAACACTTAAGAGGTATATTCAGCATACAACATGGATGCATCAGGTTCCTCCAAAATGTTGGTAATCACATCACCAGCATGGGTTACATATTGATCTGTAGCAATAACATTTCTTTTAATTTACTTTGCTAAATGTCCCTCTCCACTCAAATTCTAGATGCATAGCTTCATCCTGGTACTGTGTTTGTATAGCCTTTGCCAGTCATATGAATAGTAGTGGGGTGTGAAATTGAAGGAATATCCAAAAACTTGGGCAAGGGAAAATAAGTTGCACATAACCTCCTCCACATGAAGGTACATAATTTTAATCAAAGTAATTTAAACTGTTAAGTTTTTATTGTACAGGGAGTCACTGTTATCTGAGTCTCCCACATCTGTTTCCCCAGATATATGGCGCCAACTTTTTCAGGAACTATGTATATGTAAAAAGTGCCTGCACTTCTGGGAGATCACATCCACAGAGTGCAGCCCATTTCCCCACGTACATATTTGTAGACACGTTCGCAAAATTGTGAAAAGCAACTTTTAGCATCGCCATGTCCATCAGCATGGAACAATGTGACTCCCACTGGACACATTTTCGTGAAATGTGATATTTGAATATTTTTAGAAAATCTGTCAACAAAATTCCAAGGATTATTAAAATCTGACAAGAATAATGGGTACTTTACATGAAGACCTACATACATTTATGGTGTCTTGCTGAATTCTTCTTAGAATGAGAAATGTTTCATACAAAAGTTGTAGAGAAAATCAAAATACATATTGGATGTTCAATAACTTTTTTCCGAAAATCTTGCCGTTTATGAGATTATGCGGAAAAATATGGTGACACATGGCCACAGATGACAATGTAATATGGTGCATGCACTTTGCATGCTGGATAACTAAGGCTACAAACACACACTCAGAATATGTAATACTGCTTTTTCACGTCAACAATGATTTCGCGAATGTGTCTCAATGTTACAGTTATATGTACATTGCCTGTCCTGCTAAAAATGATTACATTTCATTAATGTTTCAATGAAGAAAGCAATGTAACACCTATGTGGCCCTCATTAACCCTGTATACATTATTTTTCATGTGCAGAAAATCCTGCTCAAAGGGGATTCACTTTAAACAGTGTTTCTCTGGTCCCAGGCGACACGGATAACAGGGACCACCTTAATGATTACATCTATGCAGAAGAATTCTCTTTGAGAAGCTGGTAGTTACTCACTTAAAAAAATTCCCTCTCTTTTTATGGAACATGAATGTCCATTGTCACATTCATAACAGCCTCTCCCTACCTTCAACCAGATAGCCTATATGCAGTCCATAGCCCCCCTTCTGCCCCACAGTTTCTTTATGATCTGCTTTAATATTTTTTCTCCCATGTCTACACAGGTTTTCCAAATGGAATTCATTAATTAACATTTAATAGTTTTAATTTTAATGTGAGAAATATTTTTTATTTTAAATTCTAATTTCCTCCTAAAGGTGGTGGAAGGACTTTTTCTTGAGAATGAATGATTAAACAGAATCATTCAAGGATTATTTTCCAGTTAAAGATTTAAAGCTTAGTTTATACTTTATGTATGACTAGGTTTAACATTCAGAAATTCCACATTTGCCCACAGAGTGCATTTCAGTGTTCTGCACATCTCTCATAATTAAAAGAGATTATTTCCATATACAGCATCAACTGACTGGTTTTTATAACCGAGACAGGGTGTTTACCGCGAGGTACGAACTGAATCTTTAAATACATTTCAGGTTAATCTTTGTCTTGAAATGGCTGTGGTGCACCCTTTAACGCGAAAACTGAACGTTCTTGTGTATACATAATGCGTGTAACGCACGGACTTTATACCGAGTGATATGTAGTTAAAATTCTTAGCAATGCGTTAAAAAGCTGTTTGTAACTGGGCGTAAAAGTGTACGGAACATTTTATTGAGCGGGAAACAAATTTTCGTGTGGACGTTTAAATGGCAATGACCTTGTGATCCTTTCTTGCCGCACAAGAGTCGAGCTATTTATAAAGTGGCAGTGCCAATAATGACCTTGACTAATTTCAACTTCATACCATTTCGCCAAGTTACAGGTTTGCGAGACGCAATCATTGCATTCATCAGCTTACAGGCGAAAGATTAGGAGGCAAGAGGGGAAACATCAAGGAAATGTAATTACAATTGAGATCTTCAAGGTCATTCAGAATCTACCATGGCTGTTGCTACACTCTCTGCTACTTCTCTACGATTACATAACGCGGCGCACAAGTGGATCGATCAGTGTCACCGTTCCTTTTCATCATTGCCACCATTTTGTATACTTTAAAAGCACAGCTCCACTGCCGTCCAGAGAGATGCGTGTGACCGGTAGCGGAACACTGCTACCAGAGAGATATCGGTTCATACCTCCCTGCAACATCTTTTTGTCGGAACGCCGACTACTGTCCATGACCTTGCCCCACACTTCGCGCGCAATAGGAGATTGGTAGGACCACGTGACATCAGTGCACGATGCCACAGTGTTGTCAAACGCTCACGGCCAATGCTCTCCCGCCTTAACAGTAGAAATAACATAAACAAACTACCGTCACATAGCACAATGTCATGGTTTGATTGTCATGGCAAGAGAGGACAGCGACTCTGTATTCGGAACACCTGTTTCGACCATGCGACATCCAACCCGTTCTTGAGCTGCCTATCGCATATCTGTTCAGTGCACCATTATTTCTGCAATGTGTGCAGGCGATACCACACTTGTATGAATGGACCTGTGCACACTGGAAAAAAACTATTATTTCCGTTTTCACCTTTCACATGTGCACAAAATCGGCCAGAAACACGATACATTCGACATAACATTGAACCAAAAAAACAAATCAATCACCCAATCGCTTGCGGTACATTGTAATGATATCGAGTTCTGTGACCTGTATTACAACGATCTGCGATGTCTACCAAATATCTTCCTGTTTTTCTTTCCAAGCACCTTTTTACAGTATTGAGAAAAGAATGCATCAGAGGAAGTCACGCATAACATTGTGATTACTCTTACCTGACGAAGTAGATAGTATTTGTTCAAGATAGTGGACAATTCTCTCCAGGTTATGTTAACAGATACTTTGGTCGCGTTCGGGATGCTTTGTGTAATACATTCATTACATTGCCGATAAACTCACTACCCCTCAGCAAAAGAGCAATTACACTTCGGCTATCTTCGGTTCTGGGTATGACGTCACGAATAGTCGTCGTGAATCAATTCGGCCAATAACGGACCTCTATTTAGTCACGTGACACATCTTGTCCAATAGGAACGCCGAATGCTCATTAATAGTCGGAAATTTTCTGACAAGCGTAGAAAAACTTTTCATCAACAGCCGCCATTTTGACTAAACGAGACTGTGGGGAAATTTGGAAATTATTCTTGAAATTACCGTTATTTTAGTACAGCCAATGGGCACTTTTTCATCTTATTAGTGACTTCATGTGTTTTGTGTAATTCTGTTTGGTCAATGTGTGTTAAAAAAGCGTCTAAAAATGAAAAATTGTGGGTGATTTACTTTTGGATCATTGTGTGAGTTCCGTCGGAAGATGGAGAGAGGTACTGTGTAGGCTCATCCGCCAGTTTGTGGCTTCATTAAGCCCCATCGTTGACTGTGGATAATTAATATGTGCCTTGAAGGATGGATTAAACATCGAACTATTGGCACACTAGTAATCAAGGATCCAATATGTGGTCAAGTTTTTAATGAGCCATGTGTGGCCGTTTCAAGTTCTCTTAATTACAATAGCGAGTAGGCTAGTAGGCACGGCTTGGTAAACAGCGAGATATGGCCGATCATCTCGTCGATGGGCCGCCAAGCAAGCGGCAGAAAATGACTGATCCATTCCAAGGAACTTCGGATTCGTCAGGTATGTTAATTTAATATTTTACGTGTAGTTCAGTACAACAAAACAAACTCTGCACGGATTTATCAGCCGTTTTAAGTACAAAGGAAGGCGTTCCGTGTAATATTTGACATTATGGCCAGGTGTGTTTAAAAACATTAGCAAGTTCATTTGTAAATAAAATTGCTGTAACCTATTATGGTAAAAGTCATTGCTAAAGGGTACTGGAAAACTAATTTGCGTAAAATTTGGTTGAAGAAGGTTGTAAGATAATTGACGAGCATGTTTATTAGAATTATTTAATTTTTGTTTCACTGGTTACTGGTAGTCAACAGTATGTTTGCCTCATAGTATGTGTTTCTTTTGGCATGTTCTCACACATACAGATACATTCCGTGAATAACTGTGTAATGGCATGAAGTATGACCACTCTTAACCTTGCTCTTCATGTGTTTTTTTGGTAACATTAATTTAATGTTTATGAAAGCAATGTTAAGTGTGGATGTTGCTCATAAGCATGAATCTTGCATGAAGTGCTTTAACTAGCCTTTTATGACGATGCTTTTGAACTTTTAATTGGTGGTTTGTGCTATACCGCCTTCTTAGTAGTCTGTATTTTGAGTTAAAGAGTTATTCAATAAGGTTTGCATTTTAATTGCCCACCTCCCTGAAGCATCTTTGTAATTTCTCCCATTTAATCAGGAAGCAGTAAGCTTTCTTCATTGCTTGGGGTAGTTTATCAGTGTTTTGGTTGAGAAGAGGGATGTTAACTTTAAAATATGTCAGCTCACCCAGACATTGGATAGTACATTTTGTTTCTTTTGCTGTTTTCTCATAATATTCTGTGACCTACCATCCACTTCACAGTGCCGATGGCGCCTTTAATGATGCACTTCGACTTGGCTCCAACTCTGGGGAACAATGGTGGAGGGGGCAAACAGCAACAACTACTCCATCTCCAACAACAATGGAACCCACAGAAGAGAAGTAAATCTGATTTATTCCCTGAAACCGTGTCCTGTACATCCTCTAAAATCCATTGGGCTGTTATTTAGTATTGTTCCCGGTTCTTTAAAATTGGGATGGTTTTAGTTTTCATTTACATAATTAGTTTGTTTATGAATTTGACTGTAAGTTGCTGTTTGTTGGAAAGGAGAGGTTTGGTTAAGGTTGGTGTGTGTTGGTTGGAATTTTAAGGGACTGGAAACAATATTGAAGTAACATAACAAAAACAGATATATGCTAACTTTGTTAGCAGTCAGGCAGGATGATCTTTCTCTGGCATTTGCATGTTGTCCAGTTTGTTAACTGTTACATTGTTGAAGTATCAGTGTTTATTTACTGTTGTAGTACATGCCAGTTTTGATATAATTGATAGACTTCATGAAGCCATGATTTTTGTACCTCAACTGGACACTATGACAAACAGGAGGAACCAGATGTCAAGAGATCATCTTTACTGTTGCTATCACTGCTGTTAGCTTCGTAGATAATTCCTTATGCATACTGTACATTAAAACATTACTGCATCTTAACCTATCCATTTTTATAGAACAAGTTCTAAGAGAGAGGTTATGTCATAACATGATACATTTTTCAGTATCTAAACTTCCTTTAGCACATAGAATAGTACAGCATGCTCATTTTGTCAGCGCATTTTAATTTTTGTACTGTTTATGCTGGTCTGATGGCTTCAGTTAGATGAGCACGGTATATATTTCTGCTTATTATGTATACATTAGTACTTTGTTTTAGTTTATAAGCTGTGTTTATAATTAACGTATTACAACACTTCTTGCCTTATGATTCTTTAAACATTGTTAGGACTTTCTTATTTTGGGCACTTTATAGAACTCTTCATCAGTCTGCTAAAGTGGCAACTGCAGTGACAGTTAATTTGGGACTTTCAGTTTGTTTAGTGACATGTTTTGATGACGTGAAATTTCCTGTATGGACTTTAAATCCATGAAACTTTCCTTATTCTTTGTGTATGTATCGATCCTTAATGTGTGATACAAAAACTGTTATTCTGCTTATTGGTATGTTCTGGAGTGAGTGTAGTACCCCAATTTGTATTTGAAATGTATCGATTACATTACAACTGTTTTATTGAAATATGAATATGTATAAATTGATGTAATCTCTTGGCTACATTCTTTCTAATAGTGCCAAAGAAAGATATATTTACGGACTAATGTTAGCATTCATAAGAAGCATACAGAGGAAGTACCTTAAAATTTCAGATTTTTAAGACTTGGGATTTTTTTTTTTTTTTTTTTTTTTTCGAGTAATTAAATACTTATGAATTTGAAAGGGAGTAATGTGTGACTGTGAATGTCCCAGTGCAACTGTGTAATACCAGTTTGTGGATCATATACATTTTGCATTCACAAGTTTACCATTCTCTGGATGGTGACATGACTAAAGTGGTTGCTAGTCTGTTGCCTCAGAAGCCCAGGTTCAGTCCCAGGCCAGTCTCTGTGGGATTTGTGGTGGACAAGTGGCACAGGGATAGTTTTTCTCAGAGTACTTTGGTTTTCCCTTGTCTGTTTAATTCCACCAATGTTGTTCATTCATCAATCACTGACTGTGTAAACTTAGCAATTGAAAGTCATTATATAGTACACTTAAACAGTGTTGTTAAATACTGTACTTTCAAAGTTAAGGTTTTATGGTTATGTTACATCCAGTTTTTAAACTGCTCAGGTTGTTTCTTTAATGTCTTATTAGCTATATGGATATTGAAAATACTATTATTTTTAAAGTAAACAGGTTTTGTGAAACTGGTTTACATTCAGTACAACCAAAAATTCATTGGTGTTTTCTTGCCATGCCAGGTTCAAGTAATTGTTGTCACTTTCATTCTGTTGCATAAAGATTTTGCAAGATTTTGCAGAACAGTGACAGTAACTCTTTTGCCACTCTGCTATGCTACATTGTGGTTTAGCTTACTGATTCTGTTAATGAAGTTTCAGAGGCTAGACAGGGACTTCCATTAAAATGAAGTTACTTTGGTTTACTTTGGACTCAATAATTTAAAAATCTGGTACAGATATTGTGTAGTCATGCATTCTGGCCATATGACAGTTTATCTATGTTAATAATGGCATATTGTTTTTGTGATATTTAAGTTTAATATAGTTTAAAAAGTTCAGAGCACTTTTAGGCAAACGGTCCTTAATGTTTCACAAGTGATTATGACTAGTCAGAAACTTAACACAAAACACTTCAGGTTCAGGATCTGTATCTGAAATACCCATAGGTAATTGTCAGAGTAGTTATTATAGTGCCCCTAAATAACAGTAATAGTAGTAACATTGTTTTATTTACAGTGGTAAGCCACTGAGGAATTGAACCTTTCCCATTTCCAAGCAGACAGGCACAGGAAGTGTTGTGATTGTGGGTTATTTATAATGTAAATGTGTATTTGAAGGGTGGAAATTTACACTGGAATATGTAGTTTTTCATCGTGCTGCCGTTGCTTTTCTTGAGCCCAAGTCTTGCTTCATTTTGATTGTTGTTTATAATGTGCCATTTCAGACTATATTTAACAGTTTTTATAGGCTGTTTCTGAGAAGATGCCAAGTTCCCTTGTGCTGTACATATTTCAGAATGTGACTGAAGGCTGAGGAGCATGTGTATAGAATTTTGTAACAGATTATTTACTGATGTAAGATGTAGTAGAACAAATCATATTGTTTCTAGAAAGCACATTTCTCCTGTGTGCATCTACTTGTTGCTTGCATTGTGATATTTCAGTGGCTTCAGTTATTTAGGTTTGTTGTGATTTGTGTATTAAGAAATACAGCATTATGACCCTACATGTTTTGATAACATACATCATCTTCAGGAGATCTTGTTAGCAGCAATATGATTAATGTTAAGATGGTGTTACAAGGCATTTAAATTGTATGGTGGTTTGCAACTTTTAATGGCTTCCTGCCTAATGAGAGAGACCCCGGAAGAGGACAAATATTCATTACTGAAATACAGTGTGTCCATAAAGTCCCTTCAGGGTTTTGAAAAATTGTGGCGCGCAAACAAATTGAGCCAACCACATGCGGTTTGCGGCAGATTACAGTGAAACTCTGGAAGTTTTTTTCCTACCTCAGTAGACCTCGATGTGGGCTCCCTTGGTAGCACGGAGAACGTCCAGACGATATTCGAGCTCTTGCCATGTTCTGTGGAGCATGTCCCCTGGAATAGCCGAGATCGCATTCCTGGTACGGGTCTTCAGGTCATCAAGTCATCTGTTGGCGGCAAAACAAACTTCAGAGTTTCACTGTAATCTGCCGCAAACCATATGTGGCTAGCTCAATTTGTTTGCGCGCCACAACTTTTCAAAACCCCGAAGGGACTTTGTGGACACACTGTACATTACTGAAATACATAGGGCAAAGTTAATTTTATATATATGGAAATTTTAAGTGATATTCTATTTTGATGGCCTTATATATGAATAACAGTGTGGCAGTGATGTCAAATACTGATATTATAGTGGTTTTTTAAGCATTTTAGAATTATCCATCACTTGGTTACGTTGTGTTATATCTGTGGATTCTATATGTTGTGACCATTCAGCATTCATGTTCCTAGATATGTACTTCACTGGAAGCCACTTTTTGATCCTGTACACAGTGTGTAGCTGTTATTGAGGCCAGTCTTCAAAAACCCAGTGTGCTGGTGATTATGAATGAACAGTGAGAAATTAATAATTGCACGGTATGTTTTGGAATTGATCTCGATATTTCTTCATCCGTGTACAACAAAGCGTAAGCTGTGTTTTTCGTGAAACTTGTGAGGGACTTGAAGCATTGAAGTAATGCTTTTGGGCTTTTTGTTTTTCACCTGTTATTTGAATAACTGATGTGAAATTATTAGTGGTATTAGTGAATGTGTTTAATGGAGATTTGTGTTTCACAAAAGAAGAAGTCACTTCCTTTTGGATCGCACTTAATTCATAGTGCTGACTACAGTGAATTTGTGGACTGCACTTCATTTCTATATCTAATGGAAAGGGAGTTTTACAGAATTGAATTACATGATATTATGTCATCAGCGAATAATTAAGAGGTGCACATTTAATGCAAGGTTGTACTGAAATAAGTTCTGTTGAACCGGATGAACTATTGTGTGTGCAAGTACATTACTTGACTGCGTTACATATGAAGTGATAAGTGATGTTTCAACACTGGTGAGAACAGGGAAGTGTTCTGTTAATGTGCTAGCTCAGTATATACGAAACTTTTATTGAACTGTGGGCCCTAGTACTCGTCAGGCTCATTATTGCATGGCCAGTGACTGACATGAGACACCATGTGGGATTGTCTCCTTGTGTTAAAGATCTTATGTTTGTGGACTGTAAAGTATATACCTAGTATGTGAAGTAGGTACATGCATCTCCTTAAGTCATACAAGAAGTATTTGTGTGAAGGTGTAGAAGTGTGTGTGTTACGGTTTAAAAGTGCCTTCAGAATGTACATGGTATTCTTCTGTGCAAAGTGTTGGGACCATAAACCTTACATCAGACAAGAATTGGAACTTCAGAGGGATTGTTGTCAGGGAGGGGGATGCTGAATGACAGTGGTGCTTGTTTATGAATTTCAGCGTTGCTTGGATATGTGTTTGTAAAGCAAGTGGCATATTAACCCTGAAATGCAAGCAGTGTATCATACTTAACTTAGACTTGCCCATAATTATTTTACTGCTGAACTTAGTTTGTGATGTGAACTCCCAAGTACAATGATATTAACGAAACCTGTAATCAATTAAAGTAAGGTATCAGAGTAGTTATTTAGTATCCTGGTAGTACAATGAGAGATCATGAATTCTGATGACTAAAATTGCTCCATGATCAGACAAGTGTTACGGGTTTTGAAGTAGACCATTCCATCCATAGAATCCAATACTGTTATTTTTCTGCAGAATGTTAATTAGCCTGCCAAAAATCAGCAACGAATCTGAGAAGGCCAGCCTAGTAGTATAATTTAATTGGTGAAAGCATATCTTGATTGTTGTGCTGCATTATGGATGTGACATTGAGGGACTAAAACTAGAAATATAACCCCATGGTCGAGGGCATTGCCTAACAGTAACACTGACTTCTCGGGTGGTCTTTCCCCTTTCACAAAAAACTGAAGGTGTTTATTTAAAAAAAATGTCCTTAAATGTTTTATTCGGTGATTTCCAGTTGAGTTCCACTACATTTGGCTGTACAGTACTCTTATAAACACCTGAAGCATGGGAGCAAAGTTCTTTCACAGGTAGGCAAGCTGTTCCCATTCAGTCCATTTCAGTCCAGTCTGATCAGCATTGTTAATTTGATGAGGGTTAGAATTTTTTTTAGCCCAAATTCCTGAAATTCTTTGCGGATTGAATCAGCTGCTGTAGCATTTGTAGCAAGTTGTTTGTCCTGCACAGCAATGTGGTGAGTCCAGTACAGTTTGTGCAGCCAGCTGAAGCATTGAACTTGCCTCCCAAACCTAATACATTATGAAGGAAGGAATTTGGCTTCATGCTCATGCATGAATGTTAGGCAGATATTGTTTCTGCTCATTTGTGGTTGAACCAGTAAGTCAAGTGGCATCCAACTCTTTATACTTGACTTCTTCATGCCCACTCTTTCATTTTGAAGGTCCAGCAAAACTATTACAGTTGATTGCAAGTTCCACTATCTTAGTTGTGGTAAATCACCATTGTACCCTGGTGCAATAATCTTTTGCTATACTTCTTGCTGATTTTCCCTTTGTTGACATTCTTTTAGTTGAATTGAGGGTGTTTATTATCAGCATATTTTTCTTCCATTTGCCAGGCAATTTACCTAGGGTTTATACAATTGTCACACTTCTGCAGTGACTGAGGCATGCTGTAATGTACTGGAACTGATAAACCAAAACCCTGGATGTTATTGTGGCAATACCCACTGAGGATAATCAAGGCCCTTCGTCCCTTCTTTGCACACCTCTTGATAGGTTTGGTTATGGAAAGGGATGGAAACCATTACATGTGCTTATATTCATGGGTTCGTGATTTTTTTATTAACCCTACTATGGTTGCCTGCTAGTTACATAGGCTTCCCAGAGGTTGTGTATTTTGCACAGTGTTTTTGTGATTTGCCATCAATGGCAGTCAGTGTCATATTCATTTGAAGAAGAAAGTCAAAGAAGTAGGTATGTTGATTGGTTAGGATGGCATTAGAGAAAGAGAATATGAACATAAAATTAACCATGATTAGTGATAGGAAACAAAGCTTGACAGTCTTGAGAGGTACTTTCAGGTAGGGGGGCTTGACATTCAGAAGGTTACGAGAAACATGTGGATATGCCACAAATGAAATAATTGGGACTGTACTGTATAACAGGATATATCTTTTGAATAGTTATTTATGCAAATTCAGTATTACCTGAAACAGGTATGTGATAAAATGGAGCGACCTTTGACATCTTGAAAGATCGGAACACGGGTACAAGGAATCAGAAAGGATTTTCATGAAACACACCTGTATATTGATTGCCTGCGATTTGTCACTAGCGCTCCCAGTCATGTTCGGAACTTTGCTGATGCTATACTGTCACCAGAATGACTTTGAGTTTTACCATCTGCAGAAGTTGTAATGAGCCTAATGAAGTTAAAGCTGTAGTTTTTTAATTTTAAAATTTGTCATATGTGAATTACAAAGATTAGAATGAGACTCGAAAGTGCTGAGAGCTTCTACGAATGTTTTAGGCCCATGGACACCTGTTGTGGGTATTCTGACATATTGACAAGCATGTGAGCTGTTGAAACTCACTCTCGTAAGGTGAGAGGATCTGGTTGTTTTCTAGGAGTTGCATCACATGTAGAATACTGGTCTTCCTTTTTGTCACTTGATAGAGTTGTAAGCCAGACACTGTGACTGTATTCCTCAAGCTTTAGTCCTTGTTGTTTTTACCTCAGAGCCAAGCTGTGTGTGATATATTCATACTTATATATATATCCCCAGCAATGTTGCACGATGCTGCTGGCAGCTTACATCCCGGCCTATCCATTGTTAGTATTACACATGTGTGAGACAGTGGTTATCTTGGTGGTGGTGGTGTTTTCTGTCTTCTGGGGTATGATGTCATTTAGATTGGTAAATGATTCTGGAGGAGCTTGGCAGTCCATGTAGAGTAATCTGTACAGAAGGAATGATTAATACTAGGGTAAGTGAAAAGTAATGCCTCCATCTCGATACTTTTGTTTTAACAAGGATATTTCAATAAATGAACATGAAAACATTCTTGAATTAGCCTTTTATCACTGTATTTTCTTCTCACATAATCACCACCATTCTCACACACTTGCTCCAAAGATGGACACGTTTCTCAAAGCCGTCATGAAAGAGCTCCACACTTTGTTTCTTCATCTAGGTCCTGACAGTCCTTTCCACTTCTTCATTAAAGTCATACCGATGCTCATGAAGGTCTTTTTTCATTTTTGGAAAAATGTGGAAGTCTCATGGTACCTAGTTTGTACTGTATGGCAAGTGTGGTAAGATCTGAGATCCAACTTCTCACTTGCCTCCGTGGTGGTTCACAAGGTGTGAGGCCTAGCATTTTTATGTTGCAGCAAAACATTCTTCTTGTGCTTCCAGACTCTTCTTAATTATTGTTTCAAAGTTTTGAGTGTTGCAGTGTAGTGCTGTGAGTTGATGATGGTCCCAGGTTCAAGGAAGTCATGTGAATAACACCATCTATGTCCAAAAAAACTGTAGCCGTGGCTTTTCCTGCCCAAACCTGGGTTTTGATTTTTTATTTTTATTATTATTATTAGTGGACCTTTGTGGTGATATTCCATGGACTAACCGTTTTGGGTTCATAGTAATGCACCCATGTTTCATCAGCTGTCATAATATTGTGAAGAAATTCCTCATCTTTGTTCTCAGAGCATGACAAAAGTTGCTGGCAGATTTCAACTCTCGAAGCTTTTATCTCTGCTGTCAGCATGCGAGGAACCCATGTTGCACAAATCTTCCGATATTGAAGGACATCAATAGTGTGACACACAGTGTTCCTGTGAAATGCCAAGCTTGACAGCAATTTCCCTTTGAGTGATATGTCAATTGTCCTTAATCAATTCATCAACCTTTTTCTTGTGAAACTCGTTTGCTGTCACAGGTCATCTACTTTGTTGTTTATCACACAAATCAACACTTCCCAGTTCGCCATCTTACATTTTGTGGCCCAGCGACACACAATGCTCACATCAACACAGTCATCACCATAAACAACCTGCATTCAGCAGTGAATCATTCATGTTGGAAGTTTTGGTGACAAGGTTGGTACTGCTTCATATTTGGGAGGGCATGGTTCACGGTTCAGCTTTGAAACTGTCCTTTGTGGTAGGTTTTTCACCCTAGTCTTGCTGAAATTTTTTTTTTTTTTAAAGGATGTAAGGGTATTTCATGAAAAACATGTAGATGTGAGCTCTTAGGTTTTTGTAACATGTGGATGAGGTATCTGTTCATTTGAGATGTGAGACTACATCACTAGGTAATTAGTCCCTGAAGTTTGAGACAGTGCAGTGGTTGATGAAGATGAGACCACTGTATTGCTGCAAAATGTTGGGAACTAAATACCCACAGATGCAGAGTCACTTCCCAGAAGAACAGATGGCTCAAACATAAGGATGTTCCTTACTCAGTATTCTGCTGGGCAATTCATGTAACTGCTCAACTGGGATCAAGCTTCATTGTTGAAGTAAACATGTTTCAATATGCCAGTTCCCATTCCAATCAGTAAAGACATGAAACCAGTGACAATAATGGAATATTTTCTTTGTGAACCCTTGAACATGATAAGGGCTTAGGCTTACCTTTTTAGCAGCTTTTGTATATGAGACATCCATGTTTGGGATGCATGCCTTCTCAGTGTTTTATTTTATTTTTTGGATGACTGAATAAACGTCAGTAGCTTTAAATTTTTCTTCTCTTAGCAGCGACGTGTGTCCAGATTCTTTTTTGTTACAAACACTACATGTTTTAGATGAAAATGCGTTACCAATTATGAAATTGTTGATTTATTTAGTGCTTATAAATTGGGATATACTTCTTAACATTTTGACCTGGGTTCCCCACGTAGGATTTGGTATGAAATTATTGATCGACTTTAAACACTTGTTGACACTGAATATTTCTTGATGGCTTCATCATAGATCAGTGTGAATTAATTTGTGTGTGATTTAACAGCCACTCTTCTCTATTTAGGATATAGTAACCACTGTGATATCCAGCACTGGATGATCCAGAAATCTGTTAACTGGAAACTGAGGGGCCCATTTCATTTCACTGCTGTATCAACCAGCAGTAGTTCTGTAAATATGATGATTAAGAGAGTAAAATATTGGTGCCTGGGGAGCATAGTATGGCTACTAGGCTATGGGCTGGACGGTCTGGGTTTTGAATCCCAGGAGGTGTAACAGATTTTTCTTTTCTCCAAAATGTCCAGACTGGGTTTGTGGCCCACCCAACATCCTGTTCAGTGGGTAACGGGATTCTTGCCCATGGGTAAAGCAGCCAGGACAAATTAGTCTCGTAGGCCCATCCAGTACCAAGTTTAAGTATGCATGGAGCTATGTCTGTGCTCCCTCTATATGCCTTCATGACATGGACGGAAAACTTTACCTTTTTTAGGCACATTTGCAAAATAGCAAAAGCGACTGTTAGCTTCATCACGTCTCTTGTCCGTCTGCCAGCCCGTTCGCTTGGAAAAACTCAGCCCCCACTGAACAGATTTTCATTAAGTTTGATATTTGAGTATTTTTCGAAAATCTGTCAAGAAAATTCAAGTTCATTAAAATCTGGCAAGAATACCGGGTGCTTTACATGAAGACCTATGTATGGTATCTCACTGAATTCTTCTTAGAATGAGAAGTGTTTCAGAGAAAAATTGTAGAGAAAATCAAACACACATTTTATTTTCAATACACTTTTCTGAAAATCATGCTGTTTATGAGATAATGTAGAAAAATATGGTACAACCAGACAGGCCACACATGCCAAATAATAATGCGTAGAAAAGATGCAACTTGCATGCTGGATAACTATGGCAAGAATGTGGACACACACACACACAATATTTAATAATTACTGCATCATAATTGATTAATTCCATCTGATCTCGTAAAATGTTTTACAGTAACACTTAGAGCTGAGAGACTACAAAACGTCGTACCTGTCATTACGATTAGCCAAATTGTACATCTGAAGAAGGTCGTGAGCAAAGGGACATTTTCTTTTCAATGCAGCATCAGGTGCTCACATGAACTGTACGTTGTTGGCGACATAAATTTTACATAAAAGCATTATTGTACAACGCTGAATATTTTTGTATAGTTGGCAGTGACATGCATCTCCATAACACACACAGAATGCACTGTTGTGTTTCCACTGCAGAACGGTTACACGAACACACCACAATGTTACGTTACACATGCATTCCCTATCTTGTTTACATTTACGATGTTATATATGTGGTGATAAAAGGGGACTAGAGGAAAACATGACAGAATATCAAGTAACAAATAGGTAGGCATGTCCGTGAAATGGCTGGGTACACAGAGGTACACATTAGGTAAAAGTACAATATGCGGAATGGCTTTGGTCCCGAGAGGTGCCGATATTGCAGATTTACTGTGTACATTGCCACCACATCTGATTTTTTGTAAGAATTGGTAAGGTGCCAATCCCAGTGGCCGCGCGGTCTAAGGCGTGGGTCTGCAGCCGCTCGCTTACTGGGATTGTGGGTTTGAATCCTGCCTAGGGCATGGATGTCTGTCTCTTGTGAGTGTTGTGTGTTGTCATGTAGAGGTCTCTGCGACGAGCTGGTCACTCGTCCAGAGGAGTCCTGCCGAGTGTGGTGTGTCTAAAAAGTGTGTGATCGTGAAGCCTCGAAAAAAAATGAGGCGGCCTAGGCCCCCAAGGGGCTGTCAAGCCATTGGGGGGGGGGGGGAATTGATTAGGTTATTAACGTGAGAGATATTGATTGATATATATTGCATTGCTCGACCTTCAGTCACTATCAGCTGTAAAGAAATGGATGAAATTGACTTTAGGTAACAGTTAATCCCTTTGTCATGGGAGACAGATAAAGAAAGCTGTAGCAGAATTGAACTAAGCACTGAAAGGTTTACTGAAATTGCCTTAATCCACTCACTGAAAGTACATGACACAGTATGAAATTAAATTTGCACTTGCACTTGAACTTGGACAGCAATTTACATGTTAGTGAAAATGTTAAGGTGTGGCCATTGATGTGTATATTTTTTAAGTGAATTCCTTGTGATTTTGCATACCTTACATGAGTCCTGTGTTGTGTAATGTAGATTTTATGCTAGATTGAACCAAAATTAATTTCTGTGGCAATTTTTTGTTCTTTTTAGACTCCTCTATCTCAGATGTAAATGAAGTCCATTGAGTAGTTTTGTCGGGAAACTGGACAGGTGGCTATTATCATGTACACTGTATCTGCAGCTTGTTCATTGTAGACAGAGAACTGGAGTGTGTAAAGTGGCTGAATGAGTACCAGAAGAGGGCACAATGAGTGTGCTCCAAGGGACTGGAAGAATTTAAGATTATCTTATTTGAGATGTGGAGCAAATTTTAGGAATATCCTTTGGTGGGGGACAGGAGCTACATTTGGAGTAGAATTGTGGGTAAAGAAGCCCATATAGGACTGATTATTTTAGTAGGTGCCCTTGAAGTGATCTAGTAATGAGAAGTGATGATGCAGCTGAATTTGTGTGGCCTTCCAGTTTATGAGTTTTTCCTGTCCACTGTTAGGGAGATCAGGGTTCAATTGAGAGTCTAATTTGTGAGGAGGCATTGCAGGTTTTCTGTAGTTGATAGTTGTATATTGTTTCGTCTTTCATTGTTTACTCTGTTAATGTTGTCTAGTGCAGTATTAAAAAAATGATATACAGGATTGATGTGCGCTTTGATGGTTTTATGTTGTACAACAGCATTATGTACAGATGCACACCTGCAGAGCATGCATTTCTGAAAAAGTTTGTATGCCGTCATCACATTCTGTGAAATGAAGTCTGTATAACAGTTCAGAGTATACTGCAGTATCAGTATTTGTACTGTTTTCACAGATGATACTGTCATGGGTCCATGCCTCTTCCCAGTTACCATACAAGGAGATGCTTTAGTCATATACTTTTAACTCTTTGTAATAAGCACATTGAACTGAAGAGTGAGTTGGAAAATACTGCTTGAACTCTACAGTTATAGCCATAAACAGAAATTAACAGGAAGTGTGATGATGGCTGTTTTGTATGCAACATTGTGCAGATTAACCTCTTCATTGCTGGCTGTTTAGGGGCTGCAGGTGTGTTTCTGAACAATTTGTAACATAATAGATGCTTGGATTCATGGTGTTCTGCGATGTTTGCTGAGTGGTTCCCCATTATGTTTAAAGGAATGTGTTGCTTTTGAAACATCAAGAACCAATTACTTACCCAGCAACACAGCATCACACCCCCTAAGACCCAAATTTTTGATTGCACTGTTGTGAAAATATCAGAACTTGCACAACAGACACCTGCCTGAAGTATGAGAAAAAAATGTAACACTAACATCCTGCATGATTGTGCTATTTATATATTGATCCTCGAAGAGTACGATGTAAGAGCTGATCAGAAAAAGTCCTGTCATAATCACATGAATGTAGTTCAAATTTACTTAAGGCAAAACACCAAGCAGATGGTGTATGCTCTAGAATTGCAGTTGGTAGGTTGCTGGTTGAATCATGGTTGGGCACTGGCTATTGTGACTGAGGTTTTTGTGGTTTTCCTCATTCCTTTCAAGTGCTGGGCTAGTGCTTTGTTGAGCTTCCTTCCAAATCCCTCACCTTTTGGCATTGGCACTTTATAGTCAGAGTTACTGAGAGCATGATAAAATGAACAACAAAAGAAGGTAAAGGTGAAATTTTCATATATTGTAATTTAATATATGTATTTGGGTGTAGATTCAGATTTTTTATATATAATGTGTGAGAAGTTTGTGTTTAGTGTGAAAAATGAGGTGAGTTCCAGTTAAGAATGGATTGCAGTTGAACATGTCTGTATTTCTCTGTTAAAAGAGAGGAGGCATTCTTTAAAATTGTTGATATTGGAAACTTTAAAGAACTAACCTGAGGAAGGAATTTGATATTCTCACAGTGGTGAATGTCAAGATTATGCTCTAGCAGGGTGTGATGTCCTATAGTTAGGAGGAAGATGGGTATCAGTGTTTCAAAGGAACCTGATTCTGTGATCTTGAGGGCAAACAGAAGTAGTGGATTCATTTGAAATGTTGATGCCCACGTAACTAACTACAAGTTCAGTGTAACATTTTGGAAGATTGTAATCTTAAAAAGGAACAGCATAATATGTATACTGCCTATCCTCTTATCTCCTGAGAAATACAGCATAATAAAATGTGCAGACATTTGAGTAAACTCTTACACTGTTATTAAAGTTACAAATGTCAGTTACGTCTCTGTTTTGAGGAGGGAAGATAGAAATTAATTGTTGCCTCTCTATTCTGCATATGCTACAGAGACTTTTATTGCTGCACTGAGCATGGCAGCTTTATTACATTGCAAGCCTGCATCTGCAGGGGCTTCGTGTGACATCTGCAGTGGCCAGGACAATAGTAAGAGAAGCACTGTAGAGTATTTCATAAGAGATATTTAAAGCAAACCAAACTTGATATTTAGGTTATACATGCTGTGAGCAAAAGAGGTTTGAGAATTGCTGTTCTAATGTGTTTTGAGTTCTGCAGAATATAGAGAAGGGTCGTCAGAAGTCTGCCAGCGTCTGTCATGTCGGGCCTAGCATGGCTAGGTTAAGAGTTGGATCACTGGAAATACGAAAGCAGTGAATGTGTACTGCCTATGGAAGTACAGAGCATCTGCTGTGCTCTGCCTCTGTCACAGGATATTATGGAGATGCAGACTTACTGTGTAATAAAGCCCTTGTGCATGATGCAGGGATAAAAGTAGGACCCTATATATCCAATTTGGTCTCAATTGACATTGTATTTGTACAGATTTTGGTTTTTGGGGGGGGGGGGGTGGCATTGACGGAATTCAGCAATATGTATATGATGTACCATTGCATATTGATCATGTTAATGGTGTTTCAGTTATTTAAATTTGCCTAATATTTTCATTTTTGACAGTAAGAAAAATGTTTGGGTTCCAGTGAGTGAAGTTGTTGTGTAGCTCAGACACATCTGAAGTCTCAAAAATGGTAATGTAGTGATTGAAAATACACATATTACTGTGACTGCAGTTGGGGCATTTTCAAATTCTGCATCAAAATGGAACTGGATGATTTGTAAGGTTACATCTACCAAATAATGGGCTCCTTTGTCCATGATCTTCTAAACTGTATGTGTCTTAAATTGTATATCAGCTGTTTTCTTGCACATGTGCAGTATTAAATGGCTCTTGTAGTTGCCCAAGTATGACACTGAATAATTTAGCGTTTGTGGGCTCTTTACAGACATGTCATATTCTGTGCTGCAGAAATATGCTTTCTATGGGTCAGTTGAATAAGACTTGTGAATATCAGACTTCGTAAGAAGCATATGGTGAAATTGTGGGAAAGTCCTTATGAAATCTGAGCTGTACTTCTGGAGCAGTGGCCATATTATAAATAACGTGGAATATTTTCTGTAACTTGTGTTCAAGAGTAATGTTTTTTTTTTCTCTCCCAACCATTCATTTCAGTGTAACATTCTGTACATTTAAAACATGTCATTGCAGCTATATGGGTGTTTGAATGTTGCATCAATTTCAGTGTAATGACCATTGAAATCCTGAGGCAAGTCTTATAAACTTTTGTACCTTTTATTTCCTTTTATTCCTTCCCTAGTATTTATTTCCCATCCTCCCATTTTTGGTCCATCCTGTTGTCATCCTCTCCTGTTTCCCCTTCCCTCTTTCATGAAAACAGTTCAATCACACCCTTCCTTCCTTCCTTTTATCCCATTCTCACCTGGACCTGCTTTCTCATTTGTCCCATATTGCTTTACCATCCCTTTTGTTTGCCAATTTTATCATCCCTCCCTCTTGTTTCTCTCCTTTACTTACACCAGCACCATCATTTTCTTAGCTCATTCATACCCCTGTCTCCTCTGTCCTCTATCATCCATTTTATTTCTCCATGCTTTTTGTCATTTCTCTGCCCTTTTCGCATTTTTGAAGCTGTGCTCGCTGTCAGCATTTGTTGGATTGTAAGAACAGCATTGGTGTTGTGTTTTATGAGATCATTTACATAACTTAGTTCGAGTTTTCCCATCCTTGTAGCAATGGTGCTACAGTCTGGTGTGCAGGGAATAGCCGGTTATGTACCGTATGTTTAGATTATATCTCCCAAAATTGTAGAATTATTTGCATACACATTTTGGTAGTTTTTAGAATCTGAAAATGCATGTGATGTCCTCTGTTGTAATTCCAGTGGAAAGTGTTAGAGGAAGCTGACACTGTGGTCTGAAACATGTGCCATGATTTTTTTTCATTTTACTGTTAGAGATTTTTAGACATAGTTCTTGAAAAATATAAACATGTGAGATGATTCATTGTGTTTTTGTTGATTTAGATCAGTTTACCAACATGGACATGTTTGACCTGGAGAATGATCTCCCAGATGAACTGATGACATCAGGGTCGTGGGCTAGTGCTGTGGAACCAACAGCAAGTAGCAAGCCACCTGCCACAGGACCAGGGCCTGGGCCTGGTCCAGGCCAGCCACCACAGAATCAGCAGCAACCTCAGCCAGGTGGAGGTGGACTTCAGAATGGAGCCGTGGACCAGCAGCAGCAACCACAGCAACCTGATCCTCAGCGCCAGCAACAGCAGCATGTAACACAGCAACAACTGTCGCACCATCTCATGCAGCAACAGGTAAGCAGCTGATAGTTTCTGTATTTATCAGAGCTGGGTGACAGATAGTAATGGACCATGTGTATGGTGTGATCAGTTGTTTCCAAACTGACTGCAGTTACAACACAACTCCTCTGCCAGGTGGCAATACCAAGTTCTAGCTTGCATCACTCCTAACACCTCGTGAAGTAAAGTTGTGTGCTGTGCCATGTGAACATTGACTTCTTTGCCAGAAAAGGACATTAAGAAACCTTGTATATGCATCAGAATTCTACTTTACACTGCTCTGAAAATGTTCAAGATGTCAAAACTTGCTTTCAGGAAGGAATAGTGAGCATATCTCAAACTTTGACATCGCTGACATTGGTCTGTGAGCAAGAATGGTTGAATGTGGCACAGCTGAGGAACTTGTTGATGGAAGCAGATGTATGTGTCACTATCCATAACTGGGCTAATGATGCAGGAATCTCATTTGGACCATGTCAGAGCATTTTGACACAAGTTGCTAACATTATTATTATATTATTATTATTATTTACTGCACTTGGGTTTTCACCCGGTGGCAGTAGTCCTTACACTAGTACACACAATACAAATGGACATATAAATACATATAAAAATAACAATACAAAACAAACTATACACAATTACAAAACAAAATACATACAGTAAATACAAGTACACACATTAGAACACCGTACACACATTACAAAAACATCCACACCTTACAAAAGCATCCACACCTTACAAAAACATCCACACCTTACAAAAACACCCATACACAATACAAAAAAAAACACATGCACATTACAAAAAACACCCACACATTAATTAATTTCAGTGCGTTAGAATATCCTCAGTATAAAGTCAGACCAAAGTACATGATAATTATATCACCCAAGAACTTAATTCACTTCACTTCGAAACCAAAGCACTTCACTTCACATGCAGGGATTTGTAAAAATTCATGCATAGCTGACTGATAAGCTGATGTAGAATCATGTGGATGTGTATCAGTGAGACCAGCAGTTCCCCTGTGTGACTTTTTCAAAAACTCAAGTTTACACTGAAGAGATGTTGACACATTGTGATTTGGGAACGGTCACAGACTACAACTGCTGAGGTCAGGTCAGCTTGTGTGTATGTATCTGAGAGTGGTGTGGTTACTGAACCTGCATCAAGTTGCAGAGGAACCGCCTTGAAGAGAACAAAAATTGAAGAAATGCACTTATCACAGAAATCAAACACAAGCCAGGAATTATTTAATCATACAACATGTACCCTGTGCCAGGAATAATGGCTTATGTTTGCATGTGAATAGGGGGGGAGCAGTATTGGGGTGGTGTAACTTAGGAAGCCCGTGATGGTGATTCAATGGTTGAAGGGGGTGAGACACCTGCAGGTATGTGCATGCACACACCAATTATAATCTCATAAGCACACATCTTTTGAATGAAGGACAGTGTGCTAAACATTGTTGTCAGATACTTTGGAGGGACTTGCTGATACTTGCCATTCACAGTGGTCATGTTGTCTACATTATGTGCTGTGCTGCTTGAACAATGAGATGGTTGTGCTCGGAGACTGTGAACGAATGTGTCTGTAGACTGTGAACGAATGTGTCGTGGTGCAGCGGGTATGAATATGCTGTGGGAGAACTTTGGATGTTTCTGTGGAAGGAATCTCTTTTTCCACCTAAGTTTACTCTTTGGAAAATGTGTCATAATGTTTAAGAAATCCGACATTTAATAAAATCTTGGGCAGCATTCTTCTGCAAGGTTAATTCTGTGTGTAGATATTCTTGTGAATAATCACTACATGCTCCAACATACATGAGTACCAGTACTCCTTAACTTTGTGTGTCTGCTGTACAAATTGTATGTGTAAGTGCAGTGCAACTATTATGAAGTTATCCACAGATGAAGTCAAAATATAGATACTTACAGTGTACTAAACATTTTATCTAAATTAAGTCAGTTAGGATTTCAGTGGATTTAGTTGAAATTTTCACCTTCAAGTATTGCTTGAAATTAACCTGAAAATTCTGCACAGTCATGGATGCAATACTCTGAGTTTACATTTTTGTGGGGGACCACCTAAAAACGTTAGAAAATCCAGGAAACGTTGTTATCTGCATTTGCCTGGGACCGTACATAAAGTGCATAAAATCACAGAAAACACAGAATGTGAGAACGTAACATTGGAGCTTTACTGTAATAATTTGGTTTAGAAATGTGCAAGGTTATAATTTAGAGAATTTCCATTGTTTGATATTGTTCGGGCTTTACAGATGCGGCACATAAACATTGTAAAGATTAAACCCACAGGTCACACTTCTACTTATGCAGTTACGTTCCTGAAGGTCTGGTGAAAGTCAAATTTTCCACAAATTAGAATACACAACTGTGCACACTTTACACATAGCCACATTTGTATTCTGAACTGTTATCATTCATTGTGAATGTAGAAAACAAATATTTGCTATGAAAAATGTGTTTACCTAAATGAAACATGGAAGGTTCCTCCTTTGTGGTTGATGACAGAACGTAATATGCACTAACAGCCACGACACATTATAGTGAGACTAGTGACAGCGTCAGCTCTTGCCCAGTAGTATTCCTCCTCCACCTCCACCATACTGCACTGCCATTTCTGCAAGGGAAAATTCAATGTGCATTTCAGCAGTTGTATTATTCTAATATTTCTTCAATTTTTTTGGTGTGGTAAGTAGTGGGTGTGTGCGCTTGCGCGTGTGAACGTGTACTGGTAGTACTTGTCTGCTACATGAAATAATAATAAAAAATTTTGTGGTGCGTAGTTAACCTCAGGTCAGCAAGTTTTCTAAAACTGTAGGAACCACCTCTAAATTCCAGGTGCCAGAAGGGTGAAATGAAGCAAATTTCATACTGAGCACCCACAGTTCCAGAGTGACCTGTGAAGCTGACTGTTGTCTGGTGCTTTCTGCTGGGTACATGTGGCCTGATACACATTTTGGTGGGAAGGGAAAGAAACTGCAGTAAATATGCAGAAAATATTACTGCCACTATACAAATTTTTGTGGGTTTTGTGCATGCCTGGTTAACACATCCAATAAGGGGATTTTGAGAGAGTAACAAAGCACCTAGTAATCACATTGACTGTGTCAAGTGTGGATATATCAGTTTTGTAAAGTAAGCAGAGAGTAAATTGGCTTTGACTTCTTTGGTTCTTACATTGTGGTTTTTTCTGTTTATGTTATTTACTGTCTGAACAGATGTGAAGTATTTTCAGAACTCTTGTTTTCATGCAAAATGTGCCCTTACACCTTAGAGGGAGGTGGGATTTGGTGGTCATAGGGGTAAGCCTTGGCACTTCATTTGAGATCAGCTGGATCCAGTTTTGATTTTTTTTTTGTTTGTTTGTTTGTTGTTGCCATCTGTATCCCTTACTGCTGACAAAGTCAAAACTTGTGTGTTTATGAAGAGTACCAGGCCCACACTGTGATAGGTGACCTCTGCTGGTGCTGTCATCTGAACTCTTATGATTGTAAAGATGTCAGTATTACCATCTTTCATTCCTAAGTTAACTTACACTTGCATATATGTCATGAAGTTTGATTTGTGAGTTTCAAGCTTCTTGGTCTTGGATATACCTTGTGCTTAATCCTCACTTTTATTTTGACCCATATCTGGACTTGTTGGCCTGTTACAGATGTCACTCAAATACACTTTCATAAAATTGTTTCATATTCCATCAGCTTGCTTATTTGTTTCTTCTCCTCTCTTCTTTTATACCATTATTGTAAAATCTTTTACTCATGTCTCTTGTGCGATCAGTGAAATAATCTGTGCCTCTTGTTTTGAGTTTTGCATTTGTTGCGTTGAAAGTTGCAGGACCCATAAGCTATATATTATGTCTGGATGTAGGGTGGACGTTATAACCGTTGGAAATAGTTATTACTTTATTTAGGCAAATTAAAGTTAATTTTGAATGTAGTGACAGAGAATGCAGGTATTAGGAAGGAAATCAGTATCATCTGGTAGTTAACAAAAAGGTCATTATGGCAGGAGGGACGAAGATAGATACAAAGAGCAGAGAGTGAGAGAAGTAGAGGGTAGCATAGGATAGGAGATACCGTCTGTTGGTACAAAGGAGACTTTAGTTGTCACACATTTGTCAGTGTCAAAGTTAATGGGGTTTTGGAGTTTCTTAGGTCAGTCAAAATTCGAGGGTTTGACACTTTTTCGAGATGTAAATCACGAGTGGGTGGATACCGTGTTAGTTACGGTAGCACATTAAAATTTGTCCGGTAGAAGACGTTATACGGGGTTTACATACATTACGCTAAGGGATACCGCGTCAGTCATTAGGGACCAATGGGGAGTTAGAATACAATATTTTAAAGTTTTGGACCTATAGGGGATTGCTAAATTAACATATGACCAATCAGGCTAGTTAGAAAGAGTAGGGAAGATTTTGAACAAGACAACCAAGTTTGCTTACGACAGCGAACGACACAGAAATTTTTCGGCTTTCGTAGAGGGAGGACGCACAATTTTGTACCTTTTGTTATGAAGGTAGGTTCCATGATTGTGCATCAGATTTATGTATGTATAAAAAATGTGATGTACTTGGATAGATATGCTTTGCTATTTTCCCAGATTGAAGTCAGAGGTGAGGACTGTTTTCCCACATGTCACAGTTTACACTGGTTGCTGATTCTAGTGTCAGATTTAGTTCAGAACCGTGTGTTTATCTTTGATAAAATTATTTAAAATTTGTATGTTTGAACTTGTAATGTGTAGTGTAATAAATCATATAAAAGTCTTTGAAGAAAGGCATATTTTGTATTTGTATAGGTAGCATTTTGAGGTGTGTTCGCAGAATTGCGAAAGCTGACTATTAGCCTCGTCACGTCCGTCCGTCCGCGTGGAACAACTCTGCTCTCACTGGACGGATTTTCATGAAATTTGATATTTGAGTTTTCCGAAATGTGTAGGAAATTTAAGTTGCATTAAAATCTGACACAAATAATGGGTACTTTACGTGAAGACCTGTGTACATTTATGATAATATCTCACTGAATTCTTCTTAGAATGGGAAATGTTTCAGACACAAATCGTAGAGAAAATCAAAACGCATTTTATGTTCAATAACTTTTTGTCAAAAAACATGTTGTTTATGAGATAATGTGGAAAAATACTGTACAGCCAGACAGGCCACAGACGACAATATAATACGGCGCACGCGCTTTGCATGCTGGATAACTGGCTACAGACACACACACTCAGAATTAATAATGCCTATTACTTTTCCACAATGACAGTGGTTATGTGGATGCGCCTGAATGTAATTCTTGAATATTATTGAATATTCTTCATTGTCATAACTAATTTTGGCCATGTTGTCCGTGCCCTCTCTTGCAGCAGTGCTGCTTTTTAGGCATTCCTTATGAAGCATACGAACGCCTTACGTGGAGATGTGTGACCATCTGTCTATCTTTGTTCTAGTATCAGCGACTAAACCAGTTGTCATATATTTGTGAAATATGGTTTTTGACTTCTTTACAGAAGTTGTGAAGCAAGTATGGGTGCTGTGACGTATCACATCATTGACAGTGATACTTTAATTAGGGGTGTGAATGAATTGTCGCTTGTATATTCCATGTTTCTTGACCAGTCTGGGTAGAGTTTGATGTAATTGATCTCCATATAATGCTGTTGAGCAGTTTGAGTTTGTGGAAATCAGTACATTGAAAGGCATACTTTCTTTCTATTTGGATACAGTTTAATGCAGAAGATGTGCACAGCAATTTGTTTAATGATTATGAGCTGCATGAAAAATGGTACAGTGAAAACCATACTTCTGTCATGGGCATAAATTAATTTTTGTCTGCACATTCCACACTTATTGTTCATTTAGGGTGAAATTTGGTATAACAGGTCTGCATATAATGCTCGTGAGAGGTTTTCTTTATTTTTGACTTCAATGATATCAGCGTGCAGAAGGTCTTGTATGGGTTGAAAAGATGTGTACTTGTGTTTGTACCATAAACCTGTATGACATTTTGAAAGTAAGTAATACTTTGGTAAAATCTGTGCACATTGTCACAGAGTGCATTATTTGCAATCATATTTGCTGGGTATATGGTAACATTGAAGTGTGAAGTCGATATATTAGGTAGTTTATAATGTTTAGGCAGTTCATCCCAGTTAGGATTTAGCTTCCCCCTCCCTCATTCGCTACCTGTTTTGTCTCCAAACTTTGTAAGCTGTAACAAGTGATGGAATTGTTTAGAGGTTCAGATTTTAGTTTGGAGAAGCCTAGTGGTTTGAAATATTGTGGCTGCCGATCTCACTGATATGTGAAGATCACTGCCATCTGGGTTGTGTATGGAATGCTGTGTAGACTGATGCTAGGATTGTACCAGTTTTTTTTTAGAGGAATCCACAGCCCTCATTGTCAGGGTATATGAGTACACGATACTGGAACCTGTGGTTTCCTCTGCAGTATTTGTGCACTTCTAGCAGTCTACAAGGCATCATGCCAATGACTGTGCAGGGCTAGTTTACCTCCCTCGGAAATTGGAGGCTGAGCCATCATGCAGACCCTGTGTCCTTGGAACACGTTTTCATCGGGCGAATTATATTGTGCTCCCTCTACGTAATACATACTCATAATTGTAAAAGTTCATTGATGGTGGTGATGTCCCTCACATTTTAACACCACATTAAGGTATTAATTCTTAAGCATAAGTGTGCCAGTAATGACCTTAACTCTCTTTGTGCTGCTGTTTTACTACACTGTATCGGAGAAGAATGGAAACTACTGCATTTTTGGATTTATCATGACACTTGGAACGTGAAAAAATGTCACTTGTTCATATTAGTTATCTCGGAATAGGTCCTCTTTATCCTGTAGCCACCGTGCATCCTGTATATAGGACAGGCGTACCTGTACCCTCCAGACACTGCATTTTATATACCGTATATTCTCGAATCTAATGCGCATCCGAATCTAATATGCACCCAGTTTTTGGCGACTTCTTAAACGAAAAAAAGTTAGTTCGCGATTCTAATGCGCACCTTTCCTTCAACCACCCCTTGCCCACGGGGCAACTGATTGAATAATATTGGATGTTACCAATGCGTTAAAATCCGACGCTACGCCTGTGGCCGATGAGTCATACCGATAGAGGCGGGGCCTTTCTCATCAGACGTGCGCAATCTCGTCTGAAGCCAGCTGATCTTTAGTTGTTGAAACGTGGGAGGTGCTTGTTCCAATTTGTCGTGTACCGTAGTTATGGAAGAGGGACACCTGAAATCTAAACGACTCTCATATATGGCGAAGTTCAAACGTGAAGTTATTCGGTGCGCAGAGGAGAATGGAAACCGCAAAGCCGCTGCAATTTTTGGAGTTAATGAAAGCAACGTTCGACTATGGCGGAAACAAGGCAGCGATCAGCGGGTGTGACGCAGCTCCTTCAGAAGTGGCGCGGTGGGTGTCGGCTGCATGGAAAGCCATCCCGGAGAGCATTATCGTCAGATCTTTCAAGAAGTGTTGCATAAGCAATGCTTTGGACGTAACTGAAGATGACATTGTATGGGAGGACGATGTTGAAGATAAAGATGATAGTGACTGGGTGGAGAGCACGGATAACGATTCAGTTATGAGTGATGACGGCGAGTCTGATGAATAATAAATTATAATAATAAATAATAAAATAATAGATTATTGTATTGTATTGTTCTTACGGCACGTACAGCAGCTCAATCATTTTTCCAAAATCCAGCTCTAGACCGCGAATCTAATACGCATCTGATTTTTTAGCCCTCTAAAACTGTAAAAAGGGGCGCATTAGATTTGAGAATATACGGTATTTAGTCAACAAATATACTTACTGAATTTTTTGAGACATGCTGCGCAGTCTCCATTTTTGCCTCCACAAAATGCCGTGTATTTCGTAGTGTTATCTTTTTTGGTTCATAAAGTATTCACATTTTACACAAAGGGTGCGCTAAAATTTAAATGTTCAAATCCATTGCCTAAAGGTTACATTTTTTATTGAAGTTAACCATATTCTGGTCCATTATTGTCTGTCCTGACAAATGTAACAGCTGATGTAATGTGCTTTCATTATACTGAAGTGTCCTCCTTACACTTTGTCTTCACTGCAATAATTTGCATGCAATTTTGTTTGCAGGGGAACAAGAATCTGGTTACCAACTCATTAGTATTGGCAGCTGGAGGACTAGGCAGCAAGAGTCCAAGTTTGCAGTCACCACCAAATGTTTCTGTTAGCAAGAGTGGGGTGGTTGTGGGTGATCCAATGGTTGGGAGCCTTCTTCCAAATAGTATTGCAAGTTCATTAGCCAATAACCCAGGTGGTGCTAGTGGTACCATGACCATGTCATCAATTCCCAATAGTGTCCAGGGAGTTGGACTGCCATCATCCATGGTAAGGCTCATTTGTAGCACTATTATGTATATAATTCATTTAAACAAATGTTATGGTTCAGTGGATAGTGCTCCTTTATATTCCTGAGATCCCTGGTTTAAATTGTTAAATGTCACTTTTGGTAATAGCAAAATAAAAATATGTTAAGCATCAACATAATTTGTTCAAGGAAAAAAAATTAGTAACCAACATACAGTGTAAAAGTGGTTGATAGAATACAGTAGAACCTTGTTAAGAAGTCTTTCAATGGGACCAGAGGATTAGGGACTCCTTAAGTGGGAAGACTTATTAAGAGGGAAGCTTATTAAAAGCAATAGGATTTCGGGACTTTAAAAATCAGACTTCTTGCAGGGGAAAACTTCTTATGCGGGGACTTCTTATCCGGGTTCTAATGTACTTTGAATCAAGATAGTTACGTTAATATGATTCATAGTTTGAGATAGTACAATGAAACTCTCTTAAGATGTTTTGAAAAAACTGAAGTTATATACCGTATATTCTCGAATCTAATCCGCACCCGAATCTAATCCGCACCCAGTTTTTGGCGACTTCTTAAACGAAAAAAAGTTAGTTCGCGATTCTAATCCGCACCTTTCCTTCAACCACCCCTTGCCCACGGGGCGACTGATTGAATAATATTGGATGTTACCAATGCGTTAAAATCCGACGCTACGCCTGTGGCCGATGAGTCATACCGATAGAGGCGGGGCCTTTCTCAACAGACGTGCGCAATCTCGTCTGAAGTCAGCTGAGCCTTAGTTGTTGAAACGTGGGAGGTGCTTGTTCCAATTTGTCGTGTACCGTAGTTATGGAAGAGGGACGCCTGAAATCTAAACGACTCTCATATATGGCAAAGTTCAAACGTGAAGTTATTCGGTGCGCAGAGGAGAATGGAAACCGCAAAGCCGCTGCAATTTTTTGAGTTGATGAAAGCAACGTTCGACTATGGCGGAAACACAAGGCAGCGATGACATTGTATGGGAGGACGATGTTGAAGATAAAGATGATAGTGACTGGGTGGAGAGCACGGATAACGATTCAGTTATGAGTGATGACGGCGAGTCTGATGAATAATAAATTATAATAATAAATAATAAAATAATAGATTATTGTATTGTATTGTTCTTACATTGTTTATTAATTACGTTATTGTTATATTGTACAGCAGCTCAATCATTTTTCCAAAATTCAGCTCTGGACCGCGAATCTAATCCGCACCTGATTTTTTAGCCCTCTAAAACTGTAAAAAAGGTGCGGATTAGATTCGAGATTATACGGTATATATTTTTTTAATTTTTTTAGAACTCGCTACATATGTATGCTGAATTTGTGTAATTTGTAGCACTCTTAACACATTCTGACCTGTATCTTAACCATCCAAGCACTGTGTCAGTAAGTTTGGTACGAGGGACATTTGGAACACCATCCACCATGAACAACATTAAAACCATCAAATTTGCGTATTATGTTCAGCGTTTTCAGATATTGAGAGTGGCTTGCTTTTTGTACCCCTTCTTGATGTGGCCATGTTCAAGGAGATGTTTTACAAAATGAACGAAAAAATTTAATGACAAAGTTAACAGACTTTAAACCCAATTCACTTAAGTATTCAGTTCACTGTTATCACTGAAATTAAACAAACCACAACAAGTTCTGGATTAAAACCACGTTGCTCCATAATGTAATCTTCCCCACACCTATTGTTGCATCTACAGATTTCATTGTTAAGCAAAGATCATGATAACACCTTGCTACGACAACACCGGTTTTTGATGAGCGGTAGTCAGCGTGTTGATCATGTGTTCACTAATTAAATTGCTCTGTAGGATGAACACATTCCCACATTGGCATATACAGTGTGAAGTGAAAACAAAGTGTTTGTTTTAAGTTTTCTTTGGGACCAGTGTATTTGAACAGCAAGCTGTGGAAAATCATAATTGCAGGACATAGCAATGAGCCTTGGAATCATTGCAGTTGAAGACTGAATGTACTCGAATGCAAGACTAGGGTTTTCTCATAAATTTGGTGCTTAAATATGTGAGGTTACCTTAAATTTGCGTATGAAGTGCCCACCACACTGCGCCAAACCAGATTGCTCTGTACTGGACCATACGGAGCCAAACCAAGGCTTGCATCACCAAATCATCATGTGTAGACAAACGAGAGAACAGAGCATGACTAAAGTTAACTGACACAATCTTCTATTTTTTTGGACTTCATCTGTCCTCTAATTTTGTAAAGAAGCACAATGTTTTGGCAGTGGGCTCTGTTTCCGTCTTCAGGCAAAGAAGCCCCTAACCTGATGGACCCTTTAGATCGAACTATTCTTAGTCACTGGGCACCATAGAAACAGTAAACTTGTTAAGATATGCACCTGAGAACAGGTCTAGTCCAATGGTAGTAACAGGGAAATTGCTGTTGGAAAAGTTAACTACAAGACTCATAGAATCTGACATGCTTTGTGTATTAAGTGTATGAAATTAATAGTAAAATATTTTTTCTTAGCAGATATTTTACTTTGATGATCATCTTAGATTTGATAAATACGTTTTCCCTCGGCAGATGTGTTTTATTTGGGGGGGTGGGGGTCGTCTCAGATTGGAGTGATCTTGCATTCACGTAAATACAGTAGTAAAGGAAGGAAAACCTGAAACTGAGAAATGTTAAATAGTGATTCCACTGTATATGTATCATCTCAGATTACTGTATTTTTAATTGTTGCCTTTAAATTGATGGGAAATTAACGTTTTAATAAATTAGAACACACTGTTTATAAATTTCATTGCTGTACAGGTAGTTCTCGATTTACGTGATTTTCCTGTAACGCGACTTGAAAATGTACACCACTTTTTGAATTTTAGACAATTTTTTGTTTAACATAATTTGGCATAGACAATCTGTGGATGCACTTATCGAATTTACGCAAGAATTTTCGGTTTAACACGATTTGGCATAGTCCATGGTCACGCTTGTCGTCTGTAGGAAGCTAACAAGTCAACAGTCACGTGTATGGATTGATTATGTTGGTGTTATAAGCACTTGGCTCAATTAATTTCCTCTTCAACAGTATTGGCTTTTCTTACCAATATGAGTGAGAAATGTATATCTGCATCACCTAGTGCAATCCAAGTGAAAGATTGGTGAAAGATAATCAGTATTGAAGAGAAATTACACATAATAAGCTGACTTGAAAAAGGTGAATGAATTGTTGATATATGCCATAATGTTAGACTCGCTCATAGTAGCGTACGTACAATTCATGATAATGCTGATGGAATTAATATAATACATTGCTTTGAATGGGAATTTTGTGTTCGATTTGTGCGACTTTTTCAGGAATGTAACCCTGGCATAAAACGAGAACTACCTGTATATTGTGTGTGTGATCTCCACAGAACAAACCTGAAATTCATAATTTATTATTGTTTTTCAGGTTAGCACAATGAGTATGGCTAGCATTAGTAATTCAACTGTAGCCATGAGCAGCTTAGCAAGCAATGGAGGGATGATCATGACTAGCAGCCCCATGAATCCCATTGGCGGAGGTGGGGGAATGGTTGGAGGAGGTAGCTTAGTGACTAATACGTTGAACAAACAGCCTCTCACAGCAGTGTCAACTTTGATGGGGGGAATGCCTCTGGCAGTGGTGGTGGTATGCATCATTCAGTGCAGCATAGTGTGGCACAGCAAGGTATGCCAAATGGACCTTTGGCCGCTCGTGCAGCAGTTGTGGCAGCAGCGGCCTTGCAGCAGCAACAGCAACAACAGGCTCATCTGGTTGCCCGGGGCCAATCCCCTCATCAGGTTCATACTGTGGGCATCAGTGTGGGGCAGCGTATGCAGGTGTGTAAACATTGATTGATGTACTTAGCCTGCAAGCAGTGGGTAAACAGTGGGTGTTCAGTTTGTTGGCTGTTTGTTAACATGAAATACACAGGTAAATTATGTTTGAATGTTGGTGGAACTGAAGTTTGGTAGGCAAGGTCCCACCTGTTACTATAGTTTCTCTTGGTGCAGAAACTGAAGTGTGTAGTTGCTTTCCATCATTCCCTTGTCTCTTTCCATCATTCTGTTCCTCTCCTTCTTACTTGTACTTCCTCACCCTGATTGTGTCTGTCACTCTTCTGTCAGAGGAGTTAACATCTGTCCTCGTAATATATAAAAGTATAGGTTCACTTTGCGTTGTATACATATTGCTCTAAAGTCTCATTACTGTGATTATACTCATGTTTCAAGGAAACATTGCTTTGTTTATAACCAGCCACCAGCAGAAAGTGACACTGAAGAGCTGCAGAAATTGTTCAGATTGTTTTTCACCGTGTTCAAGCACATTTCACGTCTAAACACTGATTTATAAATAAAGTATTGTTTCTCTGCAGTATGAGTATGATAATGGTAAAGAAACTTTGAGGACATCCAGTATATGCAGTCAAATGAGTTTTCTTGATTTGTTGGTGTCCTCAGGCTTTGAAATGAGATCATTAACGCTGTGGTACCAGAATTAAATGTATGGCGTAGTGTGTAATGACCGGAATTCGAATAAGAGGATTAATTCTTTCATGCACACACTTACAAAAAACAGTACATCGCTTAGAGTTTTCCCTCATTTTATGAAATAAAATGCAGCGGTCTGTGTATGAATTAACCCCTTGGCACCAGAATTAAATGCCCACTGTACTCTGCAAAAGACCCAGGATTTAGAGGGCTACCCATTACTTTGCATGTTCTTGGCCAGTGGCGTAGGTATCATTGGCTTTCTCAGCATCACTCTGCAGGTCGGACAAAGTCGTCTTTTGCCATCAAACTCAGAAAAAGTTATTCACATATTTTTTGTAATAAAGTCATATCTATGAATTGTGTGTATTATCTAAAATATAGTGTAAATATTACGCTACATAATTATAACTGCTGCTGAAGATCGATAGCACATTAGTGCTTGCAATCTTTCTGAATTTATTGTTTGAAAACGTCTGTCTCGTTTTTATGTGTTTATGGCGCACCATATTCGAACCTCAACCTCATGTAATGGCACCTCGTGTATTAGTCGATTTTCTGCTGACTGGTATCTGTTATTTTGAGTGTTAATGTGGCTGTTTAAGTAAAACCATCCCTTGTCTGTATAATAAGTTAGCCGTGTACTGACTGACCACTACCGCAGCATCATAAAACTAGTTTGCAGAGATTTTTATGGAGATGCTTCTCAACATGCTCCATTATAAATTAATGTTTATTTTGAACGAACCTGTTATGTTTACTCTGACTTCTTCTCTAACAAAGAACCTGTTGTTCACAGTTTGTTAACCAGTTGATATATTGTTGATTTGAAGGAATGAAGAAACTGGGAAACTGTCTTTTAAATTTGCTATGACCTTTGTATGGGATTTTTGTCACTTTCTGACACCAAACACCCTCTGTGTTACACTGTGCTTCATATTTACGGATAGCACTTCTGTTTTCCTTGGCTCATGAAACTGAACTGTTTTCAAGTCTTATCAGTCAATACTGTGTAATGGAATGCAGGGTGATCAGACAACCAGGAAAGAGACACAGGCAGTAAGCTAGCCACCTATGTGGGTTCCCTATTGAGTGGCACGCCGTTTACAGCAACCAGTTACAAAGGGAGTGGGGAGTAGCCTTTTTCTGCCATGTTCAGTTGTAGTTCAGTCAGGTGAAAACTGAGCAGTTAGTACAGTGTTGTCACATTTTTTGTTTTGGCCAAGGATAGTGAGGGGCTTAAAAATGCTAGACACTCAATAATAGTTGTCAGTTTGGCTGTGTACCATGTGACCTGACAAGAATTTGCCAAAAAGCAGACAATCCTGGCCCAGCCCCTCATATCCCGTCTTGTTGCATAGCATTACTGTGATTGGTTTTTTGCCTAAACTTCAATTGAAAAGAAATGGTATGACGCAGTGTTTCCCAAAGTGTGCTCCACGGATCCCAAAGGATCCACAACCAGTCTCAGGGGGATTGTGGATACATTTTTGTAATGACTACTTTCAAATTTACTTATTTTTTAATTAAAGGAATAATGTTTTGTTAAAAATAATTGTAGAACTTCTTTAATTGGCAGTGTGGTTATTTCATATGGCCACTAGAATATCTGATCAAGAAACCCATGAAGCGAGCGACAGTTTAATTACGGTCAGATCATGTTACGTATGCTGCTGGTATGTATTCATAGCTATCAAAAATCAGTTTTGAGATATAAATATCTAATTTTGGATAGCAATCATCTGGACACTATATTTACGTGAGGAAGGATGTGAGGATCCATGATTATTTTTTGAAGCCAAACGGGGTCTGCGAGAAAAAAAGTTGGGGAAACACTGGTATAACTGGATGAATCTAGCGAACAAGTATCTCTTAAGCGCAATGTTTGGAATATGTGTTTGATTTTCATTGGAGACGTTGTGCATTGTTATAATATACTGGTAGTTTTTGGAGAAGTACCTTTAGTGTTGTTAGTGTCCATTTTCATATCTCACTTGACATCCTTGGTGCCTTGTAAATTGACATTCATATTTGAAACTTTCACATTGTGAATTTATTTGAAATTCCTGTTGCGTTGTATATGAACCATTTCCCACTCATTGTATTTGTGGACTCTTTTAATGAAGGTAAATATGTTTCAGACACCTAATATGACCTCTGTGAGCCAGATGGGTCAGTCTATGAGTGCGGGCAGTCCGTACAGTTACGTATCTCCTGGTGGAGGCTCAGCTGGACCTCAAGGGGTCAATGTGGGTGTTGCAGTGGTTGCTCCACAGCCACGAGCAGTTGGAAATGTGGCTCCTTTACAACAGGCGAGATTTGGTGTGGCTGCGGGAACTATAGGTATGTGTGAAGGTAGATTATTGTACATTAAAATTCAGTGGCTGTTGCAGAATTTTGTGGATGCATAAGACAGCTGTATGATAGTTTTGTCAGTGACTTTTATACATGAAGGTTGTTTGTGAAGATTATGGTTTCCATTACCAAACTTTTCAGTTCAGAATAGGAGAGTTGAGGATTATACAGTTTGTCTTTACATTTTTTTTTAAATTTTGATTGTATCCTGGGAAATGTTAACTAAAGAAGGTTTTCAGTTGACACAACTTTTTATTCCTGCATTACAAATGCACAGAATGAAGCAGACTGCATGTTTCTGGCTTCTTCACATCAAGCCATCCTCAGGTCTGGCCCACAAGGATAAAGATACTTAAATTAATTTTTTTATTGTATGCATACTGTAAATGGAAGATCAAACTCTCAAACATTTGCGAGCTTCTGGTAAATGAAGACGTACAAACTTCTGCTATTAATTAGTTAACTAAAATACTCATAGTCTGTAAACAGGTTTAAAAGTTTTTAGAATTCAAGTTAAATGTTTGTCGTCTCTCGTTAATTAACATCCAGATGTTTGTCATCTCTTCTTTTTTATATTACGACCCATGTATAAAACACACCCCTGTTTTACAAATAGACAATAATTACTTTTTGTGCTTGTAATTGTTAAAGTTTAAGACTATTTCACACAGCTGTCTGTGTATCAAGTTCTACAAGCTTATTTCTGGCAGTTTTAAAATTAAATACACATTTTAAGTGGCAGCTGTGTTGTTTTACAAATTTTCTAGGATAATGTTGTGTGTTTTATTAAGATTTGTCATTGCGTGACATTTTTGGACCCTGTGTTAAGGGACACTTGCTAGTTTTGCTGGTGTTTGAGAACTTCAAGCAATCAGTGTACTGGTATATTGATGATAGAATATTAAAATGTGCATAGTGTGTTTGCCTCTAGTAATGTGTGTGCAAAGTTTAATGAAAATCAGTTATCATAGAAGTTCATGCAAATGCTGTACTGGTGTGCTGGTTGATATTAAAATGTACAAGGTGGGTTGGCATCTAATAACATAACCCTTTTCACTCATGTCGGGTAGCACCTGACAACAAGAAAATAATGTTGTACATGTGTCGGTGGGACTCGCACGTTTTGCTTCTTTGATTCACCATGTTGCAGGGAAACGTTTGTCTCTTTCATACTGCCATCTGTTACAGGAATGTGTTGAACCCCAAAGTCCATATATATATATATATATAATATATATAATATAGAAATACAAAGGGTTTACACTTACTAGTTATGTTATTAAGACATTTGGGCAGATGACCCCCAGGCGTGTCGGGCCCTGTAGGGCAAATTACCAACCAGAACTGTCTCAAACCAAGGATATTCCAGCATATATTAATATAAACAAACATCAGTATTCAAGTTACATAACCAGGAATGCATAACAAAGCAATATTCATTCAAATTACATTAACAGGGTTTTGTAACAAACAATATTAAGCTCAATTCAGTTACACATCAGAGGGCCTAACTATAATCAAAATGAACTAGTCAGCTCAGCCCCCTAACAATAACTTCAGTTTGTCACCATTACTTATTTAAAACAAAGCCAAACCTGAATACATCGACTCCATATATGTTGGGGTAGGGCAGCTTCTGCATCATTGGCTTTCTTCTCTCAATTTGGAGCCCAAATACACCTAGCTTCCATTCTCACCGAACAGACGGCCCAGTACACAAAACAGCACAAAAGGCCCCAGAAACATATCAGAACATAAATACATGCCAAACACAGCCTGCCAACACACCTGAGTATACCAGCTGAAAGGCAGAGAGAGGGAGAGCTACCATCCCCTACACAGGCCTGTAACTGAGTAAAAATCCATGCCGGAACAGCATGACACAATCCTAAATCCTCCTCTCACCCTTTCCTAGGTAACAACAAATCACTGCACGCATGCACAAAGGGAATCGAATGGCAAAGAAATATCGATCCAGGAACATATTCTGTTTCATAGAGCTGATGGAAGAACTAGTTTGCTCAATGTGAACTGTTTAGTTTGGAGATATTTCATGTATTTATATTAGAGTGCATTCTGTGGTTGCTATATGTCCTAGTACAGTGGCATCTTCCTAGCCTTATAGAAAGTGTTTGTGAATAGATGGAATAGAAGAGATTGTGAGTAGAGAAGGTAATGTTGATGGTTTTACTCGTAGTGAGAAGAGTTACATCCCTAGTGATGACAGTGACTCGGAAGACATTTCAGAATAAAGATAAGCATGTTCATAATAGTGGTGATTAATGATGGTGCAAGTTCATGTGTTGGGAGAAGAATTTCCAGAGACACTGATAATGATTTGCCTCGAGTAAGATGCCCAATTCAGGGTGAGTTCAAAGTAGGACATAACTGTATGTCACCACTAGAGTTTTTTTTTCAGATTTCCTTTTACAGATGAATGAAATTGTGACTGAAGTGAATCTTTATTCTGGTGAAGGGAGTGTGTTCTCCAGATATTTTGTATGTTGCACCTAAATGAGCCTGTGACATCTGAACCAGGAAACACAAGAGGAAGCAAAGTTTAAAAGTTTGATTACTTTGTCAACACAAAGCGCAGAGAGGCTTATGTTCCAAACAGATACATTGCTGTTGATGTAAGCACTGTTGCTTTCAAGGGCAGGGTTATATTCAAAATTTCTAACCCTATGGAGCCTAATAAGTGGGGCTTACAGATGTATGTCTAGGCGGAGAGCAACGTGGTATGTTTCTACTCTCATGCTTTATTATGGTAAACATGACTGACAGCCTCATACAACCAGATATAAAATTTTGTAGACACATTGCATTAACAGTTGCTGCAGTCTGTGCTAATGGGCACAACCAGGTCTGACTACCATGTGTATACAGACTGATTTTTACTGGTTATGAACTTGCTAGGGAAACCAGAAAGTTAAATGTGCACCTGACAGGTACAGTGCAAGGAAACAGGAAAGGGATGCCAGGACTTGGGGAAAACATGAAACTTCCTGTGCATAAGTGTTAGCCTTCAAAAAAGGAGATGAAGACAATGGGTTTGAGATTGAAGGACAAAAGGATTATCTTCATGTCAAATGCCTTCCACAACCCAAGGACCCCCCACTAGTGGGGCAAGAGCAGATGAACATCATAGAAGAAATTTAAAACTCCTTGGTGATCTGTGATTGCACAAGCAGATCATTACTGTTCTAGCTGCTACTTTGTGAGGAAAGTATACAAGTGGTGGCGTAAAATGTTCTTTTGGCTTATGGAAGGCTCAGTGGTCAGCAGCTTCATCCTGTAAGTCATGCTCAGGAACTGAGAGGAAAGAAGCCAGAAAGACATCTTCACTGCAGGTAGAAGCTAATGCAACAGCTTGTTGCAGATATCTGGAACCCCAACGCCATGAAACATGGTTGGCCATCATGTTGCAGACCAAGAAGAGCATTGATTGCCACTTTATCATGAAAAATGAGGAGGTAAATTTAAAAGCTGTGCCATGTACAGCGACAGGAACTAAAGAGTGAAACTTGTTGAGGACATCCAGGCTTTCACCAGAGGGACTGTTTAACAGAAATGCCACTGTTGGTACATAAATAATTGTGTGAGGTTACATTTCTTGCTTTTGTCTCTGAATTGTGTGTGCCCATGTGTAAGGTAAAGTGTGTTTGTGTGTGCGCATGCACGCAAAAGTTAACCCAGACTGACTATTGCTGAGGGTTAATGAAAATTCATTGCTTCTGCTGTGGTGTAAATGAGATCTTTGCTTTTCTGGGAAGTTACGCAGCGCAGATTGGTAGTTGCTCAATCTTCAAGGGTCAAGCTTGACCTTGGAAGATGGGATCAGTAGGTTGTCCCAAAACATTGATAAGTAACTACCAATCTATGCTGCGTAACCTCCCAGAAGAGCGAAGAACCCATCCATTGCTTCTATCTGAGAACTTTATGTGAACTCTGTATTGGCATACAGATGGTGTGATATTGAAATGTGCAAAGTGGGTTGGCCTGCAGTAACATTAGTCTGTGAACATTACTGTAAGTCTGTTAATTCTTGCAAAAGTTGGGCATAGATCATCATGCTGTGTGTGTGTGCGCGTGCGCGCGCGCATGAGCGCTTGCACATATCTTCCTCCCTTTCCATTTCAACTTTCGAGTCAGGTGACTGATTTTCACAAAATTTGGTATGATATTCCACTGGTGGTCACCCCCAGTGCCCTGCATTTATTAATAACATGACATGCAAAATTGTTAGGTGTGAGTGATAACAGGTTTTAGGGTCCTGAAATGATGTATGAGTGATATATGTTGGAAACGTATACAGTGTTTTTATTATGTAAGATGACTTAGCAGTCATGCAGACGTCTTGTGGCCTTGGGTTAGGGTTAGATGGCTGATAATGAACCACTGGAGTTACACATGTGAAATTTGGTATAGATTTGGACATATACATACGTGTTGTGTATAAAATAGTATTGTGAGTTTCAGACATGATGACAAAGCAAAATTTTCAGGTAATATCCAGCAAATTTCATATAGAGTAGAACCCGGATAAGAAGTCCCCGCATAAGAAGTTTTCCCCTGTAATAAGTCTGATTTTTAAAGTCTCGAAATCCTATTGCTTTTAATAAGTTTCCCGCTTAAGGAGTCCCTAATCCTCTGGTCCCTTGAAAGACTTCTTAACAGGGTTCTACTCTATATATATGCTGTAGTGCCTACTGACATAAGCTTTACAAGAATAAAATAAAAAAACTAATGCTGTCAGATCTGTAGAACTAGCAGTTGTGCAGTAAGAAAGTAGGATTTACTAATTCTGTGTTATGTTTGATTTAAATGTTGTAAATGTGTTATGTATAGGAGCCTCATCAGGTGTAGGAGTAGGTGGAAATGAGGGTGGGATGGCACAGCAAGCGACTCCTCCAGCACCTTCCCCTGCACAGCCACAGTCAGGTGCACCAAGTGGTGGTCAGCCTGGCCCCCAGGCAGCAACTCAAGGAGGAACCCCAGGAGGAGCACAAGGTGGGGTTCCTACAACTGCCACCGCAACTGCAGACCCTGAAAAGCGGAAGCTGATCCAGCAACAACTGGTGTTGCTTCTGCATGCACACAAGTGTCAGCGCAGGGAAAGTCAGTCGAACGGGGAGGTATGGCAGGTGTGTGTTCTTCATAGAAGATTCACTTCTGTGTTACTTTTCACATTGCATTGGGTCTTGATTGTATGTGAAGTGGTTTGGCTGGGAGGAGTTTTAATTGCTGTTGCATGGAACTTCAATATATTGTTTTATTATTACTCAAGCTGTATAAACTGTGTTGTCTTCTTGCAGAACTGTGACTCAGGAGGGAAGATTTGTAGCCATTATAATTGAAATTTGAGTGTCCAGAAAATTATTTTTTAGTTAAAAATTAAGGGTAACCTCTGTGCAGTGTTTCTGAAGGGAATGCAAATAAAAGAAATGAAATATTGGAGAGCAATAATTGCAGGACAGCATGGAATATGTCAGAAGAATGAGACACGGCTTATGTGGAGACAGCATCATCGATTTGTCAGTGACCTAGTATCGTACTAAACTGTTTGTCAGATGTAGGAGTTCTTTATAAAATGTCAGGTTTTGAGTGTCATGAAAATGTCCACAAGATATGTTGCACAATTATAAGTTTCGTGAAAATCCATGCTGTGAAAGCCACACTTATGGGCATAAAGGACTTTATATCCATACTTTCCATGTTTATTGTCTGATTTGGGTAAAATTTGGTATAAGGTATATGAACATACCGCTCTTCACTGTTTTTGAGTTTCATGAAAATTGGTGACATTTCATAAGTATCATTATTGCTGAAACAGTGATTACTAGTATGAGCAGGTTAGTGCTACTGTACATTCCTAAAACATCATGTTATTTTCACTCTTTCCTTTATCAAAGTATCATTCCTGGAATAGTGTGGGTCAGGACCAAGCATTATGAACAAGTGATGTGGTAAAATGACACCTCGAGGAGTAATACGTTTGATAGAATCATACATTGTACAGGTGACAGGTGATTTTTTCAGTACTAGAAGAAGTGAACGATAAGTGCGAGAAAACAGCGCATCGGGGAATGACAGGTGGAAGTTTCACTGTATTTGTTTGGAGTTTATACCCAGCTCTGTGCTGGGAAGTGTATGTTTTGAGGTATTTCCAGTCCATATTTATGTGAAGCATTTTTAGTTTAAGACAAATAAGAAGAGTAAAGAATTTGAGAGTGACACACACCATTTGGTCATAGATTTTAAAGTCGCATGCAATAATATAAACAGAAGCCAACTCTGTCTGACAGTGGAAGAAATGAAGATACATGATAAGTTAGTTAACTTACTTAAAGCCACAATGAAATATAAAAAAATGACACTCAAGAGTTCAAGGAATGCTGTCTGAACTCATTACTATAAGAAACGGTGTCTGTCAAGGTGATGCAGTAATGTGCATAGACTTTAATGTGGTGCTAGAAAAAGTTGAAATGCCAATATAAGTATGAGAGGAAACATCTTGTAGGAAGCAGTACAGATACTCACTTATGCAGATGATACAGATATTATAGAACGCTCCCAAGTAGTACTGAAAGAAGCTTTTACTAAGCTGGAAAAGGCAGCAAGAAAGATGCACTTAAAATTAATGAAGGGGAAAATAACTAAATATATGCCAATAACTATTTGGGACTGCAGGTACAGCCGTACTTACGTCTAGCAATTGGATCATATGAATTTGAAACAGATCATTGTTTTAGTTACTTCGGCTCTGAGATTAATTGTAAAAGTGGTATGAGTGTAGGAATTAAAAAGGCACATTCTGTCTGCAAGTAAGTGTTTTCATGGTCTGAAAAGGCTTTTAAAATCATCTCTGCTTTCAAGGAAAACCACACTATTATTGTATAAAGTATTAATAAGGCCAGCAGTTACATATGCATTGGAAAGTGAAGATGCTGTTGGTTTGTTTGAGGGAAGGATTCTTAGGTGCACCTTGGGGCAGTACAAGAAGGTGGTAAATGGGGAGATGTAACTCTGATATATGTGTGTGTGTGTGTGTGTGTGTGTGTGTGTATATATATATATATATATATATAATAACTGTATAATGAAATAGATCTGGTAAAATACATTAGAATTGGTAGCTTACGGTGAGCAGGGCATGTGACAAGAATGAATGATGAGTGAATTCCAAAAAGAATATTATTAGCTGGGTCAGAAGGTAAAAGTGGGATTGGAAGACCAAAGACAAGATGGTTGGATGGTATGGATTAAGACAGCAACAGAATAGGGGAAAGGAACTGGAGGAGATGGGCTAGTAACAGGGATGAATGGAGAAAGGTTCTGAGGAAGGCCAGGGGTAACACTGGGCTGTCAAGCCACTGATGATGATGAGGAGGAGGGGTCTGAAACAAGGAACCGCGTTTTAAGATTGTTCTGAAATACAGTAAAACCCCTATTTAATGAATTGCTGGGGGATTAGAAATCCAAATCACTAAATCGAGGTTTTCATTAAATGGAGGTTTTCAATTAAAATTAGTTAAATTTATCTTTTTTACTTGTTTATTAGTTCCATTATGGTCTCTATAATAAAAACCCATTTTTCAACTTTGTATGCACAATACTTATATTAATATTTTTAAAATAAACATTTACAAACAAATTCCAGTGACAAGCAAGCCTTATTGCTATTGAAAATTAAATTTTCTGTAATGAATCATGATTACAAAAAATAATTTCAAAATTTTAAAAGTATTTTCAAAATTGAAATAAATCTTCAAGCAATTTTTCATCCCTCCTTTAAAGAACTTCATCATACAACTTTAAATAGAAAATAATAAAATATATTTGGAATTTTCACATAAAATATAAATTATTCAAAAACCAAGCATACATAGCTATAAGAAAATTATTTATTAAAATAGTCCAGCAAACTTACTTGCTTCTTCTGGCGGGTGCTGTGAACATTCAGAACTTCTCGCTCCAAAGAATTTACTTTTGATGTAGTAGTGCTGTCAACATCAAAAGAAGTTGAATATCTTCGTACCACTTCAAGTGCCTGAAGCGCTTCACCAAGTGTGGGAACTGATTCTTCTTCTTGTACTGCCTCTTCTTCTTCTTCCTCTACCTCTTTGGCATCTCATGTGGAGGACCAGACGTACTCCCCAAGATCATCACACCGGACAAACCCTTCAAAATTTGTCTCCATGTCAGGTGCAATTTTCAACCAATTTTCATTGTCAAGTACACCATTGATTGGGAGGCTGGCAGAGCGCATTCCCTCAAACCACTCTATCGATATCTTCTCCATTTCATCATATGGTGATGATTTGATGTTTTTCTCTTTTCATGGCTTCACCCCCACATTTCACTTCTTCGTCGAGTATTAATTGTTTATTCTTCATTATACAAAACAATGAAGACTGTGGAAGATTAAATTTCCATGCAGTTTCTATTGTTGGTGTGCTTGGGTTCTTTTCCACTTTTTCCACAATTGTCATCTTCTTCCTTTTACTAGTAGTCATTATGAAGGAATTAAAAAAATATAATAAAAATAGTAGAGAGACTTTTTCACAAATGCTCCAGGTTTACGCAGTGATCGCAAAACAGACATGCAGCAGCAGAGTAACTTTTAGATAAGGTAGACGGAGAGGGGACAGGCATTGTGTCATCAGGATCAGAGTAATGGACTGGCTAAGTGATTACGTCACAGTTTCCCCTACCATTGCATTTCCACATATTTCACACTACTTTGTCTCACGTAGACATAGGCAACAGTACTGGGCACTCCTGGACGATCACCCAACCAGGCGCTATCCTGACCCGACGATGTTTGGTGATCTAATGGGAACTGGTGTTTCCATCGTGGCAGGCCATTGCCTCAATGTTTTGAGCGTATATCGTAATTTTTACGTACAATATGTATCTTCTTTTTTTTTTTTTTCTCGCTCTCCTCATGAAAAAATTTACTAAATGTGGGAAACGTCAAACAACAATTGAAGTACGAGTACGTAATATTTTTCCACTAAATGCGGGTTTTTCTCTAAATTGGGATTCACTAAATGCGGGAAAATAATACATTGTTTATATGGAGCAAATGTCGGGACATGAAAAAATCATCACTAAATCCGGGATTTCACTGAATGCGGTAACATAATAAGTGAATGATAAGTGAAAATGCACGGTGAAAGCAATATAAAAATTAAATTGGGGTTTTACTTTATGTATATTCAGAACTGTTCTAAGACATTGTTGACAGTCTGCGTAGTTGAACGTACTTTGATGGTTGTGCATAGTTGACAGGCTGTGTTAATTTGTGCTTTTTACACATGAGTTCTAGATTATTGTTGCTCTTGCTTGGTGTATTTTAGAACTGTGTAGCAGTTTAGCTTGGAGTAGGAGCTGTATAGAGTTGTGAAGTACATGTTTTTCTTCCAATTTCCCTCCATGTGGAGTGGTAGTGATAATATCTTTGTGGGTCTGGTCCCTCCTGTGTTATAACATCAGAGATGAGAACTGAATGGACTGCATTGGTTCGTTAAATGTTGTTGATGGTAAATCATTATATGAAATATAAATACAGCACAGATTAGCTTTTTTTTATCAGCAGATAACATGTAATGAAAAGTTGTCAATTTAAATGCCTGACACAGCAGTAATGAACAAAGTCTTAAGATGAAGTTAAACAAAATTCCGTTTCATGTTTTATGCTTTAAAATATATAAAACTATTTCACCGTCTATGATTGTGGAGCATCATATTCTAATGTCACAAAGTGTGTAAGTTCAGTCATTTGTTTAGAATGGGCACTGGGAACAGGCTTGGAAGCAGACAACGTATATAGTTAAAGAAGGTGCCATAGTACCCTAAGCACCATGCCAGGAAGGTGTGTAGGAGGTGCAGAAGTGTGGTCACCCTGCTGTTTTACCCCTAGCAGAAGAGTTACAGATGTATGATTTTATAGGAGATTTGGTGGCCCCATAGTTGGTCTGCCTGTAGTATTACAGGTTAAGTCCTTGCCCTTCTAAGAGCTGAACCTCAGCTGAAATGTAGGAACTGGTAGAAATTATGTAATGAGGAACTGGGTGATGTGTAGTTTTGTTAGGCTATTTAAGTTAAGGTTGTGATGAACTAGACTTGAAGCATGGATTGAAGTAAGTTAGAAATGACTCCACAGAGTACATATTGTGAAAGTATTGAATTCAGAAGTCAGATATTTAGTAAAGCATCATACATGGGGTCAGATAGGATAAGAGTGCCATTGAACAGTATGTGTTGGTTGCAGCCATTTGAGGACTGGGTAAGTGCGGGCATGTCACTTCGAGTTCTATACAAGGTGGAGAATTTCTTAACGCAATCATCCACTGTGTAATGATTGAAATGTCTTTACCCAGAGTTTAACATCACACCTTTATTCTTATTTCAGTGTACATTACCACACTGTAAAACAATGAAAAATGTTTTAAACCACATGACAACGTGTCAAGCAGGCAAGTCATGCTCAGTTCCGCACTGTTCCTCATCGCGACAAATCATCTCACATTGGAAACACTGCACACGAACAGACTGCCCTGTTTGTCTGCCACTCAAACAAGCTGACAAGAACCGTAACAATCCGAATGGTAAGCATATTTGTTACATTTTTTCATCTTGTACGCTAAGTGAAAGTTTCCTCTTTTTCTTTGGGATTGCAAATCTGTCAGAAATGTTAGCATGAAAATGCACACTCTTCTGCAGCAGTTGTGCAGACGTCTCTGGTTTGCGTGATAGGGTTTCCAGAGCCTCGTGTTTGAAAGCTGTACAATTTAGCGTTGTTCCACAAATCGCTTTATCCGTGGAAATACAGTGTGGTGTAAGTGAATGGTTTTGGTAGCTGGCAGCCATGCAGTGCATCAGCATTATCACATATTGCAGCCAATCTTGCCTTCACAAGAGGGTTAATACTTATAACCTTGTAATTTTTGTTTGAGATATGAGGTTTCCACAGTGGTGTAGTTGAGGATTGACGTCTTCCAGGATGTGACACACGGTCGCTTGGTTCGTGGTTCCTCATGTCCCTCCCAGATGTTGGAAACTGACAGTGTCACATCCCAGAAGAACTGAATCTTTTAATTTCTGTTTATTCAGGTTCACATACTTTTTATCCAACCTTTTGGATTGGGGTGAGTGATTTTGGATAGGAGTTGTGAGAAAACATCAGGCATTAAACTTTAACCACTGCCAGCTCAGAAAGAGTTTCTTTCTCAGAGATGCTGAGTACATGGTGTTGCACTGATGACAAAAGCGGGCCGATTGGGGCTTGAGGTTCCGATGCTGGTGTTGTTGAGGATAGAAGCTGTGTCATTTGTGTGTGGTTCTTGATGTGTCAAAGGATGAAAACATTTGGAACCACTCGTGACATGGCGTCACGTTCCAGAAGACCATAATCCTCAAAGCACAATATTTTTTTTTTAATTCCACAATGCCAGCAATCTGTATTGATTTCCGTGAACGTAAATTTTCAGTTTTAAACCATTTGTTGTGTTACTCATTTGATTACCTTACGTTTAAAACAGATGTGCACAAATCCTGGGTGCCAGGTTGCCCTGGCAGCTAAATTTTGAATGGTGTCACAAATTTTTGTGTATCCTCAGTATGGAACTTTCTTCATGTCACCCACCTGGTGCCCAGAATTTTGATGTAGCTCCTAGATTTTTGGAATATTTGTGCACTCTTTGAAACTTGCCATATGTCTTGATTATATATTTGTAGAGTACAGTTGCTCTAAGTATTTCACCAAACACAATCACTTCTACGTGTACTAAAAGCAGTCGTGCATCAAAGACCCAAAATTATGAACTTTACATTGCTGTCACCGTGCGTTTTCACTAATTCAATTTATTATATTTACACCAACTAATGCACACGTAAAACCACTTCTTTTGTAGTTTTATTGTAAATTGTCACCCCTACACGTGTTCCGATCCTCGGATCATCATCAGGGGTTTTTTTAAAAAGCCACTATCACTTCAATTGCATATTTTGAAGCGTCCAATAACACTCATGTCTTAATATTTAGTTTTAAATATCTGAATTTTAAAATTCATAATACACTAAACATTCAACACACACCGATCCACACAACAGCACGCACAGCAATACGCCCACAGGAACATACCACGATTCTTGACACCAACACCTACGCCGCTAACCGAAACATTTTAACTGTGACTTTAACTTATAAATCATAAGTTTTAGTGTTTTATGAATTTAAAATTCAGATATTTAAAACTAAATATTAAGACATGAGTGCTATTGGACCCTTAAAAATATGCAATTGAAGTGATAGTGGCTTTTTTAAAGAAAAAAAACCCTGATAATGATCCGAGGATCGAAACACGTGTAGGGGTGACAATTTACAATAAAAACTACAAAAAAGTGGTTTTACATGTGCATTAGTTGGTGTAAATATAATAAACCCAAAATTATGTTGCCGTATTCAACTTGATCTGCAGGAACAACAGTCCAGTTGACCATTACATCTACGGAATTTTGAATATAAAATTTTTGTCTCATCAGTGGTAGTGTGCGAAATGTTCGAAGTACAGCAAAATTCGTTTAGTCTGGTGTGTGATAATTAGGAAATCCTGATGATCCGGCACTTGAGCAGAGTAGTCCCAAGACTGAAAGTTTTGCTTTTTACCAGAAGAAAGCTTCATTAGTAAAACAGGCAGATCATAGGGACATGTTCAGAAAGGCATCCAAGAGCGTGTGTATCAACCATTGTGGTATCTCCTGACCACTTGTTTCCACTCCATCAGTTTTTTCAGCTGTGAAGATTCCAGAAAACAGAAGAGGACCCTGTGACCCTTAACCATCAGATAAGGAGATATCCGAATGGAATACTCCTCTGATTAGTTCTGCAGCCCAAGTTTAGAAGCAGTAACAAAAAAAACTGCATGTAAGAACTTATATCAGTATAGGTACTATATCATAATTCAGAACATTCAGTAATTCGGGACCTGTCTGGTTCCATGCAATTCAGATTAACGGAATTTTGCTGTATTTGAACCTTTTTCCTTATTTCTTTCACATGAACGGAAGGTTTGTGATTCGTGCACCATCATGAATTAAGCAAGTATGGCAATGTGAAAATAGAATATAGCTAGAACTAAATACTATTAGCATTTGTTACTTATGAGTAAGGTATAGCAAGAAGTATGTTGTAACAACAATTTAATTATGCACTGTTTAACTTGCATATTTTGTGTACAGCAAAGTTATTCGATAATGAGTGCCTATCTTCTTATTATGAATGATCTGGAAGTCCTTGCTTGTGTGTAACTGCTGTTAGTGCTCCCTCACTTTCACACACTAGATGCACTTTCTATTTCTCAATGTTATGTAGTAAAAAGAAGGTGGCGGAAGGCAAGGCTGATGTTGGGGTTTTGCATGGCTTGGCTGGCAACTGACATTGAAGGTTGTCCCAGAACTGAAGTAGTAGAACCATTTTTATGAATGGGCATGCTCTGCCCCTGTTTTGCATGGTCTCTCACCTGATGTCAGAGCCAATTAAGTGATTTCTTATTTATTGTGCTAACCACAGTAACTCCCCTCCACCCCCTCAAGTTACGTAAACATGTCACTGTGCTTCGCCTGGATAAGAAGTTCGCTGTCAGAGTAAACAGTGGAACTGGCTACTTCAGTTCTGTGACATATTCTCTTGTCCCAAGTTGTAAAATATTTTTTGGGCATCACTGTTAGCTGACTTGTGGTTATTGACTGAATAATGCTGGATTGTTATAGGAACTGAATTTATGTGCCCTGTTAACCGAGAAAAGAAATAATGGGTCAACTTGTGTCTCGTAGTTGAGACATCATTACACATAATGTCTCCGTGTTGAGATGGTAGAGACAGTGTGGAAATCCTCTCTCATGGGTGCAACTGTTGTTGTTGAGGAAGGGGGTGGGCCTGGCACAGAGGAAACCAAAACTGCAGCACAAGAGGAGGATGGCACAGCATAGCTGCGTATCCAGAGCCAGTTGATGGATACGTCCTTGATGCCATGTTGGTCGATTTGTTGCATCATGTCTGTGATGTATCATGTAGCATTGTCGCTGTTAATGAACCCCAGTTGGTAGTTTGTCATTGCTATACTGATTTCTAAAATACCAGCACGATCTCTCACTGTTTCAGTCTTCCACAATAGCTCGAAGTCCTTGTATAGAATTCTGTGTTGTCACTATGAGATATAAAATCCTGTGTATTTGGGATGTGGTATTTATGTTGCAAAATGTAAGTCGGGAGTACAAGAAGTACTTCCTACAGTTTTTCACATTCTTACAAACTTTACACGTAACAGATGTATGCATTTGTATTTGCTGTTGCCTGCAGTTGTTTGCATCTGTATCTTCTATCATTACAGTACCAAGTCAAGCACCAAATAGCCAGCCAAACCCTTCTCCGTCTGACATGAGGCGAGCGTACGAAGCCCTGGGGATTGCGTCTCCGAACCCAGGAGCTCCAAGCCTGATGCCACCAGCAGCTGGTGGGGTAAACCGCCCTCATCGCCTGACAGGAATTGCTGTTGGTCCTCTTCCACCAAATTCAACTGCAGGGCCAGGAGGTAGTGTAAGAGTTCTTCCACCGCCACATCCTCAAGGTAGGCATTGACATTTTTTCCATACCTTGCAGTCAGGTGTCCCACTTGAAATCTGTTCGCATAAAAAGTATGATAATTAACTAGACTGATTTTTTGGAGCACCTGGAAACATTGTGAGTTGTTATGTATTGAATTGTGACCATAAAATTAGCAGTGTTTCAGTTGCCCATTGTTTTGTAGACACACTGTTTTGTTTATCTACAGCAGAGCCAGAAAATATTAGAACAAGGAATTATTGGAAATTGTTGGAAAAGAATATCATTGTCATTTACAAAATATTGTATCAGATTTATGGTGAGTGAGCAGAATGTAGTTTTTGTACGGGTTAAGAAATGAAAGCAGTTGCTGCAGGATCGAACGATCTCGCTTGGGGTGATTGAACGTTGAAGAAGGGACTGAAGTTATGAGAAGTGATTGTTAGATGACTGTTCAAAAGATAGTGGCGTAACAACATGAATACACAAAGTCACCAAATGCCTGCAGAGTGTAACCCACCTTGTGTGTTCTCTGTTTTGTTCCTAGATATCAGATTTATGAATAGTTGCCAGAAAAGCTCCAACATATATCAAGATTTGTGTGTATTTTAGCAGCATTTACCATTGATCGTCATTGAGATATTGTAGTTTGGGAGGTATGTCCTAATTGTTGATACTCGAGGTTCACAATCAGTGATACTTCATGCTCAACTGTTTCTTCAGCCTCAGCTTTTACATCACAGAAAACATACCCTGTGCCATTCATAAAAGCTGTTTCTTTGGCCTCTGTGTGTATATCACAAAGAACACAGTCCATGTCATTTATGAAGACCAATCATAAGTGTACTTAGGTCTTCATGTAAAGTGTCTGTTACTTTTGTCAAATTTTAACCCAACTGTAAATGTTTTGACAGATTTTAAGAAAAATCTCGCATATGAAGTTTCATGAATATCTGTCTGGTGGGAGTTACCGTGTTCCATGTCTGACAGTGGGCGGACACAATGACATGACATGACAAGGCTCTCATTCACTTTCTGAAACTGCTTTGTGAACGCACCTAAAAACTTACTTTGAATTTGACTAGAGATCTGAATATGATGCGAGCGTCTCTGTGCAAATCACAGTGAAAAATCTCAGGAAGTCAAGAAGTAAAAATCCTTCAGTAGGACAATTGGAAGAATCTGACCTTCTAGTAAAAGTAGTGAATGGTGTTGAAACTTGGATGATCCAGTATGATCCAGGAAGAAGATACAGTAAAAACTGTGATATCTGGCACTGGATGATCTGGGAAGCTCTGTGAACCAGAAATTTACAAAGAGGAACATTACATTTTGCTGTTCTATCAGTTGGCATCAGTGTTGTGAATATGATGTTTTTTTGTGAAGTATTGGTTTCGTTTGAGGCCTTCAGTCTTCTGGGATGTCGTACACTGTTAATGGGTAGCTTGTTACCAATGTTTCAGGAAAGCGTGTCAGTCCCATCTTCATAGGCCAAGATGTCAGCCGTACACACACACACGCGCACACATGCAATGTCTTGTAAGCAGTGATAGAAAGGGAGCAGGAAATATGGCAGGGACAACAGGATGGGATATCAGACAATAAATACAGGTCTTTCCTTGAGGTTGGTGTGTACACTAAGGTACACCTTAGGTATAATGTTCTAATGTCTGAAAAATTATATCTGGCTACTCTTTGGTCCTGAAGGTGCTGGATATTACAACTTTTACTGTATAAATCAATCCATGTTCAGTGTTTTCTTGGCTAAAGTGAATGTGTGTGCTGAAGTGAGGAACATCGTAAAGGGAGCAGTTGTTGACTTGGGGTCATTGATATTGTAACTCACTTGAGGGAAAAACTTTAGAATGAGGAGGGCAAGTTTCATTGTATGCTGTACTTAATAAAGTAATTGACTGCTTGTTCACAGGTCAGCAACAGACATCAGTTGTTTCAGCAGGCTCACAGCAACAGGTGCCTCCCAATGTTTCTCTACCCCTTGGGAGTGATCCTGGAGCAAATCCCGGTCAGCCTCCAGTACAGCAGGGACCAGCATCATCTGCAGCAGCACAAGCAGCTGCCAATATCCAACAAACAGTTTCCCAAATATTTGGGGGCCTGTCATCTGACCCACAGGGAGGCAGTGTAAGTAAATTCTGTGCACTGTAATTCCATTTTGAAAAGCATCAGAAAACCTGAGCATGAAAAATGAAAGGAAATGGCAGAGATGACATAAATGACTATAGTTGCATTATATATGCAGGAGAGAAGAATAAGAATTGTGCCGTCACAGTTCATATTAAAGCACATTCTTGTCAGGTGATTGATGTTATTGCAATGATGAATTTATTCTGTAAACATTTTTATATACTTTTAGAAAATTAATTTGTGCAAATTATCAAAGCGTCCAACATCATTAGTGGAAATAAATGTATTATGCAGTCACAATAAATAAATACAAAAGACATATAGACTGCTTGCCAAGCAAATGTTCTTCATCTGCCCATAACCTTCTGCTGTATTTGTTGATGGTAGTATGGTGCACAGTTCTTCCTTGGGCTTTTGTTTTCACACGCACTCATTTACTTATGCATGGTGTATCAGAAATGCTTAGACAAAAATGTTCATGTAACCATGTCCAGAAATGAATGGTTTTTTGAGTTTAATCGAAATATTACATTCAACAGTAAATAACCTTAACTGTGTAATATTTTGCTTACAGCTGACATGATACATTTACAGTACTAATTCCCAATTCAATAACTGTTGAGTTCTTATTGTTTATCAAGTCCCAGTTCTCAACAAATGCTCAAAATATCCTCCACCTGAATGATTGCATGCGTAGATACTTCTGATCACGGACTATTGCACCTTTTCGAAGGTCCCGGGCCGTTGCGAATGTTTTGACAGGCATCAAAATTGCCTTGGTGAAGTGTCTCTTCATTTTCAATTGGGTCTCTTATACATTAGGGTTTCTAAGCCTCCCCACAGATGAAAATGTAAAGGATTAAAGTCAACACTTTATTAGGCTGTACCTCAAAAGAGAAGTGTTGGCAGATATGTATTGACATGAACTTTTTTCCTTGTTTTGGAATGGGGAACTTACTCGTGAATATTGTATTGTTATTCATACCATGCAGTGAGATGTAGTTCATTTTATAAGACCAGTTACTTGCACATACAAATGCATATACCTGATAGCAGTCCACTCCTGCATGTTTTGGTAGAATACCATCTTCAGGGAGCCATGCCAATAATTAAAATCCAGTGAATTGTGATACAATTTGTAGTGTAAAATACGTAGTATAGTAATAAAATCACAGCCTTGTTAAAATATACAGTTATAAAAGGCACATCTTTCCATAATTGTTATACCTGTTTGTTATAACAATGCTGCTTTTGTATTATGATACTATGTACTTTAACACCAAAAATTTTATCATAATTCAGTATGTTTTAATTATTGGTGTGGCTCTCTAAAGATGGCTATCACCATTTGAAACATGTAAAAGTGGACTGATATGTATATATATATTGGTATGTGCAGTATGTTGATCTTATAAAATGCATTCGCTCCTGAAGTTTGTCCAAGTATTTAAGATACACTGTATATATGTTTGATACCTTAATTTTGTAAGAAGAAAAATAGCTGTGATTGAAATTACAGTTTCCTGTGTGTTTCATTGTACATATTTAGTTGGGAATGGACAACCGGTTGACTGCTCTGCAGCTTCCTGGGGGACTGCAACCTGGCCAGGTGACAGCCACCCCAGTTCAGGGAACAAAGGAATGGCACCAGTCTGTTACTCCAGATCTTCGTAATCATCTTGTACATAAACTGTAAGTTGATTACTCTAAACTCATGCTGCACTTAATTTTAACCTTTACCACACATGAGGCACATTCTGGTTTGGGACTTACAAAAATTTCAGGCTGCTGATTTATTTTTCCCAGAGTGTACAATATTGGTATAGGCATACACTATATAGGATGAGGTTGTCAATGCTCTAACCCCTAGGAAATACATTGTTTTAATTGGGAATTTTGTACTGGATTTGCGTGACGCTCTTCGGAAAGGTAACCCAGGCGTAAAACGAGACCTGCCTGCGTAAGCTTTTTTTTTGTTATCTAATTTAATTTCGGTCTTGAAACGGTACACCAGGCATATAATTCTGTGCCAAAGGGTTAAAAAGTTTTTTTTGACTGGTATATTGAAAAACTTCATATGCATTAAACACTGTATGTGATTGCAACACTTTCTTCAGCCTTCTGCCACAGGTTGGGTCCTTTAATTGCAAGGGCTGTTCAGTTCATTCTAAAGCATAACCTCAGTTTTGCTTGTGTTTCAAGATTTTGAACTTTTCCCTTTGTGATTGGGCAGTTGCGCACAGCTTCAGTAGCTTTGACTTGTACACCATAAGAGTGTTGAGAGCAGAAACAAACATGCCAAGTTTCTGTGCAGCTTTTGTGCATGTGACATGTGGTCGGGCTTTTATTTCTTTACTGTTTTCTAATTCTTGTGAAATTTATATTGCTTTGTGTTTTAATTCGCCTTGTGATTTGCCATGTTACACGACCTTGTCACTTAGCAACACTGCTGTGATATTTACGCAGTACTGGTAGCACAGTCATAATGGAAGAACATGGTAGCCACGTTTCAAGGATCTCGACGGAAAAAGACCACACAAGAAAGTTTGTTACTTTGGTCAATAAACCGAGAAATACTCACGTGAACCTAAGACTTTTACTTAGCCCTTCAGTTTTCTTGTGCACACAGACTTGTTCATTTATGTTTGTTACTAGTTAACCACAAATGTGGCTGTGTTGCTGAAGTATACCTTGCATTAATGTATATTTGACATTCCCCCAAGCAAAAAACCATAAGAACATTGCAGAAACCCTAACAAGAATAAGATCTCTTTTGAGTTCCTCTCTAAGTGTGGTGATTTATTGAGCATATTTACATTAGAAGAGTTAGAACACTTAACTGAAAGGGGAATCTCATTGGGCAGAAACATTTTAACAGAATGAAAATATGTTATCCTATTAGGATATGTTTGGGATCAAATCATTGTTCCATTTTAGGCAGGAAATCATTTTAAATGTGATCTTAACCAGGAGCCACTGTATTGATTAATTGAACTTGTGTTATGTAACATTTGTGTTGAGTTTCACAAAGAGAAGTATCTGTTATCAAATTTACTTGCAACATCTTTAATTTCAGATTTTTCCCCTTATTTCATTCTCATTATGTCTCCATGAACATTTGCTTTGTTGCATATTCATGGTTGCAACATCACATGGCATAATCGCAAATAGCAGAACATACGCTGTGAAGTGCTAACTGTTGTGTTGTCCTTTCTCCATATTCTTATGTTTTATTTCTGGAGATGTACATTCATATTTACAGCCTGATATTTAATTTTATATCTCCATCTTATCCCCAAAAATGGAATGCATATAATATGCTCAGATTTGTTTTTTGTTTTTGTAATAAAAATGTGGGATGTGAACTGCGCAATAAAATATTGGTGTTTCTCTTTTCAGGGTTCAAGCAATCTTTCCAACACCAGATCCTCAAGCTATGCTTGATAAGAGAATGCACAATCTTGTTGCATATGCTCGCAAGGTCGAAGGAGATATGTATGAAATGGCTAATTCAAGGGTATGTTTTTAATTTTGTCTTAATGCTTTGCTAGTGAGTTATATTTTTTGTTGATTCTCCAATGATTCCTGTTTATTTTTTTCAGTCCGAGTACTACCACTTACTAGCAGAGAAGATTTATAAAATCCAGAAAGAACTGGGTAAGTTGTGACTAGTCGTGGCTTTGTTTTAGCTTTCTTTAAAGTGGTGTGTATGATTTGGATGCTAGCTGAAGTCTGAAGGTCCAAATGTTGTGCCACATTGTGTTTCCAATGGTGCCTTAAAGCTTTTTATTTACTACTACTACCACCGCCGCTGCTGCTGCTGCTACTGCTACTGCTACTGCACTAATGATGATGATGATGATGATGATAATAATAATAATAGAAAGTAAAATACAAGAGTTTATGTATAGAGATAACAACTAACGTAGAACATGAAATGTGTGATCATTGATCATAGCAGTATTAATTGAAGCCATTGGCATCGTAACACAAACTTTAAAGGAAACTCTGGAAGCCATACCAAGAAAACATTCAACAGATTCACTACAAACGACAGATATACTTGGAACATCACATAATACGGAAACTGCTGCAGTCTGAAACTTGAAACCTGAGCAGTGGGGAATGCCATTGGTTCAAGAGGAGAAGCACCAGGGAGAAGAGGCCTGTGACAAGTGACGATGACGACAACAACAACAGTATTGTTGTTATTGGTGGTGGTGGTGGTTAAATAAACAAGTTTGGATATGTTCGAAGAACACAGTGTGTCTGGCGTGTTTGTGTTATTTTTCCTGGATTTTAAATTTGTGAATAATTGCAAGATTAACACTGCAGGCATGATTATATTAAATGTGCTTTCCAGGTTCTAAACAACGCACACTACTACCTCTTTTTAGGTGGATAATGTTTCCTCTTTATCTGCAGTGTATTTTAGTGGATCTCCATATGATAAGAATGGATTTGCTGTATCAGGTGTGACAGAAAGTGCTGTCACATTTTATATTTTAATAATGCCAGAAGTAATGACAGGAGGGAAAACAAAATTATATCAGAATACTCATAAAGTTTCAGTATGGATATACAGATGATCTGCATCTTGAAAATAATGTCTGTCAGGTGACCTCCTTCACAAGCAGTACATTTATTGATTGAGGAAGTAGGTTAGATATTGTGTTCCATAGGTCGTACTGTGAAGTCGTGGCGATTTCTTGCCAAATTCTTCAGTTCCTCAAGTGTTGCTGGTCATGAGGCAGAAAACAGCACATTTTAAATTCCCGCAATTTTTATGGCTTTAAATTTTAGCATATCTGCCAGTTCTCGAGGTCCAGATGAATTGTTGCAATTTGTTTATGGCTGGCACACTAGCCTGAGATGAAACATGGTTACTGCAGATTTGTGTTACTTGTGTTGGGTTTTTAGGAGTGTCACAACACAAATTCAAACATCATAAACGAATAAATAATGTCCGATGAAGTCCATTTTCATCCCTCTGGATATGTGAATGGGCAAACATTTGCTGTTGGCATCAAGAAAGTCCTTTGAAGTGCATCGAACTCCTCTTCATTCCACCAATTTAACAGTGTGGTTGCAGTGTAACATCTTCCATCGTCATCGGATGTCACATAGTTGAAAATGAGCAAGATGGAACATTGACAATAAATGCCGAACGTTACTGGGACATGCTTTAGAAATTTCTGTCTCCTGAAATGCAGTGCTTTATGCTTGCGGAGTGTATGGTTCCAGCAGGAAGACTGCCACATTCTGTATGGCTAGCATTTCCGTGTATCTGCTTTGGACCATTTTTCCAGGATAAGTCATTTCTTGATGTAGAACATTTTTGGCCTCCACAGTCTCGGGACCTGATGGCCCCTGACACACTTAAGGCTCATGTTTTCCCAGCATGCCTATGATCGCTTGAACTGAAGACTAAGAGATTCCATCAGCTTCACAGGAAGAGGTTATGGAAGGTAATGTCTAACCTGCTTTCTTGGGTGGACAGATATAATGCCTGTGACTGAAGTCCCGTGACAGTCATTATTTTCGAGATGTAGGACAGTTATGTGTCTGTACTGAATTTCCAAAGCTTTGTGAGTATTTTGATATAACTATGTCATCATGTGTGTTATTACTTTAAGAATTATTGAAACATGAATAGTGTTAGCACTTCCTGCCACTTGCTGTACAGCTGCATCATTCTGCAGTGCATTATTTAACAGTGCCATCAGTTGCCAACATTATAGTGCCTGAGCCATGGGATGGCCCTCCACTCATTTAACCTTGGCACTTAATGGCCCACCCACTTTACTCTGGAAAGAGCACTTGGTACCTCTTAGGAATGGGTTTGGTTGGGTCCCACAGTGTCTTTATGCTTCTGAAAAGTGAAGAAGAGTCTTGCTGTTTGTGGGAATTGAGCCATTACTTCTTGGTCATGCAGCATGTAGCCTAGTCATGACAGGAACAAAATTTTCTGACAGTTCATATTTATTTCACATGAAGAGCAATGTCGAACCTACTTTCTCAGGTGAACAAGTGTACTCCTTGTGAAGGTTCACCTGACAGACACTGTTTTCAAGATACAGGACGTACTTGTGTATCTGTACTGAATTTCCAAAACTGAATAAGTATATTCATATGATTATGTCATCATCTGTGGCATTGTTTTAAGTGTTATTAAAATAAAAAGTGTCAGCAGTTTCTGCCATCTCCTGTACTTAGCGTCATACGTATATTGTTAATGGATGTTGGAGTAGCTGGGAGAGATTAGTCAGTATAGTCACTTGGCTATGACTTGGACAGTCCAGGGTTTGATCCTGGGCAGGGGCAACATATTTTTCTCTTGTCCAAAACATCCTGACTGGCTCTGTGGCCCAACCTGCAGGCTATTCTGTGGGTACTCGGGGTAAAGCAGCCAGGGCGTAAACTTAACCGCTCACCTCGTCAAGTGCCAAGGGTAAGAATTGAGAGGGGGTATACCTGTATCCCTCCTCCCCTGGCCATGGGGTCTTCCTATGAAGGGTGTAACTTTTTCCAGTTTCAGTCTGAAGCTGAATTTGCTGATATTTTTGTAGAAATCACTAGTATAAAATAAAGGAAATTTGCGTAGTTTGGTTCATGCAGATAGACAGACATACTGAAGCTAGCGCCATTAAACCCCAATTTTATGTTCCTACATTTTGTGTTTTTCTGCAATTTTAGGCACTTTTTTTTAAGGTCATTGCCAAACATAACAACAGTGTTAACTTTTAATGGATTTTTACATTTTCCCAGAATTTAGACTTCATTTTTGTAGTCCTGACTGTGGAATTGGCCAGTTTTATGTTTCTTAGTTTTGTTTTCCAAATTTTGTATTTGTGCCAAGAGGATATGAATGTAAAAATAGGAATGTCAAGTGAAAATGACATCCAGCATACCATATTTAGGGACATTGCAGTGATATCTTTCCAAACTAAATGTTGTAGTTAAGACTGCTTTCCTATAGATGGCAGTTTGATGGGAACAGATGTCAAATTTGATCAACTGTAATTGGTAGTGGTCCATATTGGACTGAGCATAATTTCACAGCAGAGGGTGCAATATGGATAAAAGGATGTGGAAATCATTTATGATACGTGAAAAAATAGATGTTTTAGCAAAAGTTGATGTACATACTGGCACATATGGTGACCTGGTATTGCAGTGGGGACTTTGGGGGTCCACATTAAACACAGTTGTGAAAAACCTGTGAAGCAATTGGAAGAAGTTGTATCCAATGTGGGACTTTCTCCAAACAGCAGAAATTATTTGTGTGTCAACTTGAAATATGAGACTACTCAGTCTGTGAGTCAACAGCTGAGCCATAGAAAGGTGAAAATAGAAAAATACAGTAAGGTAGAATTGTGTATTTATAGAATAGACTTAAAATGTGGTTTGATGGTGAAAATCATTTAATGCTGGGTCTGTATGGAATATTATTGTAAGAAACTGAATGTCTTTTTCAGTACAGACTTACAAAATGAAAATGTTTTCAGTCTTACCTGCTAAAATGTTTTGCTACCTAATAAGCCAAATTTGTTGAATTTTTCCAGAAATGTCTTAAGAGGGTTTTACTTTATTTCTGTGTTCACAAAGGTGTTGCGTGAAAATTGTTTGACTTGCAGTGGTGTACCTCAGTTTAAAGAAATATGTTTTCTCCCTGCAGAGGAAAAAAGACAGAAGCGCAAGGAACAGCAGCAGCAGCAGCAACAACAGCTGCAGCAGCAGCAGCAACAGCAAGTTCAGCAGCCACCACAGATGAGAACAGGAGTTCCTGGCACTGTACCGACACGTACAGTTGGGACAGCTCCACCAAGCATGCAGACCACACCGCAGTCTGGTCTTCCTGGCCACTCTCCAGGTAAGTGAAACGCTTCTGCACCCACACCTACGCACGCGTGAGCACACGTGTGTGTGTGTGTATATATATACACACACACACACATACATACATACACACAGTAAACCCCCGATTTCATGTTCCCGCATTTAATGAAATCCCGGATTTAGCGATGATTTTTTCATGTCCCGACAGTAGCTCCATATTAATTGGAAACTTCCATTTAATGAAAACCTCGATTTACTGAAATATATTCTAATCCCCCAGCAGTTCATTAAATAGGGGTTTTACTGTATATATACACTTTGTTTACCTCATTGCAGGATACAGATGATTTTTCTCCTCCTAAATTCAAAGCTTAAACATGTGGGGTTGATTTGAATTCACTTACGAATTGTTGAACTAGACTGCTGAGCCAAACCAAGGTTTGCACTGCCAGTTTGTTAGGAGTACAGCTGACAGAGCAGAGTATTGTAATTTGTTATGATGGTAAAGTGGCAGACCACGTTCAAAGGACTACAAATGCATGCTGTATACCAGGTGGGAGATCGGGCAAAATTATGATACCACCTTTAAGCTAATGATTATTAACAGTGCTGAGAAAACATATTCCAAGCGAAATGGGAAATGCCAATTAAAGCCCAGTGTAATTCATTATGCTGTCAAATTATACTGTTGTTGCCATAGGAGGTCAAAATCTTTTGTAATGTAAAGATGCGTCACCGTTGAGTTTGTGTTACTAGCTGTACTGAAGGAACAGCTGCCTAAAGGAATCATTGTGTGATGTCACCCTAAGGGTTGGATAATGAACGTAGGAAGGATTGGTTGGTGGTGCTGTGGAACAGACGGTCAGGTGTCCTGAGAAAACAGAGAATTTTGGTGTTGGATGCATTCAATACAAGAAATGAAATCCAGAATTGGGTGCATAAACATGGACCTTGTGGTCATACCTGGGGGACGGGGAGGATGACCTCACATCTGTGGGTGTCGGATGTTGTGGTGAGCAAGAAATTCAGACTAACTCAATCAACAGGATCCACCTGAGTATGAGTAGGCTTGAAGACGGAAGAAGAGCCATCTTCCGAAACATAGATTTTATATATTTTATATTAACTACAGCAAAATTCTGTTACTCCAACTTGAATGGACCTGGACAGGTGCCGAATTATCAAATATTCCAGATTATCAGATGGTGCCTATACTGACAAGTTCTTACAGGTAGTTTCTTGTTAGTGCTCCTGTACTTGGGCTGTCTAATCAGAGGAGTATACCATTTGGATATCTGCTTCATCTGCTGATTCAGGTCATCAGGGTTCTCTTGTGTGTTTCCTGGAGTCTTCATAGCTGAAGAAGTTGGAGTAGGAGGCAAAAGGTCGGGAGATACCACAGCGGTTGATGTACAGACACTCTTGCAGGCCTTTTTTGAACATGTTCCCGAGCTCAGCCTGTTTCATTGAGGATGCTTTTGTAAAAATCAAAAACATCTGGTCTTGGGATTGCTCTCCTCAAGTGCCAGATTATCAGGATTTCCGAACTATAAGGCGCTGGATTAACAGTATTTTGCTGTATATGAAATATGTTTCCTCAGCAGACATGTCTTATTAAGGGGGAATATTCCTAGATTCAGATAAATACATTTTACTTTGGCATATGAGTTTTTAATGTGGGGTCATATTTCATTTAGGTATGTGTGTGTGCATATGTATGTGGGCGCACGTGGATATTACTGATAAATTTATGCATATAACCTAACAAATGTAAACACTAAATTTATCCATGTTCTGGGCAACTTCTTTCTCAAATTCTGATATTAAAGAAGAACATGGATTTTGAGGATATTTGAGAAAAAGTTAACATGCATAACTGGTTGTTGTTATGTATAGTTTAAACTTTTTGAAACAGTGTAACCTGTAAGGTGATGGCCTCATGAAAAAATTAGTCATAGGAGGAATATATTAAAATGGATTGTAAAGAAAAAGGATTGGAAGGTGCAGTAGATTTGCATGGCTCTGTATAGTGACCATTGACAGGATATTGTGAGTATTGTACTGAACCTTGTCATTTTGTAAAATGCTGGTAATATTGTGACTGGCTGGGTGAATATTAGCTTGTCAAGAAAAACTGCTGGTTGCCATATGAGTCTGGCTTCTGCAGGTACTCTTGCTCTTAAGCCCATATCAACATCGGTTAAAGGCCAAATGGTATGCCATTAATTGGCAAGAATATTCTGATTGATATTGGGTGTGGTTCCAGTTTTGAGTGGAATATGAAATTTTATAAACGTCTAAAGAGCAGGCTTTACCAAGACGTAACACGATAGGCAGTGTATGTTTAACATAACATTGTGCCTTGCATCCATAACTGTTGTTGCAATGGGAGCACAACAGTAAAAGGTAAAATGTAAAGTTTACCTTGTAACCTGCCGTAAAGGCAAAGGGGGAGTAGAGGTATGGTGCTACTCTCCTTTAACCTTGGTATTAGTGTGGGTGGGTGGTTAATGCCACGTCCTGGCCGCTTTTACCCCCTGGGAATGACCTGGTACTCATTGTACAGGAGGCTGGGTGGGCCCCAGCGCTGGTCTGGACAGGTGCGGGAAATCTCGGCACTACCAGAATTTGATCCTCAGTCTGTCCAGCTCGTAGTGAGTCGCTGTACCGACTACGCTATCCCGGCCCAGAAACATCAGTGCATTTTGTAAATCTCCAGTATAAAGTTTCACAGAAATTTGTCCAGTGGGAGCTGCACAGATATGTGCGAACAGACGGACAGACAGGCAGAGGGACGTGACAAAGCTAATAGGTGCTTTTCATGATTATATGAACGTGCCAAAAAATATGATGCCTATAAATGTGAAGGTTTTGTAAGTGTCTGATATTTTTCTTCAGGGATGAGCCATGTGCTTCCTGGCCTGGCCTCACAAAACCGCATGCAGTTTCCACCTCAGCAAGCCCAGCAGCAACCACAACAGCAACAGCATTTAGTAGTGGGTCCATCTGGGCCCAGTCCAAACAGTACATCCAGTACACCCCAAGGCCCTCCAGGTAGCATGGTGACGGTATCTGGCCCAGGACTGTCACCTTATGGCCAGCCAATGTCTCAAGTAAGTATGAACACTAGGTAGTGTGAACTGTGGGAGCTGTAGAAAGAGTATTATTTCTTGTTGAGCGAGACAGACCAGTCAGCATAGTGACAAGCTAAGCATTGTATGACCAGAGTTTGAGCCCTGGGAGGGTCAGGAATTTTTCGCTTCAATGCTGCATACAGACAAACTGTTGGGTTTACCAAGCGTCCTTGTCTGATAGGTGTCTTGGGGTAAAGTGGTCAGAACATGAAGCTGGCCACTCAGCTACATTTAATGCTGGTATTATGAATATGTGCCGATCCCAGTGGCCGTGCGGTCTAAGGCGTGGGTCTTCGGCCGCTCGCTTACTGGGATCGTGGGTTCGAATCCCACCGGGGGCATGGATGTCTGTCTCTTGTGAGTGTTGTGTGTTGTCAGGTAGAGGTCTCTGCGACGAGCTGGTCCCTCGTCCAGAGGAGTCCTACCGAGTGTGGTGTGTCTCAAATGTGTGTGACCATGAAACCTCGACGAAACGAGGAGGCCCAGGCCCATGTAAGGCTGTCGAACCGTACAAAAAAAAATTTTATGAATTTGTGGAGCTATACAGCCACTGCATATGCCTTTGTAACATGGTGCTTAATTAAGCACAAGAGGAGCTTTTCCTGATGTTTAACTGGACACCATCAAAGGACACTTACTAAATGTATAACATTACCCATTTCTTCACACTCCTATGTGTTTCAGTTAATTATGTGCCAGGGACACACAAGTTTACATGAAGAAAAATTCAAGCTCATATGGTTTATATACAATATATATTTCAAACTTAAAGAGGTAAAGTTACAATTTTAGTATGAATGCCTCTGTAGCTAAATACCTATTTTGGAGTACTTCTTAATTATCTGTTTTATCCTTCGGAGTTGTTGTTGTTGTTGTTGCTGTTGCTGCTGCTGTTTTTTTTCTCTCTCTCTCTCTCTCTCTCTCTCTGGCATTCTAGCTATATTGTTTAAAAGCGTACTTTGCTACAGCAACATACGTACTAAAGCGATAACCTTTCCTTTAACCTGTAGACTGTATATTGTATATAAGCTATATGAACCTCAATTTTTATGTATGTAAACTTATATATCTTCCCCGTGTTTAACTGAAATATGTAGGAGTGTGGTGAATAAACAGGTGCTGTTACACGTGTAACCCTTTGGCATTGACTGACTCCTGTAATTGATGCACATCCTGCTGCTGGCAGGTGCCATCTTGTTTCCAAGAATATGACACTTACGGGACATTCTTGTACAGCACTGTGGGTTATATATGCCTCTGCAGCTCGTGTGCTTTTCCCACGCAAGCGAAAAGAAAGGGAGTTTAGTCTGTGTGACCCTTCTTTACCACCTGACATAGATTGTGTAACATTTTTGTATGACCATCTGCCCTTTGGCCTCACTGGCATGGCTAATTTCTTGGAACATGCCGTTCATACCACTTTCACTGGAGTCCAGCGTAACAACAGTATGAACACATGGCTTAGGAATTCTAAATTTTTATTGATCACGACAAGCAAACGCCCGCGCTTCAGGAAAGCAGAAATAAAGTTTTACAACTATAGGACAGTTCCTCGTGATACTGTGGAGTGATCGTAGGGCATTCTGGAAGGAATTTTGGGGGGGGGGGATGAAATGCAGTGCACAGCCCCTAAAACTTCCTGGATCCACCACTGAATGGAAGTTGGAATGGCATTCACAACCTCGTTTATACATATTTGTTCTCACCAGACCAATAGATAGTATCTTCATGGGGTGAATTTGTCGACAGTGGCACATAAGGAAGCAAAGCGTTCCACCCATGATGTATGTATCACTATCAGTGCTTTCATAAGACTGCAGCATCAAATAAAATCCAAACATAATGTTACCTGTCACAGAACAAGAATGTATTGATGTGTAAGGATGGTGTCATAAACTGTTGCAAGCTACAGAACAACAGTAACGTTTATTTCACTTTTCACTTTGCACAAAGCAGGGCATGCACTCAGACACTTCAACAAAATTGATTACATTCTGAGGCAAAAAAGATCAGTTTCTCCAAACAGTGTTGCACACCATCTGAAAGCCAGGGCGTTAACTGACAAAGTGTAGCAGCCATATTTCATTTGCTTCACATGAGAGAGAGTAGCATGAGTCTGAGCACGCAGAATATAATGAGAGACCCGCGTTCCAGGGCGCCTGACATTCACATAATGAGAAACAGTATTTGGCAGTTCTTGCAGGGGTGTTACTTCATTCATAAACAGACTGTTCAGTCTATTTCATTAAATTTGAAAGAAATATCTGAGCAATTTTTTTTGTAAGAATATGCATGAAAAATTCAATTCTCTAATTTCAGTTCTGGTCTTCATATACTACACTGGTCATTGAATCCTGGCACCAGTGGGTGAATAAGCATACTTTGGTGGTGTTTAGTTAAATATTATTTACAAGTACACAGTCAAGATGAATGCTTTCAAGCCTACAGTTTCACCTGCTCATCAGAAATTTCTTGGCCATATAAACAAGTTTATTACCAATTAATCACACCAGTATTTGATTTACAAAATTACACCTACATGTTTCGGTTACAACCTGTAGCCATCCTCAGGGGGTTACAGTGTTCAAAGACATATGCAGCATTGTTATGTGACTTGAAGATTGTAAATGGTAAAGTAAATAAATTGATGTCACTCTACTATTAAATAAATAATAGTGTATAGTAGTATTACTAAAATTGTATTAAATTGTAATATAAGCGGAGTGTTAAAAGTTTAAAAGTGCCACATCCAAACATGTTGGTTGGAATTTTCTTCAGGTTTTAATTGAGTGGAAAATGTGTAAATATTTAGATTAAATTTAAATGAAATACTATTGAAAAATTAAAAGTTGTTTAAGATCAAATGTAGCTCGTAGTAAATAGAATACTTACCTGATATGTAAACACTCCATGAATGGTCGTACTGTGACAGTTGCATAGAAGATGTATAATACTAAGTTTCCTGGCAATGTTTCCAGGTATTTTAGGTCTTATATGAGATACAGATTGTACTTCAGTTTTGCAGAAATCCTTGAGATTTATAGTATATTTGTGTGTATGTGTCGTTCCCCCCCACCGTGGATAATGTCCTGAAACTTTTGAGTTTGCACATAGGCATGTGACTTTAGTGACAGCTCAAAATGAGGACTGCTTGATCCACAGGGTCCACCACCCAATATGACAATGGCATCTGCCACAACCACAACAAATGTGGCAGCAGCTAGTCAGTACACGGGCAACAGTGGTGTGGGGACCTTGGGAAGTGGTGGTGCTAGTGCTGGTGGGGTCCCGAGTAGTCCAGCTGCACCTAATCAGCAACAGCACCAATTCCCTGACATGATGAAGGCTCGCCTGGCAGTTGCAGCTGCAGCTGCTAACTCAAATACTGTACAGACACAGGTATGTGACACCAGTAGAAGCACAAGAATGTTGGCTTATCTTAATTTCATAAGAATGAATTTGCTGAAATTGCTGTCCTTGACAGCATGGGTAGGGTGTCGTGTTTCTGGGCTAACCTTAAACATGGATTGTGTCAAAAACATAAGAGTGTCACTGTGTCTATGACTTTGCACTGATGCCATTTGTGAGGTGTTCAGTTTGTAAGGAGCCTGAAGTGAAGTGTGTGTATAGCTCTAACCAGATAGAACACAATATAAAAACTAGTATTAACTTGCACACACAAATATACTGTTCGGTTTCATCCCAGTGTATTTTTAACTGGAACACATCAATCACTGAGCATGAACATCCGGCAGTCTGACTTGTTTGTGATGCCACCAGGGTTAAGGTCAAACAGGGCCTAAAAATTATTAATCATTATTGTTAGAGCCATTGACCAAAAATTTAATAAACCATCTGGGGCTTTTTAGTATTTGTCATTGTAGTTTGGGGTTGGGGGGGGGGGGAGCAGTATTAGCACTTCTATCAAGATTTTCAATTCTCTGTTTTTATTTCTGTTTATTATGAAGCTGGAACTTTGGCTGGGAAAGAAGCAGCTGATGTCATTGGGATATTGGGGGGACTGCCATTTTCTGAATCCGTTACTTGTCACTTGGCAGGTGTGTCCAAACATTTTGCCCTGGGCAGTCAGTGCAGTGCAGTGTATTGTTGTCAGTTTTCAGTTTAGCCAAGGAAATTGAATGGTGTGAAACATACTAAAAGTTGTACATAAACAGGATAGGAAAATTGTACAATGTATGGCAGTTTTGTAAACGGGAAGTATAAGGTTGAAGAACCTGTAATCCTACTATCTAAAGTACAGGAAAGGTTGGCAGAAGCATGTGGCATGGTGCAAAGGATTGCTAAATGGCGAGATGGTCAGAAAAATTCAGATGGAAATGTGACTTTGTCATTACCTTGATGGACGGTAAATAAGGTATTGATGACTGATAAAAATATTTTTGATAACAGTGGTGTTGTATTGCAACAGAGGAGAGTATTCTTCACTACAAGTATTGTTTATTGATGTGCTAAACCTGACAGCATTTTGGGGACATAAGACATTGCTCACAGATCTACTGTAGCGGACAGCATTTTAAGGACACAGAACATGTTGGTTTCCAGTTTAAGAATACTGAGGGATAGACAGAGGGTGCTGTTCAGTTGGAGTGATGCCTGTAGGACAGTATTCCTGCAGAGGATGAAAGTGAGGAATGCAGGAAGTCTCCCTGTGTGCCTGAACAGACATGCCATAACCAAGACTATGCTGTGTATACATGCTGTCAGAATTCTGAAGGAAATGGTGGCCTTCTTGTACCTGTTAGTCATTTTGGATTGCTTTGCATGTGAGATCTGCAAAACTAGATTCACTGAAAATTGTACTGGTATTCATGTCACAGCAGAATTGGGAGATGATTGCCATGCTCATAACGAACGTAGCAGTGTTCATAACCTGTTGCAGGAAACGTCTGGAATACTGTACACAAATGCCAGTTGAAAAATACAATGCCTTTAATGGACAACACAAGGTGCCACTCTGTTCATCTGAATAAGGCTCTAACTACAAGCACAAGAAAATGTGAAATAATTCATACAAAAAACTGGTCTTTCAAATTAACTCAGAAGTTTACACCCCTGTGCATGTTGTTAAACCGACAAAGAGCTATGAGTTAGTGAAATTGCAAGTTCCAGATGAGACAAGCTTCTGTTATTTCACACCAGAGGCTGAAGTATTATATCAGTCGGAGGACGGCATCTGCCAAGCGCAGTGCTCACCTGAACCACGCCGGTGCACTTGGCAACACTTGTGATTCAGGTGTGTACCATTGTGACCTGATTGAACTTCTTCGAAAGCATATGACTCCTGCTGGCCCAACCCACATGCTTCACCATGCCACATAGCATTATTCTGATTGGTTTTCACCCAGGCTTCATGATAAAAAAGGAAGAGTATAGTGTTGTAATGAATTCTTGCTTGAAACTGAATTCTCATCCGGCATGACGCCACGACAGTGTTTCGTCTTCTTTCAGTCTCAGTCTGCTGCATCGCCATTTGGTCTTCAGAACCAGTTTCCTCCTACTTCAACTGCAACAGTTGTTGGTAATAGAGTTCCTCTTCCGCCCCCTTCCTCCACACCCACTTCCTCTGCACTGTCAACTTCTGATGTGCAGATTACATCCTCACTCTCTTCCCAAGTCTCAACATCCGCCTCCATATCGACCACAGGCGGACCATCTCCGTCACCAAATGTAACAAATGGTAACCTCCAACAACCTACATCAGTCACAACGCCATCACTAGTTCCTTCAAGTTTATTACAAAAACCAGCCGCTACAGTACCTGGGACAGCAGTTACAACACAGCAACAGTCCTCCATGCAAAGCAGTCTGGTATCTGCCACAGCCAATTCAACCTCGTCAGCAACGGCTACCATGAATCATCAGCAGCATTTGGCAAGTTTGGACAAGGGCATGTCCAGTGCAGAACGAGCTAGTCTCGTGAGGATAACTCATCCAGCATGTCAAGCCAGATGGCAGCCATCACTGCAGTTCGTATCCAGGTATGTTTCTACTTATTCGTTATTCCAAGAGAAAGGTTATGTGTGTGTGTGTGTGTAAAATCTGAGCTTGTAAGGTGAAGGTGTATAGGTGGAGTAGAGGTATGACTCCACACATCCTCATCCTTGGCACTAGGTGGAGATGACTGGTCAGCATCATGCCCTGACCACTTTACCTGCAGGGAAAGAATTCCTGGTACGTACTGAAGTATGATTAGTGTTCATAACACATTTTCAGCCTGTTTGGTGATTGTCAGTATTTTTTAATATTCTTTGCATCTCGGGTCTGAGAATTGAGTGCTTGATGTGGACGTGCCTTCAATACTTATGGTGCCGGTAATGTCTTACACACTGTCAAGGCTATTTTGGCAGTTTTTCCAGTACATGGCAGGAAAGCACTGAAAATATTCATAGTCACAGCTTTTATTCAGAAAGAGATGGTATGCATAATCCATAGGGACTGTACCTCACTAAACACATGGTAGGGAATGTGTTAATACTGATGCGAATGAAACCATAAATGAAGCAGAAATGTATGGTGTACGGCTGAGTCAGAAAGCATTCACAGTGTATTTTCAAAAATTAATGCAACAGCAATAGAAAATGTGACTTTCCTATCATAAAATCGCAAGTAGCGCATAGAAGAGATAAACTCTGAATATACAAGACTAGTTCGACCAGTACTAAGCTATGGCTGCAAAGCATGACCAGTGCCTGAGTCATCAGAAGAAAGGCCAGCAATACTTGAAAGGAAAATGCTGAGATCTTTGGATCAGACTATGAAAGTGAGTTAGGATGAAGACTAAGACATGATGAAGTGCTCTTTAAATTGTTAGGTGGACCTGATGTAGTGATTACAAAGATTACAATGGGCTGGTCACATAGTCCAAATGGATAATTCTAGAATACTAGACAAGGTAGTGGATAAAAAAATTCCATGGAAAGAGATTTGTGAGAAGACCACGACTGAGACGGGAAGACAATATCAGGAGGGACTTCTTGTTGCTGCTGAATATGAGAGGATGGAGGAGACTAGCAGGGGACAGGTATATCTGGATGTGAACTGTTGAAGAGGCCAGCACCCAGTGCAGGCTGTGGTGCCATTGAAGATGTAGAAAAAGAAGATAAAATGTGTGAGGACATTATTTTTTCACATAGTCCCCATGCTTTTCAATACACTTAGTCCAGTGGTGAACAAGCTGCTTTATGTCCTGAGAAAAAGGTTTTGGCCAAGTGTCCATCCATACATACACCATGTCCTTGATGGCGTCTTGAAGTGTCTCTGAGTGAACCAAAGAGGTGACAATCTTTAAGGGACTACGTCAGGGCTGTGCACAGACAGGTTTGTAAGTCACTAACACAGCGCACTGACAGTGTGAAGGAAATATTAATATTGAGGAGCCAAGATTGTAGTCATTGTGCGTAGGCTGTGGGCTGGACTGTCCAGTGTTCAATTTCCAGCATAAATGTCCAGACTAACTCCAGGGCCTAGCCACCGTCCTGTTCAGTGGGTAGTTGGGGTCCTTTCCCCATGGGTAAAGTTGCTGAGGTATGAAGCATGCTATGTAATGTCTGTCTAATGCCGAAGTTGAGAATGATTGGAGCTGTACCTCTGCTTCTCCTATGTATCTTACCTTTTATTTTTACTTTTATTTATTGTTTCCATTCCTTGTATTGATTTAGTGTTTCAAATATCAGGTTGAGAGTAGCAACAGTAAAACGCAGTAGTTCAAAATTTGATGATCCTGCACTTCTAATAGTCCAGCATAAAAGTTGGCAAGTTCTGGCAGTAGAGGAGAAACAAGTCACAGCAGCATCAGCTGCAACCACCAATACAGAGTGGAACTGATTCAGTGCATAACCATTTCATGTTATTTCATTCTGCCATTTTCCATTGTTATAATCAGAAGTGCATGTAGTTTCTTGACTGGTTTTGACTTGTACTGCGAATATTTATATCCACTGTGATAGTGAGGCACATCCGATAGTCTGGCACACCTGATAGTCGAGCACCACATCAGTCCCAGTGGTAACAGACTATTAGGAATCTACTGTGTATTGCTTTCATGGATTTGTTTTCCTCCTTTTGCTATACAGAAAATGTGATACCTTTCCAAGTTGTACATGTGTGCATCCTTTATAGTTACTTGTGTAATTTGTAGTGCATTATTTGTTGCCATATTGTTTGCATATGGTAAATATATGTTTTCCGTAGCTTGACATGTTTGTACTATGCCAAATGGTTTGTATTTGCTCCCTGAAGTATGTTTGATAGGATCAGTCAGTTTGCCCCATGTACTGTAGTGGGCAATCCAGGGATATAAATTCGTATAATCAATTATTCTTGCTTCTTATTGCAGTGGTTTTGTTCTGTGTATTTGTGAATGGTGTTATTGTTTCTGAATGCTGTTTCTTTGAGAATTTTATAATCTATTTTTCATCTGAGAGTCAGTATGCCGTAAAGGGTGGGAGGTTTTTTCTACAAGAAGACATTATCAGGCTAATCTTTTTTTGTGCATTTTTCTTTTTGGCTGTATAATCAGTAAAGATGAGGATTAAAGGTATTGCTGCTGTTGCTGGAAGCTGGTTTTTGTCATAGGATGAAGATAGCCCGCCATGTTCAACGAAGGGTAAATTAGACAACATAAAGTCTGAACCAGAAGATAGTGTAAAGATGGACATGAAAGGACAGCGTAGTGACTGCAGTGTGGAGATGAATCATCGCAGTGAAAGTGGTGGAAAGGGTATGAATGTGTCTGACCAAATAAAGACAGAAATTAAGACTGAGCCCATGGATGAGGGCAACACCACCTCCGAGAACTCTGCCACAGTGAAGGGTGAGTTTCTGGGCATGAGCATGTGATACAAAGCATCCAGACTTTAATTTTCAACATAGTTTCTCTGTATATAACATTACCAAATTGATGCATTTTTAAAGGCTGTTGTTAAGTTTTTTTTTTTGTTGTTCCTTATGACAGACTTTTACTGTGTATAAATATGATAAAGAAATCCCTGCCTGAGAAATTGTCATCCTTTCACTGTTCCATCACTGTGCCAGTGTAATTGCTTCTTGCCCCTCACTGTTCCACACCGTGCCTGAAAAATTGTCTTCCTGCCCACTCTTCCAACACTGTGCCCAAAAAGTTGGGTCTTCCTCCCCACTGTTTCACCACTGTGCCTGAGAAATTATGTCTTCTCTCCACTGTGCTACCACTGTGCCTGAGAAATTGCCTTCCCCCCACTGTTTCACCACTGTGCCTGAAAAATTGTCGCCCGTTCACTGTTCCATGACTGTACAATTCATCTTAATGTCAAAATGTTTTATTATCTTCCCATGGAATGTAAAGCGGAGGAGAGATATGTAACATTGCATCACTTTTGGTGGTTTATGTGTAAAGATTTTGGATTAAACTTTATATAACAATTTAAATTGAGCGCATATGTGCCCTAAGTCATTATTGATTCTAGTCTTCCTCGAATGTGAGGCTATGTCGCTTGATGTTTCTCAGTGTTTTGAAGGTCTGTGGTGCCATCATGTTTAACCTTTTGTGCTCAGGTTAGATTACACTGTTCCTTCCCAGCAGCTCAAATTAACTTTTTTCAGGAAACCTATTTTGTTGCATATTGCGACATAACAGTATTTTTACAATGTACTATGCACACAAGAGATGACTGTCATTGATGCTTTACTTACACCCTGAGTGTGGTATTTTTTAAAACACTTGCTGGGATGAAGTCTGGATTCATGGAATATGTTTAATGAAGGAACCACTGTTTTCAGTGTCTGTGATTGCTAGCCTTTCAGTGTTTGTGATGGAGTTATGTCCCTACGACCTCTCTTCTACAAGATACACCTGTGAGTGCCACCTAGTTGGTTTCATATGGTTGTACATTTTGAAAACAACACTCTCTAAAAGCTGTGTATTGTCATCAGTTGCGATGAACTTGTCTGGAGTGTACACTTCATTGAATTTTGTGTCTAAATAGTCAACGAGGTTTTTATTTTACTTTCATCTGTGCTACTTCCTTCTGGACTTTTGATGTGGTGGTGGATTTATGTGTACTGCCCAAAATATTTACACATATCTGTTTCTTGAAAAACATCACTGAAACTGGCATTCTTTTCACCCATTCCTGTCCAGTATTTTTCAGTCTTGGGCTTGGGGTTTAGTCCCATATTCAGAGTAACTCATAGGCATGCCTTAGTTTCATTCAATGTAACATGATTTTAATGGCTTGATATTCATGGTTCTTGGAGGGGAGTAACTTTCATTATTTTGTTTTGGAAGTATTGGTCTCCTCCCATCTAAGACTGGGTCTGTATATGATAGCTGGAAAAATGGTATGGGTGTTAAATGTGTATGTCCAGTTCTCAATTTATTTTGCACTGAATATGTTGTTTGAGGCACTACCATTCACTGCAAACTGTTTTCAATCATTACTGAAAACTGATTTTGTGTTGCCATTCTCCCCCCACTGCACTGGCATGATCAGCAGCATCACAAACTTCACCACCATTGTCATCGTCATCTGGATGAATTGTCTGAGTCACTTTCATTTCTGTTATCACTGGAATGGTCACCACCTTCAGTCACAAAAATTTCTTTGTTGTTGTTTTTTTGTTGGTGGTGGCGGTGTTGTTTCCTCCATCCATATCCGTGTACTTACCACCACCATGTTACTAAGCAGAATGTTGCTACAGGTTGATTGCACATGTATAAAAAAATCGCCAAGTATTGTTATATCTGAAGGAAATTTAGTGTCGATCATGAGTGCATGTAGGTAAACCTTCAGGGCAACAGATGCCCGCACAAGATGAACACTTTAAGCATTTCGTTTGAGAAACTAGTGAAGTTAAATATACAGCGAGTGAACCCTGTCGCATGAGGGCAGGACACATTTAGCAATGTCGGGTGAGCCTCGACACAAGTGGAAAGAGTTAAAAGGATAGGCAGTCCAAGAGGACTGAACAGATTCTTAGACTGCTTACTCTTGGAAGATGAAGGCGTCGTGGTCCTTCGAAATGTCGGGAAACGGACACATTCGCATTCCAGAAGACTTCTGTCCTCAACCACACTGCTCTGAGAACTTAATGTCTTGCATAAATCATTATGTATAGCACATACCAGCTACTGTACCATTGAGCATTGTCACAACACAGTGTCTTATAATTTCATTACAAATTATAAAAATGAAATGTTTTTGTGGAACTATCATTTGCTACTTTTAGTCACGCTGCTAATTGTTTTAAAATGTTGATTTATCTGCCATATAGACTTTTTTTTTTACAGAGGAAACAGTCATAAAGGAGGAGCCTATGACGCCTATGTCATCATCCAGTATAGGTGATGGAGTTAGTACAGATGTAAAACCACCCATTCCTGAACCTATCCAATCTACTGCAGGTGGCGATAAAAAGAGAAAATGCTGTAAGTGTGGAGAAATCTTCATTAAACAGAGTTGCAGGGCTTACAATTTTGAACCTTAATATACAGATGGTTTTTGCACGCATGTTAGAACATTTAGTCAGAAAAGGTACTAGAATGAAATTGTTGTACATTGTAAATACAAGAATATTCTTTATGATCATGTTAAAGGGTTTATCTGCATACTGTCATGTGTCACAGTATGCACCAAAGACAAACCTATTATGTGCTTTGTGGTTTCAGACTGAAGCATAATCTAGCGCACAGTATAATTTTCATGATCTTGTATGAAATGTACTGTGGTTTTAGGACGTTCTTTTCTTTTACTGCTGACAGTGTTCAAACCAGATGAGCTGCGGCAAGCTTTAATGCCAACCCTAGAGAAGCTGTATCGTCAGGATCCTGAGTCTCTGCCCTTTCGTCAGCCTGTTGATCCACAGGCGCTTGGTATCCCAGACTATTTTGATATTGTAAAAAAGGCAATGGACCTTTCAACAGTGAAGCGGAAACTGGACACTGGCCAGTATTCTGATCCTTGGGAGTATGTGGATGATGTCTGGCTTATGTTTGATAATGCCTGGCTCTACAACCGCAAAACCTCACGAGTGTATAGATACTGCACCAAGGTAAGTGAAGTTAGCTTTTTATTTTACTCTGGTCTAAAGACCATTGCGGTTGAAGGTGTGTTTTTGTGCTTTGTTGGGATGTGGCACCATCAGTATGTGAGTAGTTCCTGACATATCAAAGGATCACAGTGCCTTCACGTTCAAGGATTGCACAGTCCAAGAATAACCTGGACTGCTTGTCCCTGACAGTGGAGGCACTACAGTTTTTCCAGACATCAGGAACTACTGGCCCAGTGACACTGTTACATTCCAGAAGACTTGTATCTTCAGTATCACTGGTGTGAGAACCTCACATCTCTTATGCACCTTTGAAATTGTTAAAAGAAAAAACATCAAAAAATATGTAGTAGTATGGTAATAGATTGAAAGAATAGCAGTACATGCCAAGTGATGCTGCCACCCAACGAAGACATTGTGACAAAGGTGATACGTAGTTGAGCAGGCCTTCCATTGGAGCCATCTGCTTCTGTTGATATTTGCTATCAAACACGTGTAATGAACATAGTGACTACAGAACAGGAAGTGTGAGCATTTGTATGTAAGGATGACATTGGAAAGGTTACAGTTATATACTTCATTTGTTCATATAAAGTTCCAAATGTATTCAAAAGTCACTTTTCCTGTGCGAAAGGTGTCAGAAATACTAACGTGTTAAAAATTTACATAGTGTCAAATATCAGTGATTCGACAGTTGTCACTATACAGAATGTACAGAATAAGGCACCAGAAATCTAAATAGTGCTACACGTAACGTATGTAGGAAGTTGTGTACTGTTTACATTGTATATGTAGACTGTAAGTAATGGTAGTGGTAGTTTAACCTGTAAACGACCTATGTTCACATATGTAAACACACATTGAAAGACATCCCTAGAAATATATTTGATATAGTTCGACAACAAGGAAATCTACTACATTTTTAAGACATGCTACATAATCGCTGCTCTGTTTTCCACAAAATGTCATTTATTTCATAATTTTATGTTTTTATGTTCAAATAATACGTTTTACATAAACCATGCAGTAAAAGTTAAATCCCAACCTGGTTATTTAAAGGTTAAATGTTTTGTGGAGCTGGAGGAGATTTAGGTCAGTGTACCATTGCAAACAAGAGGCTCTTCCTGCACCACCCCTTCCCCACCCTTCCCCGATTGTTCTTTAGTGAGAAAATATTCAGTAGACTGGCTGTGTTATGTCACCAGCCACCATGTATGTGACTCGTGTGTCATTCTGTTTTGTGTCAGTTGTGCTTTGTCTGATACAGACAGGCCCAGTAACAGATTGATCATGAACACACAAGACATGCACACCCGTGGCGGTGAACTTAATCTTCTTTGCTTAGTCAGAAATTATTGCTGTAGATTAGGGTTTAGCTTTTGTTGTTGCTGCAGCCAGTAGATGAACCACATAATGGTGTCAGTATAAGACAAGTGTAAGGATTTATAAATACAAGGATAGCCCATTATCCATGTGGTTTCTAATGTATTACTGTGGGAGCTTGGTTGGCAGATTGACCTGCATTTGGTGTTATTGGTGGCGTTGATGGTCTGTGCCTTCTGTCGGTGTATCTAAAGTTTGCTATATATATGGGAGGAAGTATGCTGTCAGAGATCTGTAATGCTTGTTATAAAATATGACTGCTTCTTTGTTTCTAAGCATGTTTCATAATGGCTAATAAGCTTAATTTTTTGATGGAAGTGTTGAAGGTAATATGTCAGGTTGTGCATTGGTGAAGTACCCCATTTGGGTCATTTTGTGCTCAGGATTCAGTTCTCTGGGAACCTACCTAGCTTAAAATTGTATAAAGTGCAAACAATCATGCATTATGATGTAGGCAAACCCATGTGCAAGACCCAGTAGCGTCCACTGCCTTGCTTTTCCTTACCCATACATGGGCTCAGGTCATTGCATTCACCTGGCTCACAGGTGCATCTGTCGGGATTTCTACTGGGCAGCATGGTCTGCCATTGTCTTTCAGTTTCACGTGTCCTTCTGCGAGTTTCTCAGCACAGTTATAAACAGCATTACACGACAAACAGTTTTTACTGCACGCAGGAAACCTGTCTTATGAATATCCTTGGCCGAATGTCCCTTCGCCCACAAAAAGTGAACCACAGCACGCTGCAGTGTGATTGGGCACTGTACAGTACAGTCAGCATCGTGAACTCCTCGAAACAGGTTACATACACATTCACAATCAACTTACAGTGTGATACCACCCTAGAATGTGATGCCGCCACCTGCGGTTACACCTGAAACCCGTTTGGCACATAAGTATTACCGACCTTGCTTTCATACCATTCTGTACTTGCCTTACTGGTTAAGTGTAGGGAAGTGTTTTGTTTGTGTTGCTGATTTGTAATTCTTTGTTTACATGGGTAGCTGTCAGAAGTTTTCGAACAGGAGATTGATCCTGTCATGCAGTCATTGGGTTACTGTTGTGGCCGCAAATACACTTTCAATCCACAAGTGTTGTGTTGCTATGGGAAACAGTTGTGCACCATTCCACGAGATGCGAAGTACTACAGTTTCCAGAACAGGTATGTCTTTCAAAACTTTCTGCATTTGGTTAGATTGGGGTTACCTTTGTGATTGTGGATTTTTAGAACTTTAAATACTGGCCATTTATTTTACTGATTAATTGATTGTATCCAGATAACAAGTTAGTCAAGAGTTACAAGATCCAGAGTCTGTGGGGGTGTGGGAAACACTCTTCCCTTCCATTTCTCGATTTCAGTGATCACAAATTTTCTGTGCTGGCTGATGTAAAATTAATAAGTTACACAACTGTGTAGTATACCAGTTGTCATCATTATTTTTAGATACTTGTGACTCAGTCTTCCATTTATGTAGAGCAGGAATGAAAGAGTAGTGCACATGTTTGCATGCATCCTTTGTTTTGACGTTCATTTACAGCAGGCACAAGTCTGTTGTTTTGGTGGTAATTTCACTAGTTACATGTTCATAATATTGAATAATATATAAATGAAAATTGTACATCTTAGTTTCCAGTTTTCTTTTGGGTGTGGGGGGAGATTCATTGTAGACCCCGATACAAAATTTCATCTAAATCTGTTCGTTAGTTTTCATCTGGCTGACGGGTGTGGTTTCACTTGTGTGTATTCATTTTAATTGTCATTGAGCAAAGAACAGACTGAAAATATGTTGCATATATTTTGCACTGGTGTAGAAGTAGGTCTGAGGATGGTTGTTGTAGACAGCAATTTAAATTTGCATGAAAATATGAAAGATGTTCAAGAAGCTGGGTTCTCCAGGTCGTACAAATCAAATGATGTTACATCATAATGTAGGTAATTTATTCCATAGTAGTGTCATTATTTTGCAAGATAATTTCTGAGCATATTGATACATTTGCCTGTTCTTGGCAAGAGTTTAAAAATTCTGCCATGGTAGATATAGGGATCTAGCATTTGCAACCATTTATGCACAGCCATTTCCACTTCCTCATTATTTTGAAATTGGCAGCCTCAAATTGTGATTCAGTTTTCAAAAGTCACTGCCTCAACTATTGCCTTGTTGACATCCATCCATGATGTGCTGGGCTGACCTGTGCAACCATTATCATGGATGCATGGCAATTTTCGAACTCTGTACCATTTTCTGCCACTATATACTCTCGGTACGCCATCACTGTAAATCTCTACCAATTGGCAGTAACTTTTGGTGGAGGACATATGTTTTGCTCATAAAAACCAAATCACACTGTGGAATGTACAAGCGGGACCAAGTGTCTAATATCTGTGCTATGCATATCAGCTTATCCTCAGAGTAGCATATGACTGATTCCTGCACCATATGTTGCATGTTACCCCTACTGTAAGTGGTACCTCCTAATGATATATAAAACGCTTGATTAACACAAAAGTTACAGGCTAGGAACTTCATTTATTGAATATGCCTGGGAACTGATAATATCGATATTGATAATATTGTGCAGGACATATTTGTTGCAAACCAACACCACATTGTTTCAGGTTATGGTGATTGTGGTGTGTTATATATAAGTAGCTCTAAGTAATCCTTGCACATTCTCCAGAATTTTCCCAAAAACTTGCTGTGGAGTTACAGGTAGCAGGTACTTGCATTATGTGATTTTTGTTTTACAAGTATGACTAATGCATTCTATAACTTAATACAGCACAGTTCACTTTTTTGTAAGTCTTGCTTTTTGTACATCGTGTATGTAAGCACTGTGTGTTTGAAAATACGAACTGGTGTTCAGTGTCTTTGGAGGATTCACATTTTAGGGAGGACTATGGCCTGTTATGGGACTTTCTTGTTTGAAATATTCCCAGGTAATTGTGTACCAATTGTTGACAGTATGCACATATACAGTAAAACCTCGATGCAACGTTTTTTAGGGGGATGGAAAACAAGAACAATATATAGGGGAAAACAATAGTACCGGGAAACCATTAAAAATTATAGACAAGAACAATTTAATGATTATTATTACTTCTTGCTGAAAAAATCTTTGATTGACATTTGTTTTGTGCAAACTTTATGTCTCAATTCAAAGTACGATTTTTCAAGGCCTAGAACACTTTCACGATTGCTGTAACTCGTGCTGTGCGCATAAAAGAAAGATTTTGCTTTCTTCAGCGCTTCATGTGTCTCGGCAAAGTTCGGCACAACTTCGGGTTCACCATCTACTTTTTCTCCTCCTTCATCTTCCCCCTCCACACTCCCGGATGCCACGAGGCACTCACACAGCTCCTGCACTGTTTCTGCACCACTGGTTGCCACGTCACTGTCCACAGAGACATAGTCCTCGAATATATCTTTGTTCATGCCACTGAACTTTTCCCAGCCTTTGCAGAAATTGTCATCGTTGGTGAATACGACGTCACTATCGCCTGAAGATTGTCCCTGCACGTAACAAGCTTTCCGAAAACAATTTTCGATTGTCTGCTGGGTTACTTGTTGCAAGGCTGCCACAGTGTAATGCAAAGCTTCCAACACATTTATCTTCTTTTTTGTATCTTTGCCTGCATGCATTAAGCAAACGGCTGTTTGCACGAGACATTTTCTATAAAGCTGCTTACAACACTTTATTACCCCCAAATCAAGGGTCTGGAGCACACTTGTACAATTTGCTGGGTACCGTATCACTTTTACATTTCTTAGAAACGATGTATACTTTGGATTTGTGGCACAATTGTCCACAAAGAGGAGAATGTTCCTGGTTTGCGCACCCATACTTGTGTCTAATGAAGCAGAAATGAAGAAAAAAAGTGTGTCATCCACGCTTTATTGTTCGTGTGGTATTTGGAGGGTAATTTTTTTATATTCATGAAACATCGCGGTTTCGGAGGTTTTCCAATAACAATCGGCATTTGTTTGTCACTTCCATCACTGTTAACACAAAGTAAAACAGTAACTTTTCCCGAGTCTTTCGAAGATCTTGTATAAGAATATACATGCATCTCAATCTTGCGGAAAACCAAAATGATAGAAATTAAGGCAATTTTCTCATTCTGGTATTTGGTTCAACACGCAGCAGGCAATCCAGGCAGCACTAAGACAGCAATACATGCGTGCGCAGCGCACTAAATCGCCATTTCAAATTTAAAAAAAAAACTATCCATGTGGGAAAATGTTGCGTGAGGACCGTGATTTTTCAATGATCGACACGATAAAACGACAGTTTGAGGACCGATTGAGGCAGGGAAAAATAGTGTTATTTATATGGGGCTAGTTCCAGGACCAAATAAGGCAGACAATATATGCAGAAAAACGAAGGTAACGGGAACGATGCAACAAGGTTCCACTGTATAACACTGAACAACAGTGAAAATGCTTCGGAGGTGAAAGTAGCAAATCTTTACTAATTTTGGGGCGCTGAGCACGAATATGACAATTAAAATTGTTAATTGGCTCTACTTTCAAAGATCTGGGATGGGCCCCAATTTCTACACTTTACACTGCTTTTGGCGTTGAGCGGCTTAGAGCAACGATCTGGCAACTCTTTAACGTGAAGAGAATGATGCAGTCAGCATCCAGGCATTGCATCAGCCTACTTGCTGTTCATCAGAAGGGTGAAGCAGTGCAGCGGGGCAAAGTGGATGATGAAATCGGCTCCCAGGTATTGCCACTCCCAACGTTTTGCATTTCAGTTCCTTCCAGGGAGTTGCATTGTACACACGTGTGTTTCTCATTTCAAAAAGTCTTCTTTCGCAGTGTGAAGTGTTTATAAACACCTTAAAAGTTTTATACAGCCGTTTCTTGGCCGAACCTCAATAAGGATGCAGCAAAAGTGCGTGAATAGTGCAGATAATTTTTGTTATATTTGTGGGGAGGTGACATTTTCATCACAGAAGCGTGCCATAACCCTGATCATCAGGAAAGCCTACCATCATTGCTTTGGATGCCAGATTGGGGACCAGGACAAGAGCTGGGCCCTGCACATATGCTGCAATACTTGTGCAGCAAACCTTCAAAAGTGGTTGAGCCACAAAAGGCGATAATGCCTTTTGCCATACCCATGGTGTGGAGAGAGCAGACGAGTCATATCAGTGACTGTTACTTCTGCATGGTGCCTCCCTTCTGGCAAGGTTTTTCAAAGAAGAAAAAGTGGACCTTGTACTATCTGAATATACCGTCTGCTATGCGGCCAATACCTCACGGTGAAGGACTTCCCATTCCGGAACCTCCAGAAATAGTTACACTGGAATCGGAAAAAGAAGAGGATGACGAAATTTCTGATATATCTGAGCCATCAATATCAAAAGATCGAGTTCACACACAATGTGGTGTCTGCTGAACCACACAGGATCACACAGAATGAATTAAACGATCTTGTGAGAGATCTGGAACTTCCGAAAGGTAAAGCAGAACTGTTGGTGTCGAGACTACAGCAGTGGAATCTCCTCGATGACAATGTGAAAGTGTCTGCGTTCCTTTCCCGCCAAAAACATCTGGCTCAATTCTTTAAGAAGGAAGGTAGGTAACCTTGTTGTCTGCAATGATGGTGATGGTCTGATGACAGCCCTGAATATTAATCATAAGCCTGAGGAATAGAGACTGTTTATAGATTCATCAAAGTCAAGTCTGAAAGCTGTTCTGCTCCATAATGTCAAAGTGTTGCCATCAGTTCCAGTTGGTTATGCTGTCAGTATGAAGGAATCATAGGATAACATGAAGCTTCTTCTAAACTGTGTAAACTACAAGAAATACCAATGGCAGCTTTGTGGAGACTTGAAAGTTGTTGCTGTATTGCTTGGACTGCAGCTGGACTACACATAGTTTTACTATTTCTTATGTGAATGGGACAGTCTGGTAAAGACTTCCCATCACAAGAGGAGAGACTGGCCTTCCCGACAATCACTGGAAGCAAGAACAAAGAATTTACTGCACCTACCGCTTGTAGAATCCAGCAACATTTTGCTGCCTCCTCTGCACATCAAACTAGGACTAATGAAGAACTTCGTTAAGGCTATAGATAGACAGGGCCAGCATTTAGGTACCTCGCTGAGAAATTCCCAGGAATCATTGCTGCAAAAATCAAGGAGGGTGTTTCATCGGTCCTCCGCAAGCTCTTCAGAGACGAACAGTTCAACCACAATCTCAGTGGCAATGAGAAGAGGGCTTGGAATGATTTCCGTCTTGTAGCAACCAGCTTACTAGGAAATAATAAGGCTGACAACGACAAGGAACTTGTTGAAAACCTGTTGTTGTCCTATGAGGAATTAGGCTGCAGTATGTCTAGATCCATTTTCTACACTCTTACCTGGATTTTTTCCCGGAAAACTGTGGGGCACTGAGCGATGAGCACGGCGAACGTTTTCATCATGATATTGCAGCAATGGAGAAGAGATACCAGGGAAGTGGAATTCATCGATGTTAGCCAACTATTGCAGGACAGTAACAAGGGATTCTCCTGGACTTGTGTACAAACGGCAGGCGAAGAGGCAGCGCATTTAATCAAGGCAAGCCAGTCAGTAAACACTGTGTCAAGAATATAGTGTAAGGCATGTATAACTAAGTTAGATAGTAATTTTTTTTTTTAAACTATAGCCAATGAAGCCTTTTCATGACCATTCTCATGTTCAGCGTCCCAAAATCTATAAAGGGAAACATATTTCGTTTCTGAAGCAGAAAAAAAAGTAAAAATTTGTTGTGCATTGTAGTAAGTGTTCGCATGAAATAAATTAGGTGGAAGCATTTATAGTTAATTAGGGCAGGCAGGATGTTCGTCTCGTTGATGCCATACACGTGCAGTTTCTGTATGGCAGTAGCTAGGGCTTAAAGTGCATAGGATTAAAGGATTGGCCCCCACCTTGTTGACACTTCAAATGTGAAGCAACTACAGGCAGTGCAAAAGTTTTATCTGCTGCTTGTGCTTATGCATGAGTTTATGCTTTTGTCATTATAAAATTCCAGTGTGTAGGATACAATCTGTACCATAATTGGATGTGGTTTGTTTTATACATTACTTCAAGCGTAGCCTCTTTAAGTAAAGCTGAAATCTGTATATTTAGAATGTGTTCTAACATGCGTGAATGCATAACTAATGGAAAACACTGTATGGACTGGCAGTAGTGAAGTTCGTGAAGGGTTGCAGTGATGTTGCCATATGGGCAGTGAATGCTTATTAGTTTTGCTTACACAGTTCTTGTATAGTTCTGAGTGCTGAGAACCACAGGACAAGTCTCCCCTTCTGTGCATGCATGTTAGGATCCCTTTTTTATTCCATTACTCAAGAAAGTTAATGGTGTGTACACCAGCTAACCGTTCTGTGTAAAAACAGATGTTATTATACTGTTTCATTATATTGTTCACACAGTAGTGAAAACTGCACCAGTTTACATTCTGAGATTGTTGGCTCCTTAAATGGTAGTGACTTCCTCTGGCATATTGATGAATACATAGTAAAACATGAATTCTTTAAAAAAAAATTGCACTAGACTAATGCAGCAATATGGTACAACAAAATCTTAAAGAATTCATGTTTTACTATGCAAACAATTGTACCAGTTGGTGTAAAAGTGTGTGATTTGAAATGATGAGTCCCTGAGGATGAACCCGAATTAAGGGTTCGAAACATGTAGGACAGTGTTACACAGTTAATGTGATTAAATTGTACATTTGTCGGACTATAAATATATCCAGTCAGTGTAGTTACTAGGCTACATACATTATGACAGAATAATGAGGGTTTGGTTCTTAATGAGTGATTTTAGTTTGTGCATCCATGTCCAGCCAGCTGTGGGCCATACAGCCTAGCATTTAGTGATTACTGGGGGGGGGGGGGTGTTGTACATGGGTAGAGTGGCTGGCACATGAAGCTGATCACTCTTCATTTAATGTAGTTGCTTAACAAAGAATGGAAGACTGAGCAGTATTCTAATTCATGATGCTTTTCGATACTAAGATTATCTGTTGATGGTAGATGAATGGAATATGAGTATGGAGTGTTGGTGGAGTGATACTGATAGGGGTAAACCAAAGTACTGGGAGAAGAACCTGTCCTGCTGTTAATTTGACCACAGGTGGCACAATGGCGTGGCCTGACCTGGGATCAAACCTGGGTCTCTCTGGTGAGGGGTCAGTGACTAAGCTGCCCTCCATTCCCCCCCCCCCAATATGTGCTCATGTCATTGCACTTAAGTAAGCACAGAGACAAATTTACGTGATAGTAATATGATTGTCCATGTTTCGGGGGTATTGTGAAATTTGGAATGATTATTTGAAAATGTTTTTATGTCTTACATGTAAAACTGTTTTCCTTTTCAGTGTGTCTTAGGTATGTTGGTATTTACAGACTGACCTTGGGGATATAATGGTGGACTGTTTATTTATGTATATCTAACTACATTAGAATCTTAAGTGAATATTGGAATGAAAATATAGGGACTTGTGTAAACACTTTTCTTTGTGTTGCATACTAAAATTGTTATTTCCAGTTTCCTATTAACAAATTGAGCTGATGCACCAACTGTTTAGGGACTGCAATGCAATTAACACTTTCCATGCTGAGTTTTATTTCCTAAAAAGTCTTGTTTTTTTGTGCATAATCTTGGTAACTTAATGTAATGTTTATTGATAAAATAATACTACTGTAAGGTAGCCATGTAGCAGGAATGCATTCATCTGGAATAGTCATGCATTCTAATGAAACTCTATAGGTGTTTAACAGCGGTATCTCCAGTAAAAAAAAATAACCCCCTTCACACTACACATGTTAGTTTTTAATACCATTTAATAAATCTAGCATGTTTCTGTTGATACAGATTATCATCATGGGCATATTTACAGATCATCAAATGGTATTTCAAAGGTTTGCATAGTTTTGTGCCTCAAGTACTACATAGTAATAGATACATGGTGATTACAAGTGTCATGAATGATTACAAAAACTTGTTAAGAAAGTAGTAGCCACAGGGAAATTTAATATGCACTTCTATAAAGAGCGCCTTCAGGGGGAGGGGGGACATCTGGAGATCGTAGAAGCCCGAAAGTGGACTCCCCTTGGCTGAAGCATTACGTTGGCAGGTGCCTAATCAAGGGTGATGGTACCTCGTTATGGATGTATGGTGATGCTCCATTGTGTGGGGAAAACAAGCATTTAGTTTTTCTTCAAGTGGCTGAGGTGTCATTTACAAACCCAACATGTCATGGTAGGTAATTCTGTTAACTGGCACACAAATTTGAATATATTCCTGATGTGAGCAGGGCAACAAATGGAGCATATATTGAGCTTGCATAGGGTATAAAAAAAGAATGTTTTGGATTGCTCTTTACAGTTATGTGCCTTTAATTTTTGTGTGCCTGTTAACCCACCTACCTATAAATTTTTGTAATCACAGCATTTATAATTTACCATGTATATACCTGTATTGTAAGATGCATGTCATATTTTCTTTACCTGTACTTGTTTTTTATTTGTATTGGAGATTCAGATGTTACCAGAATTGTTGATCTGTAAATGCCTTCCTGATAATGATCTGTATTGATCAGATATGTTGGAGATTCGTTAACAGGTATTTAAATCTAATAGTGTAATGTGTCCGTATTGGTGTGTATGTAGTATGTAAGGTATGTGGTGATACAATGAATCGGTTTGAGATGGTATCTCACATTCAGCATTCACTTTTTGGGCTTAGTCCATCATCCAGTGTTTAACGCTTTGACACCAGAATTAAATGTGGGGCATAGTGTCAAAAGACCAGAATTTAAATAAAGGATTTAAGTTTTTCATGCATACTCTTACATTTTCCTTCAAATGTAATTGAATGAAATTGAACAATCTGTTTATGAATTAATTAACACCCCTGTGTGGACTGCGAAATGCTGTTCTCCTTATGTGAATGTCAGACACCCTGGAACGCAGGCCGCTCATTACATTCTTCATGCTCAGACTCATGCTACTGTCTCTCAAACACATGTGAAGCAAAAGTAATGTGGCTGCTACACTGTTGTCAGTCAAGGCACTGGCTTTCAGATGGTGTGCAACACTGTTTGGAAAAGCTGATCCCCGCCCAGAATGTGGATCACTTTTGTTAAAGTGTCTGAGTGCGCACCCGACTTTGTGCTTCTCGCTGTCAGTCAAATGAAAAGTGAAATAAATGTGACTTAGTGTCATGTAGCTTGCAATAGTTAATGACATCATCCTTATACCTCAATAACTTCTTGTTCTGTGACAAGTAATATTATGTTTGGATTTTATTTGGGACTGCAGTCGTATGAAAGCACTGATAGTGACATATACATCGTGGTTCAAACTGTGTATTTATACTTCGCTTTCTTATGTGCCACTGTAGACAAAGTAACCACATGAAGGTACCATCTGTCAGTCTAGTGAGACCCTTGCACCTTGACCATTTTCGATATTTTGTGCAACCCTTTGTTTAAGCATTCAGCAGCCCCACACTCTCAATAAAGTGCAGTACCTTGCTCACGGAGATGTTGGTAGTCATCTGGTTTCAAGAAATGATGATCCATATGTCTAAATCTTAATACGGTCAGTGCCTCACAACCCAAAGAAAATGTAAGGCCGTTTCAAATGAGTATTTGCATCTATCACACCCAGGATTATCTACCGCCCCCAATTTAAATATACAGCCTTTTAAATGGCGGTGCTTTCTTAGCAGCCCACTCACTATTCTTAGCTGGATTCTACTCAGTTAAGTAATTTCCCAGCTCTCCTAGCAGAGGGTCTTTGAAAGCCCTTAGCCTTTTTTTGTCCAGAAATGGACTGCCAATATTCATGTTTCCTGCTTCTCCAGCCCCTGATCACTCTCGTGGCAACCTTTGCAGATATGCCAAGGGCAGGCTCAGGTCCTGGAAGTGTGAGGAACCTTACCTAGTTAATTGATCAGCTCTTTCATTTCCATCAATCCCTGTGTCTCCTGGTGCCAATATCCATTGGATCTGGATCCTATTATGTTCTGCCAGTTTTACCAGCGATTGATGGCTATCCCAGACTAATTTACAATTTATCTGGCAACTGTCAATGGCCTTAATGGCCACTTGACTGTTGGAAAAATGTAGATGTTGCTACCTGTTTAGTCCTTTTCTACGTTCTCCATTACACAAGCCTTAATGGCATATATTGCAGCCTGCAATATTGTGGTGTGGAGCCCAAGGATGAAGCTATGCCCCCTTCTCGAGCCCCATCTATACACCTCAGCACCACTTCCTTTATTGGTCTTGGACCTGTCCATGTACCAGACCAGGCCCCCTTTAATATCCAGTTTAAACCTGTTCTGCCACTCACACAGCAAAAATGTGTAAGCCAGGTTGTGAATGCTGCTTCAGCTTTAATTCAGTAGTGGATGCAGGACGTTTAGTGGGATTAAGGACAGTGGCTTGCACTTCGTTCCCCCAGAATTCCTTCCAGAGTGCCCTAGGATTACTCCAGGGTACCCCCTAGAACTGTCCTATAGCTGTAATCGACTTTTACTTTCCCACAGAGAGAGAGAGAGACAGCGCCTGCGCGTGCTTGGCATGATCTATAAAAATTGGGATACGTCACTGAGCGCTGAATTCCTAAGCCATGTAGTTACATTCTGCCTACATTGGACTCAAGTGCAAGTGATAAGAACAACATGTTCCAAGAAATTCGCCACGCCAGCAGGCGAATGGGCATACAAATGTGTTTCAGAATCTATTTCAGGGGGTAATCAGGGGTCAGTGGAGTAGGGAGGATTATACTGACAAAACAAACTTCGTGTTTGCTTGCGTGTAAAACAAACTTTGTGTTTGCTTGCGTGGGAACAACACACCAGCTACAGAGCTGTACTAGAAAGTCCCTCAATTGGCATGTTCTTGGCAACAACTTAAGATGGCACTGGAACCTGCCAGCAGCAGGATGTGCATCAAGTACAGGAGTCAGTCACCGCGAAAGGGTTAAAAATACCAAAAATCACAGTTTGCCCTTACTTTGGGACTAACTTTACTAATGAGATTGAAGGAGTATTCCCTTACCCTTTTAACTGATGACAGATACAGAGCCTGTCTCCAAAATGTGTTTGTTTTTTTGGTATTTTAAAAACTGGATTGTGGACAGAGTCCAAAAACTGAATGGTTCTGCGTGTCTTGTGATGCTCAAAACATTACTTAAGCATAGGACTAGTTAGTAAAGGTAAAATTTTCCCTGTGAATGCTGTAAAGGCATCTGAAGGAGTGAATTTATAGCTCTACTCATCCTTAACGTCAGCACTAGATAAAGGTGTGTGGTCAGCTTGACTCTCAGGGAATTGACCTTGGCTATCCACTGAATAAGCGACTGTGCCTCAGAGCCAGTCTGGATGCTTTGGAATAGAGAAAAATATCTTACCCTGCTGGGAACTGGACCATGATTCCTTAGTTGTCCAGCCTCCAGCCTAGTCTACTTACTATGCTACGCCCCAGGTCACGGTATTGTTTAGTAAATTTCTGTTAGGTATGTCACATTATTTTAGATTTCCCAGTGTTGTTAAATTTTGCTGTTATAATTTCATCTTCGTGTTTGAGCATTGCATTGGCAGCATTTGTAGATTACGAGAGGAAGCACACCATACAAAGTTGGCAAAGCCTGATTGATGCCAAATAATTTGCTGTTATCTCATGACAATGTGGTTGTGAAACTCAGTGTGTGTTGTTGTGTGTGTGTGTGTTTTTTTGTTGTTGTAATGGCTTAGATGTTGAAAAATGCAGAATACTGCATAAATGAGAACCTCGTTTGTAATGTCAAAAGTGTTAAAGAATGTTATTCCAGGAATGTGTTAACAGTAATAACTGCCCTTTGCTTGCTTGTTTGTCAGAACAGATTGTTCATGTTTGCTTGCTTGATTTACATTGCTTTTGTGATTTCTTTTCCCCTCTCCTGCCTTTTCATTTTTCTCTCTCGTGTTTTTTCTTTTACACATTTTCTGCTGCACTCGTTTCCTCCCCTGTGCTTGCCTGGTGCACTGGTTGTGTTTTATGAATGTGGCTGCCCCTCAAACCTTGGCTTCCTGGTGATTTGGGGATTGGAAACACCGATAATTGCAGCCTAAAGACACTGGGCCTTCTCTCCGACAGATATACCTTCTGTCAGAAATGTTTCAACGACATCCCGGGCGACACCGTCACACTTGGGGATGATCCTACACAGCCACAGACGTAAGTGCCGTTTATTTAGAAGTACATGCACTTGGTAGTGTTTTGGATATTGTGTATCACCCAAGAGAAGAGCATTTGGTTGAAACTGGAAAGCAGTGAGGCCAAAGGCATGCTACTTAAAAAACTAGTTGTTTGTTTCCTTGTGAATATTTTGAAATCTGGTCTTTTTTGGGGACACATTGTATTCTCAGTACTTTTCAAAAGCAGAATTGATAAAAACTGTGGTAGAAAAGTGGTTTAAAATTATTGCCTTTTTTGTTACCATGTATGTGAGAACTTGCTTTTATCCATCATTTGTATGAAGATGTGCAGGAATAGAGTACACATTTTCAACTTATCCAGTAAGTTTGTGTTTGTTTTTCCCTTTTCTTTGTAAGAATATAAAGACTCAAAGACGTTTTGCCTGTTTATGTGGGTGTGACATGTGACCTGTCATATTAAGGGAGAAATTTAGTGTGTGTTTGAGAAAAGGGTTTTGAGGAAGGTAGATAGGCCTAAGAGTGAGCAAGTAGCAGGAGATTGGAGAAAATTGCATAATAAGAGCTTCATGATTTATGCATCAAAGATGTAACCTGCAGAAATTTTGCATTCTGCCAATAGCGTACACTTTTTTCATGGATATCAGAACAAGCAGCAATTATTTTCCTGTGATTGGTTTTCATGACTGAGATGGAGTGTATATACTGCATGGTACAAACTGAATCTTTAAATGAAATTCAGGTTTATCCCAGTCTTCAGTTTCCATTCTTGCAGATTTCTTCCTGTTTACCTGAATGTAATGCACATTTTGCTAATTTAACATACTAAAACCAAGGATTCATCTTGTAAATATGAACAGAGTGCAGTACTTTATTAGGGCAGATGTTTACATTGTATCAGTGATACAGTGTGCTAGAGCATAGTGACAAACATGTAAATAAAGTTCCAGGTTTAAAGCTTTGGAAAATTACATTGGACATGTACCAGTTTTGTTTTGTGGTTGCCTTAAAAGTGGTATTTCTGGAAGTCTGTTCATGTTTGTGATTGTCACTGCTGTGTTTCAAGATATGAGAATGTCTGCTTTGTTAGTTAGCATATTGGTAACAATAAAAAATTAATTATTTTATTAGAACTTCTGTAATCTTCTAAGTAAAAAGAACACGAACTTCCTTGGGTGGGTAGTTTTTTTCCCTCACATTGATGTGTCTGAATTGCCGTACAAAAGAGTTACAAGCATTGTAGTGTACAGAGTTCACCTGCTGCACAATCATTTTGGACTTGCACATGCAAGCTTCTTCTTAGTTATGAGGTGTTTTCAATTTTTGGCTCTGGTCCTGTGTGCCTAGCTGTGAGGGTTTGTTTGACAGAGACTGAACACTGCTGACAGTTCAGAACAAGCTTGGGTTCTACCTATGTATTTTCTGCTCAGGTTCTTTGTTATTACCATATCAAACACATTTCTTATGTTGATATTTTCATTTGAAATCAGTCATCCAGCAAGTGGTCGAGTTTTGATTATCCAGTTATCAGTCTGGCGTGTTCATTGATTACATCAGACTAATGCTCTTACTTTTTCACGTTTTTGTCTATGTTGGTGGATGGTGGATCTCCAGACCATCATCACTGATGCCCATTCTTGTGTGTGAACCTCTTGGCCCACACAGTTGCACATCATCTTGACAGCTCTGTAGACCAGCTTCAGCTTGCTGAAATTCATGTTACTGTGATTAAATTTTATTAGAAACTTTTCAGTGGCATTCTCTTAAACATTTGTTCCTCATTTACAAATTGACATAGTACATACGGGAAGATTACAAGATAGGTTCAGTTTCAAACTCCAGTGTATATGTAGTTGTACCACCTGGAGAGAAAAAGGAATCCTGCAACTTTGTCAGGCATTGAACTTCAACTGTAAGAGTTTTTTAAAAGCATTGTTTTTGTTGTTGGTCAGTGTAAGTTACATGTGGGCATATTTAATCTTGTCTGTCACTTTCCCTGCACTTAAGGAAATAAAATATTATTCCTTTAGCCATAAATGCTTGCCATTGACCCTGCCCTGACCTTACATAATTCATACCAGTTCCCTCGTTCTTCCCATTTTTCAGAGATTCGTTTCAGTAATATCCTGTAATCCATACCGAAGTCATACGCGTTACCTCTTCTCTTGAGTTTGTCTAACCAAATTTTTTATACGTTTTTTCATCTCCTCGTGTCCTCCATGCTGTGCCCAACTCATTCTCTTGAGCCACCACAGTAGGTTAGTTTGCACTAATGTATGTTCTGGGACTAATTCTAGGGCAATAAAGAAGGACCAGTTTAAGGAGATGAAAAATGATCATCTAGAATTGGAACCATTTGTGGAGTGTCAAGATTGTGGAAGGAAACTTCATCAGATCTGTGTCCTTCACATGGAGTCCATCTGGCCTCAGGGGTGAGTTAAGAAAAAAGCAAGATACATGAAGTCATATTATTCCATATGTATATCTGCATAAATACTTATATTTTTTGTGCTCTTTTAATCTGATTGTAATTATTTGAATGCAGATTTGTGTGTGATAATTGCTGGAAAAAGAGAGGTACAAAGAGAAAAGAGAACAAATTCAATGCAAAGCGGTTACCTATAACAAAACTTGGGACATATATTGAAACAAGAGTCAATAACTTTCTCAAGAAGAAGGAGGCAGGTGCTGGTGAGGTTGCAATTCGTGTTGTTGCCAGCTCTGACAAGATTGTGGAGGTGAAGCCTGGCATGAGAAACAGGTGAGAGTGCATGAAATGTGTAGGAATGTTAAAATGGTTCTGAAATACAGAAAAGAGGTTTAGTTGATGGTTTAATCAAGGTTTTTCATGTACAGGGTCTACATAACAACGTGGTACTTTCCCTTACCAACCATGCACCCTATATATAGGACAGGCCTACCGCTACCTGTTAGCGGCTGCATTTTGTATATTTAATCAACAGATGTACTTACTGAATTTTTTTGACACATGTTGCGCAATCTGCATTTTTCCCCCTCCAGAAAATGCCGTGTATTTCATAATATCATTTTTGGTTCATAAAAATAAAGTATGCCAAAATTTAAATGTCCAAATTCATTGCCAAAAGGTTGTATTTTCTTAAATGCATTTCACTACTATTTGCTACTTTGGTTTCACCTATCACCTGAAAGCTGGGTATTTTTGTGCTGGATAGTCCTGTTCCTAGTGGCACACTCAGTAAGCAGCGTGTATGTTGTTTAAAATGGTTTTATTGATAAGGCAGATATTCAGATTCAGATCCAATGTAAATAGGTGCAGAATGTTGAACATTTGAGAGGTTAGTGAAAAAATGGAATTTTTTCATGTGGTCATGGATTTCTGTCTGCTACCGGTGTCTTTGTTCAACTGGACAGTAGTCTCTTCACAGACGTTTCCACTGACCTCTTAGGTTGTTGATCATGCCACGCGTTCTCTTTCTAATGTAAGTGAAATGTATAAAATGTATAAGCATTTCAAAATACTGTATGTTTTTGTGAAGATCCTGTACTAGTCAATTCTGTAGCAATCTTGGAATTTCCACTGTAGCAGCAAATTGAAAGGTTTGAAATGCAGTAAGTATATGAAGCCTGAGTCGTCTGTCATATAAAATCGTCTCAGAATTAAATGGTAAACATGTTCACTGTATGTTTGCAGTATCCAACAAATGCAGTTGCCAGATTTCCATGTGCATGGAAATTATTAATATGGCACACTCCTTGTTGCATTCACAATGAATTTAGAAACACGAACCTCTTAGCTTTGGCATGTGTGTGTCTGTCTGTCTGTATATACTCAGTGCAACAAAACTCATGCACCTAAAGCTTTTACATGTGACATCCCATTGTGATACACAAGTAAAAAATAGAGGAAGGAATAGGGGCAATAACAAGTATATTATATGTGTGCACGCACGCGCGCGCATACACACACACACATATTACAACACTGTAAAATATAATTGTGATTGGCTCTATTCCTCTTTTTTTTTTACCTAAAATTTTGTTAAGTCCCAGACCAGAAGTGATGTAAGCGTACAGCTGCATAATTTCTCCGTTAGACTGGGTGTGACTTTCTCTGTCTTGCATTACAGATACTCAACACCAGATATCTTATACCCAGAGACACCAGCATGTCCAATTTGAGTATAGACATGAATATGTTTATTCAGTCTAGCCAGGTGGACAAGGCAGAAAACTAGTATTTTTCAGAAATCAGATATGCTAGTTTGAGTCTTGGTGTCCGCATAGGTTTTTTTTGTGCATGTTTTATTCACACAAATTGTAATTTAAACTGTTCAGTTGTGTTATTCAACTATATGTTTCAAAAGTTATTTGTACTGCAGTGGAGAGGCTGGAAGTATGAGTGAGGCATATTTCTGTTATTTTTCTGTGATCTGTTGTTTGTTGTCTTTCTGATTTAAAGGGTCCATGTTTAAATCTGACTGTAGACAGATATCTTTATTTGCAAAACATACACACCTTGTAAGGTGTTTATTTCATGAAGTATATCACTTGTACAAAATAGGAATTAGTGTGTTAACCCTTGAAAGGGCTGTTTTCAGGTCCTGGTGTTTTTACCTTTCATTGACAGGGTGTAAATTCCAACTGCTGCCCAGGATGGAGGCTTTTAAATTTGTAATGCCCTTAAATTTGTGCAAGACCTACAGTGCACCGATTTGGGCAGCATGTGAAGAATTAAAGGTCCGTACAGTGCACCAAGGCGAGCATTGAAGGGTGGATATGATATCCAGAATCCCTGAACTTCAACCACAGTTCACACTTGTCTTGGCATTGTACATGTTGAGATATGTAGATTCACGTGCAATACTGTACCTGTAGACATGCAGAATTTATGGTGCTCTAAAACTGTTTTGTTAACTTGTGCCGTGTTCTCTGACTAGGTTTGTGGAGCCTGGTGATCTGCCAGAACAATTCCCATATCGTGCAAAGGCACTCTTTGCATTTGAGGAGGTGGATGGTACAGATGTATGTTTTTTTGGAATGCACGTCCAAGAATATGGGTCAGAGTGTCCTTGCCCGAACACTCGTCGTGTGTATATAGCCTATCTGGACTCAGTGCATTTCTTCCGCCCTCGGCAGTTTCGTACTGCTGTCTACCATGAGATTCTTTTGGGTTATCTTGATTATGTTAAGCAGTTAGGGTAAGTTCATGCACTTTAGTTTTCTTTGTACTCATTGGGACTTAAAGTAAACGTTACTGTTATTTTGGGTATTGTCATCTTGGATTTTTCAAACACCTTTGGCAAAATGGATATGCATATATCATGGGTTTAACAGATCCTTCTGAGTTGTGCCCCTTAGAAAAAAGTCAGTCTTAATAATTGGTCCAGTGATAGACAGTGTCCAGAGTAATAGTCATGTTCATTGTCAAACACCTTTGTCAGAAACGTTTAGACTTGGCTGACTAGGGCTTATTTGTAAGATAAGGTAGAACTTATCGCCAGTCTTAATTTAAGTGTAGATGGTAATGATCTGAATTATTGTATGTAATACAGAACCATAAAAGATTTCTTGTGGACATGGTAGCGAAACTTTGTTTTGCTTAAATGGCAGGAAATATGTTGATGAGCTGAGCTGCTGTCACCTTTGTCAAAGGTTGTGCACAATTAGCCATTTCGTTTTCTTCTTAGTGCTGGCTCTTCATGTATGCAGTGTGTATGTAGCATAATTGATGTAGAATTCAGTAATCAGTGGAACCCCCCAGTTTAATATTACTCGATATAATTCTCCATTTCACGTTCACTTTAATTTATCCCAAATAGTAAGCTTAGTGTTAAATTACCCTGGTTGAACTTTCAAATCCACAGTTTTCCTGAAAAATCCATGCCGACCTGTGCTAGGACTCACCTGAGGTTTTGAGATACATCAGAGGTCAAGATCTTTCCACAAACTGAAGGCTATATTGTCCTGACAGTGTACGCATGTCAATGTATTTACAACAGTGCATTGCAAACCTCTTTCTCTGCATTGTTACCTTCATAGTTACATCTGAGTATTTCAGATTACAATTTGAAGTCTTGTGCCACACTTGCGTGAACTCGCCATCCTCCTTCACGGTTTGTGTCTGGTGTTTATGGTTACTTATGCTGGAGTGGGCCATCAACTCTGTGATGGGACCAGTCTCCTCACATGCACCTGGACAAGAATCTTGTACTTTGGGCTGTGGTTCCTAAGGTGTTCGGTACTGATACAGTTGTGGTAGTCCAGGAAATCGGACCCTGTTGTGTTCGACCAGCCCCTGTTCAACCTCTAGCTGTTGGTCACACCTTTTCTTGTATGTATCAAGTGTTGTATGTTTAACAGCTGCCATTTTTGCCCTTTAATGTTCATGGTAGCTGGTGAGACTGTCATCCATTCTTTCTTTGAAAATAAAGCTTCTTTCCATGGTAGGGTCATCGTGCAGCAGGGTACACATTTAATTTGCCAAGCTGAATACTGCAGCCACCTCTTTTTCTATATTATTATTATTTATTATTATTATTATTATTATTCATCATCATCATCAACATTATCATCATCAAGAACATTAAGTCTGGTTATTTCTTTTGGGGTCTTATCTAGCTCCTGTGGCCTGTCTTCCACTGGCTGAAAAGGTTTTTCGTTTGTTAATTTCCATGAGAAGCTAAAACATCTTGAAACTTATTTTTATCACCTTCATCAAAGCCAACTTTGTTTAAGAGTTGCATAGCATTACTCTGAATGTAATCAGTACCTTCTATAAAGGCAGTAAAACCATACCCAATTTCTGGCAACAGGAATGCTGTGATGCTCTGTGCATTTGACAAGATCATCTCTTTTCCTGGTGCTGGCACAATTTAATGGCAAGGTGATTCCACCTGCTCCCTGACATAGGTGCATTGTTGTGCTTTGGTCAGTGGGCTTGCTCCCCTAGCTCTGCCCAGCAGTGACTGCACGTATTATTACGAAACCTTTCCTGTATGTTGGTGAGTGTCTGACGTTGAATATGAACCTCTTGTTTAGTCGGCTGAGTGCTATGATTTCGTAGAATAACAAGTGATATAATGGGTTCTTACTTTTAGCTCCTTCAATTGCTGCAGTTATGTTTCGCTGCTCCTGCAACGCAAAAATTCAACACAGGTGTGCACATTCTTAGCTGTGTATGAATGAAAGACTGTTCATGACTCTGAGCCTTGTACATTGTTAGCTGGCTGATTTGATTGCAAGAAATAAGATGTGTATTGTATGGTGCAGCGTGACTTCGCATGCGAAAACAGGGCGTATCAAGCCGGGCGAAAATATTTTAAATGAAATATGCGCAGATGACCGGTGATCATGTATTTATGATTCCTGAAACTAAATTAAACTGACAAAGTAGAAAATTTAGATACTGTGAAAGCCGCTTAATAAAGGATACCAGTTGTGCCAGGAGGATGACGAAGGGCATTTGGAAAGTAATGCCTCCATAGCTGAGAATGTGTACTTTGTTTCTGTACCCCATTTTTCCATGTAGTCTGCCTCCTGTCTGATACAACACCACCAGCGCTGAACAAGTCTTCTGAACCCATCACTGTAAAATTCTGTCCTTGAAACCATTTTCCTATAGCAACCTGAACTTTGTCACATGTGAAACGAATTGCAATGAAATGTTTCTTTTGAGCTGCAAACAACCAGAAGTCAGACGGTGCCAAATCTTGGCAGTAGGGAGGGTGTGGAAGAACTTAAAATCCAATTTCACGTTATATTTACCGTTAATCAATTCAAATCCAATGCTTTCTGCTGCTACTGAAATGGCAGCAGCAGTGTGAGGTCTGGTGTTATCATGTTGAAGAAGCATCAGCTTTTTTCGTCGATGAACACGATTGTTTCGTGGGGCTTTACGTAAGTCTTGGAGTTCATTGTAATACCTTTGACCATCTACTTCTGGTGAATGATGCCTGTGTAGTTCCAGAAAACTGTGGGCATGCATTTTCCAGTGGAAGGTTGAGTCTTGAAATTTTTCTGGCTGGGAGAGGTGGGGTGACATTATTCAAGTGACTGGCTTTTCATTTCTGGGTCATTGTGATGCACCCAACTCTTGTCATCCATGACAGAACTAGAGAAAATCATTACCCTCACTTTTGTAGTGAGTTAGAAGTCATTGACATGCTTGCAGTTTTGGGCTCTTCATTTTGGGTGTAAGCTGACACAGCACCAATGAGTGCACACTTTTTTTTTTGTAACCCCAACCTGCAGTAATCTCATTGACACTCGCTAAACCAATGTTTATCTTTTCTGCTATGGCTGTCTGAGAAATTCATTGATTTCCTTGAATATGTTTGTCAACTTTTTGCCTGTTCAAGTTGTGAGCTGCAGTGACAGGCCTTCCAGATTGTGGCTTGTCATTTAGGCCCAGATTTCTGCCACTACTAACCCTTGATTTTCTCACCCAAGGAAGCACAGTACTTATGTCCACAGTATCTTTACCATGAAAAGCCAAAAATCACTGGTAAATCCCAATGCGAGTTTTATTTTCGTGCGTCAGAACTTAATAACTGTCCGCTGTTTGATGCTCTTCAGTATGGTTGAAAACAAGTCATCCATTTTGAAATGAATGCATTGCAGACCACTGTGTTTACCAAGTTGGGGCAAGTTCCACTTCAAAGTCACACCACTTCCATGAGATGTCTGCATGGAGGCATTACTTTCCAAATGCCTCTCATACTATAACAGTGTTGAATTGAGTGCAACTCTGTTGCTAAGAGACATGTCTGTGGTACATTATGTTTAGACAGAGATGTTCCTAAGGAAATGAAGAAAAAAATAAAATATTTGAAGAAAGGAGAGTCCACTTTCTTGCATATAGGCCAAGTTCTCTTGCAAGTATGGCAAGATAGGAGGGATGTAAAGCTTATTTCAACCCTGCACACAGTAGAGATTGTGGAGTCAGGAAAGAGAAATGGAAATGGTGAACAAATGAAGCCAGAAATAATTCACAACATACAGGGCATGGATAGGGCTGATCAGATGTTGCATTATTACCCCATGCCGCAGATAAACCATGAAATGGGCCAAGAAATTTGTGCTATTTTTCCTACAGATGGCTGCACAAAACAGTTCCATATTGTTAAAAAAATACACCCTAAACCAAAAGTGAAAGGACACACGCTCTGCATGACTTATGTGCAGAAAATGACAGATCCAGCGCGGTGAGAAGACTAAAATGAAAGCAGAAATGATGAATCATTAGCCTCAACAACAAGAGAACCAACACCACCATCATGCAAACAAGAAGGATTTGGCTAACCATTTACAGGGTGGATGTGAAATTCATGAAATAGTGTATGTTCCACCAAGTGAAAAGTGAAAGGAGTGGCCATGCGAAATGTAGAGTTTGCTCAGCACATACATGGTGGAAGGAAACCAGTGTAATGTCTTCAAATTGTGGTGTGGCACTTTACAAAATTCCTTGTTTCGGTGAATATTACACAACAAATCACAAAACAGGTACACAAAAATGTTAATGTGATTCCAGACAGAACCTTTAAAAATTGTTGTAAATTGTTATTTGCATTGATGTGACAAATTTGTATTGGCTGCATGTTTGACTCACTCTCTTTAAAAGGCCTACCAACGTACTGGTGGCATTTAAAAGCCCCTGCAGCTGGTGAATGTGTTAAGAACTAATGGTGGCTGAGATGTGGTGCCAACAACAGCAATCTGTTAATGAAAGGAGGGAGCTCATGCAAGTGAAAATTGGCTCACAAATTGAAAACAGGTATTAACGTGTGCATTTCATACTACAAGTGGCAACACAAAAACCGATCGTCCCTGTGCTGATAGATTACTGTGCTGTTACTTCATCTGCAGCCAGATATTCAGAAATGTGTAATATTTTGAGCAGGCATCATTTAACAAGCCAGAAGTATAACCTAGTTTTCAGTCTGTCACACTTTGGGTCATTATCATCACTAGCGTTGTGGTTGCTTGGGAAGTGGATGTATTAGTGAATGTGTAGGAAGCTGACATGCATCATTGTTTCGCTGTAAAACAGTCAAAAGAACTGTTGAGTCACAGTCCATTGGCCTTTCTGTCTGTCCTGAATATTGTCTCATTTGAATAGTAATGGCCAGGAAAGGAAACGTCTTGGATTCATTGATGTCAGGTACTGGGGAAGGTCCATTGTGTAGTGTGTCCACGTACTGTTGATAGTTGATTGGTCTCTTCCACTGGCAGATTAATAAGAACTGCAAAGCAGGACATGAAAACACTGTCTGTAGTCAAGTCTTTATTTGATGAGATCTGCGCTCTTCTGGGATATTACGCAGCGTCGTGTGGTAATCCTTTACCAACATTTCGGGACAGCATATCAGTCCCATCTTCAAGGGATAAGAAATCCAAGAAGAAAAGAAAGCCAGCAAGATGGTATGCAGTTTATATAGGGAAAGGTGAACTCACGGTAAGTCTTTATCTGTGTTAGGTGCCAAGTTTTGTCTTTCATCAGTCAAATCACCAGTGAATTGATAAATACAGGTGTTTGTTGGTCTGTTTTGTATGCTGACACAGTGGAGAGTACACAGGAGTAGAATCTTGTTCTTGGTTGAACTTTGTGTTTTATTGTTGGGCACTGTTGTTCGTTTGGTCTGATGGTCAGCCCAGATATCCATACTGTGGTGGGGTGTAATTGGAGGTTCAGTCACTTCATCTTACTGCTTGTCATATATGTCACTGTTAGATTCTGGGTCAAGAATTAGTTCCACAGTATCATCTCTGTAGAATCTTTGCCTCTTCAGATTTAAAGCATCCCCTGCTCTGCACTGTCGTGTGAAGTGTGTGGAGATCTAACAGACAGTTGATAGTTGTGACTGAAACCTTTCCCTCTTCAGTATTCAGGCTAGCATGGAAGGAGAAGTCCAGAAACAATGTTCTGTTTATAAACACAGCAGCAGGGAGTAGGTGATAAAGTAATTGGACATGGCAGCATGTTCTAAGCGTATAGTTATCCTGTGCGATGATGACTTACATAAAACTTTGGATTCTAGATCTTAGTGCTGGGTGGGTGGTAGTAAGTGGTTGTTTTCATGCTCCACACACTTTTACTCTGGGGATAGATCCTCTAGCGCCTCTTAAATATTTTGCGTTTGCTGGGAATCAAGCCCTAACTATCCAGCTAGTATTGAGTTACGTTTCTGACTTATGTTTGTTAAAAAAGGCTGCTTACTATCCAGATTATTTGTTTCACACTAGGTTTCCATATATCCAACTCTAAAGTATAAAGTACAGTGAGGGGAAAGAATAATGAAACGTCAGGTACATCTGGTGCAGGGTCTAGTAATGTACTTTTTTGCTGTTGTCCTACTTAACCTTACCATCAGTAACATGTGAGTAGAACTAAATAAAGACTGTTTGAAAGTAAAGCAGTTGTTTGTTTTGTAAGTAGCTTTACCTTTTCTGCACCATGGCAATAAAGAGTCATATTTTGTAATGTCCTTTGCATTGTTTGCCTGTGTTTTTACACTTTAATGTTAACCGTAGGTATACAATGGCACACATCTGGGCATGTCCTCCCTCAGAAGGCGATGACTACATCTTCCACTGTCACCCTGCTGAGCAGAAGATACCTAAGCCTAAACGACTACAGGAATGGTACAAAAAGATGCTTGACAAAGGCATCATTGAGAGGATAGTTCTTGATTATAAGGTATGAAATATGAAGTATGACTTCTCAGTGTAACTACTGACACCCTTCCAGGTGTGTTAAATAATGAACAGGTTATATTGGGCAGATGTACAAAAATTAAATTCACATGACTACTTCTAGTGTTGATTTCAGAAATTGGTTTTGGAGGTGGAGCATACAGACATGCATGCCCTTCCCACTGTTCAGTAATTTTACACACTTTATGGAAACAGCAACTTAAACCAAAATATATTGATCTCTGAAGGAAATGCAATTGTCATTTGATAAGAATGTAAAGATTGTCATAAATAAAATGCAGTGTTGAATATGTCGTGGAATGATTGCAGGATATCCTGAAACAAGCAGTGGAGGATAAGCTAAGCTCTGCAGCAGAACTTCCATATTTTGAAGGTGACTTTTGGCCCAATGTCCTTGAAGAAAGTATAAAAGAATTAGACCAGGAGGAGGAAGAAAAGAGGAAGCAGGCAGAGGCAGCTGAGGCAGCAGCTGCTGCGGCCAATGTGAGTTGTGTGTGCTTAACATAAAGAGTTTTTGCTCTGATTCTGGTGCTATTTGTCCTGGTTATGTGATAGGTCAGAATACTGTTATTTGCCAGCATTTAATGTTCACATCAAACTTGAAATTAACATCGAAAAAGAAGGGAGAAACAAATTGTCACCTCACTTGTACAGAGTTGACTGAATATTTTGTAAATACAGAAAAACAAGTCTGAATATGATGCTTTCTTTTTGTTCGCAAGGAATATGTAATACAGGGTTATTCTTGGAAGGTACTGTGAAGCTTAGATTTTGTGTTCTTCGAATCTGTGTATTCCTTTGCCTCTTACGCATGTTTCTGTTCATCCTGCCAAACTTCCACAGGAGCATTAATTTTCCTTGAATTTTAATTTATGCTTCGTGTGCAGGTCCGCAGTTATGTATTCAAATAGAGCATAAATTGGCATCTTGCTGTCATCTTAAGTACTTCCAGTTGCAAAGCAGTGTCAAAAAATTATTTGCAGTTATTATATCCTACTTGTGTTGTCCTCATGTCATACATATTTGATGTGTACAGTGGAGAAACCCAGCTGAGCTACCGACACTGATCCATTCTTACGCCATATAAATGAGTCCTTGGATCAGTATTGGTATCAGAGCCAGGTTACACCACTGTACACAACATAGGAAAGAGAAAAATAGAGGGGGGAGGGGGGGACTTGAGTAGGGAAATAGTAGAAGGGGGACATGGGGAAAAAGAAATACACTATAAGGCAATGTAGTGTGTCTTTTATGTCAGAAAGCAGAGTGAAGCAATTTGTGAGTTTTTTGATTTTGTAAATGACCTGTATTAAAAATTGTTACACTATGAATAATCGTTAGTCCATCTGTACGCAGAAAAATCCGAGTTATTTCATGGTGTATCAAGTACAGCATAAAAGTGGTAATAGAAAAATCTCCTTGTTCAAAAATGTAGAAATTTCTGTAAGAGGTCCAGGAACTGTGATATGTCATTAAAAGGACATAGCAGTCTGCAGTATGTTAAATGGTTCCTTCAGAAATTTAAAATCCAGTTTTCATTGTATTTAGATGAAGGGAAGCATGATTATCTGCACTGCAGTTATGGTGGGCTGTCTTTATTTGAAGGGAAGTAGTGGCCACATTTCATGGAATAGAGAGACATGTACTGTGTTCATATTAACTGTGTGTGAACTGCATTTGAATCACCAAATGTTTAACAGAAACTTCATCTGCACTTTACCAGGAAACCTAGTCACACATATCAGAATTGTGTACCTTCAGATTGTGCATAAATAATTGTGTCTTTGGTTCATAGATGTGTGACATAAATAAAGGAAGGCAGTGCAGAGAAGAGCCACACATGGACAAACATAGGGAAATTACAAATGACTGAAAGTGTGACAGCAGCCATATACTTAACGTTCAATTTTGGTTTGGTGTGTAGAAACTTTTCTGCAGACAGTTTTGTACCAATAATTAATATTTCTGGCAGAAGGGTGCTTCATTTATTTATTTCTTTATTCATTTGTTTAATACATTTACTTCTGGTATTGTGCAGTAATTGCTATTTGCATCACAGGTGACAGAGAATTTTGAAATGGACAATCTGTGTGTACTGCCACTTCTTTCAGAAGATGGGGCTATGTTGAACAGACACAGACCACATTTTTCCATCGCTGAAGAAATCAAATATATTTGTCAGCTTGGCAAATCTGACTTTCAATGTATATGTGTTTTTCTTCCCTCAGATCTTTTCACTCCAGGAAGAAAGTGAAGCAGGGCCTGATGGTAAAAAGAAGGGTCAAAAAAAGGCTAAAAAATCAAACAAGTCAAAGGCAAATCAGCGTAAAAATAGTAAAAAGTCCAACACTCCTCAGACAGGCAATGATCTCTCAGCAAAGATTTTTGCTACAATGGAGAAGCACAAAGAAGTATTTTTTGTGATAAGGCTTCACTCAGCACAGTCGGCAGCCAGTTTAGCGGTGAGTATACATTTGAGAACTGCCCGAGTGAGTGAGTGAGTGTGAGTGAGTGAGTGAGTGAGAGAATGTATTTTAAGGCCATTATTGGCACAGGTAATTTCCTCAATAAAACTCCATGGTTCGTTATATAACCTACAATAAAATTAGATGGAAATGTATTTCTGTCAGGCTGTAAAGGAGACGGACATACAGATTTGGGGCAAAACTACAAAGAAGAATGTGTTGAAAAGTGACAGAAGTACCTGAGGCCATAATAGACCCCTGTGAAAGGCCCAGAAATGCTAAAAATTATCGCATTTACCCAAATGCAAAACGAGGTTGTTTTCTTAAATTTGGTGTTTAAGTATGTGAGGTCATCTTGAATTCACATTCAAAGTGCTGAACTGGACAATGCTGAGGCATATCAAGGTGTGCGTTGCTGATCATTATGAGTGTACCTGAAAGAGAGAACATCGTTCTGCAGCATTCGGGTTCCTTCATTGTCTGGTAAAATTGTAGATCACATTTCGGGCTACAAGTGCGGGTTGTGTTCAACATGGGATCAGGCAAAATTATGATGCCACCTTTATACTAATGCTGATTAACCACGCCTACTGTTGGTTAACTCAGAGCTGCACTTCTGGCCATCTGTTTCCGTGAATCTGTACCAGTTCTGTGCACTTGCCTTACCCTGATACTTTGAAAACCAGCGGGTTCCTCCGAAACTTTGGTCCCTGTTGGCCAAACCATACTTAGGAACTGAGCGCTGTGACTCTGTTTCCCATTCGTTTCACCTGCTTCAAGGACTGAGTCCTAAACCCTATATGATATCAAAAATCTTAGAAGACAGTAAGTAGTCTTCAGAATATGCATTGCATGTGTGTTACAGTAATGCAGAGTATTGGTTATATATAATATATGTTGTATTTGCACAGCCAATTCAAGATCCAGATCCATTCATCAATTGTGACCTGATGGATGGGCGTGATGCATTTCTAACAATGGCACGTGAACGTCACTACGAATTTTCATCACTGCGACGAGCCAAATTTTCATCTATGTCAATGCTGTATGAACTTCATAACCAAGGCCAGGACAGGTTCGTCTACACCTGTAACAACTGTAAGGGCCATGTGGAGACACGGTACCACTGTACTGTCTGTGATGTAAGTATTAGTGTAATGCACAAGGATTAAGACTGTTAATTGATTAACCATTTGCCATTAATAAATGCCTCCATAAATTAATTCCTGTAGTATGCAGACTTTGTTACAAGGAATACGAAATTATTTATTGGTAAATTAATATTACTGTGTTGAATGTTGTGGCTGAGTGACTGGTTCTCGTGCTTGTATTTTGCTTCAAGAATTTGGCCCCATATATGCAGGTAAACAGGTATCATGGACCCCTGTACATTGTACCATACTACATCCCATGAAACAGTAATCCATGTAGTTTTGCCACCATCAGAACCTCAAGAGTTTGTGTAGACTTATTTAAGTGCACTTTGGAAATTACTGATTTGTCATTGATTAGAGGTGTTTCAATATTTGTTTATGTATGTCTGTTTGCAGGACTTCGATCTCTGTGTACAGTGCTATGAGAAGGATGGACATCCACATAAGATGGAGAAACTGGGGCTGGATTTGGATGATGGTTCATCACCATCAGATCAGAAACAGGCCAATCCTCAGGCATGTATAATTCAGTCCTTCTTACTGTATTATGGTCTCATCAGTTTGTGATCATGAATGGAATGCATATATAGAATGCAAGCAGCTTCCAGTGCACCACACTTTGTATGTTCTTGGGAATTATCATCAGATTCTAACACATTCACATTTCAAAACTTGGGCTGTTACAAAGAAAATCTGAAGTAAAGTTCAAGCAATGAATATGACGTGTTCCAGGAAGCGTTAAGGGAAGAGCAGGGCAGAATAGATTTAGAAATGGAATCTGTGTAAGCTGAAATCTGTTAAGAGTTAGAGGAGTTACAGTTGCAGTGGTTTGACGTTGTAAAAAAAGGATGTATAGAGCACTGCTGCTAAGAACATTGGAACTGAATTGTAGGGGTAGAGATGTACGTGATGACCCAGAACAAGATGGTTCAGTCTGGTCCTAGAAGACGTTAAGAAAAGAAGAAGTGTCTGGCAAAAAATTGAAATAGAAGAAAGTAGTGTTTTGTTTGATATATTTATGACACTTTAACTGTCCATTGTGTTCTTCAGCTTCCCCCCCCCCCCCCCTTCACCCATTAACTGCTGCTTGGTATTCTGCTTCCATCTTGTATACATTATGTTGTCACTGTTGTAGTTTTCACCATTGTTTCCACTCAAAATACTTCCTTGTCATTCTGTAATTCAATGTTGTGAGGCATAATTTGTATATATGTTGAATTTTCCCCTTTTGATGCTGGGTTTAATTTAAAAGGAATCTTTCTTATAACTTGATCTCTGGCATAACACCCGCAAGTCATCCCTTCCTGCAAGACTTGGCAGGAGTTTTTATTCTCACATATAAGTTTGAAAGTGGCTTGTTTTACTTAGGGGGTATCTGTAGCATGGCATTAAAAGGGTTAAATAATGCACTATGTGAGGTTCTCACACTGGCGTTGCTAAGACTGAAGTCTTTGGGAAGTGACACTGTGTTGTTGGGTGAATAGTTCCTTGTGTTTGAAAGGATCACAGTTCCTTAACACTTTCACTGCCGGGTATTTAAATCCCCAAGGGTGTTAAATTGCCAGGGATTTGTTGAATGTTAAACAACTAGTGCGTCGTCTTATAAATTATAAAATATAATTATATATAAAATGCATATATTTTTTCTAGTTGTCAGCTAGGTTTTAGTAAAGATGTAAAATATGTTTCCTGAAAGAACTCATTGTGTGCGTGGCCTATTTAAAGCCAAAGAGCAGAGTAAATTTTAGATTGACTAAAGTCGACTGGCAAATTAAAACGTAAATACTTAAATCGACCACTGTCGACTTTGGCAGTGAAAGTGTTAATCTCGAGGGTCAAGTAGTCTCCTTTGGACTCCTTGACCCTGAAGATGAAGGCACTGTTATCCTTCAAACATCAGGAAATATTCACCCAACAACACAGTGTCACTTCGCAGAAGACTTGAATCTTCAAGGTTAAGTAAACTCCAAAACTAAAGTAATGAGGGTTGATAGCTAAAGAAGGAATGGATGGAGATAACAGTTTTCGGTAATGTACTATGTGAGATTTTGTAACATAATATGTACCCTTGCGCTACATCATTAACGTACAGGACATGGAGGTAAAGTCATCTTTTTTTGAAATCATGTTAGTACATGCTTATGTGCTTCATATTCATGCCACTTAATGCCTTATGGAAATTGCAAGATGCACAAACTGGAGAGGGTGCAGGGAGGCAGCATGGATCCTGCATAAGTGTTTCGTCATGTAGTTTTCAAAAGTGGAATCCCACCTCCCTTGACAGGAGCATATGGGAACAACAGTTCATGAGAAGGGGTTTGGGGTGGGATGTGTGTGTGTCTGTGTCAGTGTCATATGTGCCTGGTGGACAGAGAAAAATGTTTCAACTATCTGCCAAGTATCTTGTAATTTTAGATGCAGTATTAGTGAAAGTACGCATAAGGCATGGCCAGTATGTTGGAAAACTGTGGAAAATACCTGAACTATGAGTGGAGATATCTCTTTTACCCCAGCCTTTGAGATGAATTTTCTGCCTAGCTATACCACCATCCTGTATTTTTCTGTTGAGCTGTTGTCAAAAGACACAGTGAACATAATGTTTTGGCAGTGCTTAGTAAAGCCATTTAACGTGACCACAATCTGGCAGCTCAGCTTACCTTAGCTATACTGTCGCTTCCTTAGTGTAGAAGTGCTGGGGAGAGATTCTCCCAGCTGCAAGGCAACGCCCAGACCAATACTGTGGGTTTTATTTATGTTGGTCATACTGTAATTAGAATGTAATGCATTCTTGAAACCGGGAGCTGGAGCTGGCGTAACTGAGTCACTATCATGACTGAGCTGCTGGGTGGATGACCAAGGAATTAGTTTTATTTGTGGCAGGGGAAAGGGATGTTTCTCTTATGCAGTGTCCAGAGTAGCCTCCTATCCAGTGGGTGCTGCGGTTGCAGCAGCTGGGGCATAAACCTGACCACTTACTGCCATCTAGTGCCAAGGTTAAGAATGCATGAAACTATACCTATACCCCCCAATACACCTTCATTGTGTGGTGCTTAGTTAAGAACAGGGACAGCATTGCCCGTGTTGTACTTCAACTTCTGTTTCATATCATTGTTATAGTGAATCCATTGGATTAATGTAGTATAATTTTTGGATTTGTAGGAAGCAAGAAAGCTGTCAATTCAGCGCTGTATACAATCCCTAGTGCATGCTTGTCAGTGTCGTGATGCTAATTGTCGCTTACCAAGCTGCCAGAAGATGAAACGTGTGGTTCAGCATACAAAGATCTGCAAGCGGAAAACAAATGGAGGTTGCCCAATCTGCAAGCAACTCATTGCGCTGTGTTGTTACCATGCCAAGCATTGCCAGGTATGTGTTGCAAGTTCTACTATGATCCAGTTCAGTCCAGCTGCGACACCAATCATCCACATTCCAAAGAAACAGCAAAGATGTCTGTACTTTATACCAGTGGTATTCAACCTTTTTTGTTCGCGTACCCCAGATTTAATTTCTCTTCAACTTTGTACCCCCAAAGCTGTTGGTGCATAATTCAAGTTATACATAGTCTATAATCTACATCTAAAATAAGTTAAATAAATTACATCCAAAATAATGTATTAAATAACAAGTTTTAATTGAGAAAAAGGAGAATCAAGCTATTAAATAACAAATATATTATATGCACTATCATATAAAATTAATAAAGGAACAAGGTATTTTAGCAAAGCAAAATTATATGCACCATGTGGAATAAAATGAAACTAGCCGCCCAGATAAGAATCGCATAAAGGAGAGAGAGAGAGAGAGAAAATGGCGCTCCCAAATCGCATGTCCTTACGTCCGGGTCTCTTGTGGCTAACCCTAAATCTGGCCCTGATTATTCAATGTTTATCATGACATAATATTTATTTTTTTATTTTACGTACCCCCTAAGATGTTTTCGCTTACCCCCGGGGGTACGCGTACCCCAGGTTGATACCACTGCTTTATACAAACTACAGTTCACACCTAAGTGCCTGAGCAGTCTCTGCCGTCACTGGCCCCCGTACTAAAGCTAGTGTTCCATTCATTCTGTTCCTTTGCTTTATTGTTTGTACTCCATTACCATCAGCATGTTTCTCATTGTCACAGACTTTCCACTCACCATTCCCCCACTGATTTTTTTATGTCTTCTATCATTCTTTTGGCTGCCACTCAATATCACACATTTCCCTCTGGGGCCTTGAAGATGGAGGTTAAAGATCTGTGAAAGTAGAAGCAGTTGGACATCACACAAAAACAGTGGCCCCATTATATGTTCTTGTTTTGTGCCTTTTTTTGGGGGGGGGTCCTGAGAGATTAGCCCTTTAACGATGAAACTTAATCTGTTTTATATAAGGACTCGGCACATACCGCGCAGTGAACACTCTCCACATCGGTTATGAAAACCAATCAATGTGTATATAAGGCAGTAGTCGCTGTTTTTTCTGAGATGCATACAAAAACACAAATGCAATGTGCGCACCATGTAGAATTTTTCAGTGTTAAACCTGATGGTGCGTAAAGTAACCACTAGTCTTTAAAATGTTAATGGGGTAAGTACTGTACACCCAGACCTTGTTTTTTACACTGTAGTTGTTCTCCTGAAAAAGTGGGTTTAAATGAAAGATGATACTCCCATAATAAACGTGGAATCAGTAGGTGTTAGAGGCAATCATACCAGTGACAGCCTGCTCATATGCAGTATTATTGTTGTGTTACAGCTATTAATGTAGAAATAAACAATTAGTATTTATTTTTAGCCTATAGAATTGGAAGGGACATGTTCAATATCATCGCTGTCACAAAAAAAAATTCATCTCACAGCCTTTACAACTCAGTCACCTTATTAACATTGTTGTGTTGTGCTATACATCCCTCACGCCCTTTGGTTTGACATTTTAGCTCCGATTCTACACATGTAGATTTTGAAATAGAGAATGCTTACAGATTTAGGGAAGTGCGATTAATCAAGCTGACTAAGCAGGATTGTGGATTCATAATGATGCGTAATGCTGTGTTACACATCCTTCCGTAATAGTTATCTAATACGCCAATTTGTAAATCAGGCGAAAGTCACGCGTGATTAAGTGATGTCACCTTCTTACGCATATGTGGAAATGTCAGCCAATCAGAGTAAAGGTTACGGGCGTTGATGAAAGGGAATTTAGTCCTATATAAAGTCCTGTAAAATTAGCGTTATTGGAGGAATCGGTTGGGAACATCCGATAGAGAATCTGTTGTAAATTCTGGTGATTGTACTAGAAGAACTTCGTAGCTCTTATCATGAGCTTGTTGCTGCTCAGTTTTCTTCTCGGTGAGTACTGCTTTGCTCAAGTCTATAAACTGCCTGCGGGGTACAAAGAATAGGTTGAAAGAGTGCAACTTGTGTTATTTGTTTCGTAATATTCATGCTACCAAACATTAATAATTGTAACTTGTTTCTTTATAATTTTAACATTTTATTTCAGTATATTAATTTACATTTTTAAATTGCTTGGTATAAGTTTTTGGGTAATTCATATAACTATTCCTCCCCACCTCTCCACTGGTGACTGCTTCTGAGCACAACAGTTGTGATTCTTGTTGCAGATAGTTTAGGATTTTGATTGTGCCAATTTAATATAGGTAGGTATGATGAAGTTAGGTTAGGGGTTGTGTTATTCATCATTGTCTCAGTGTTCCGTTCCAGCATAGTTCGTAGATATTAGGCTTGTCATGGGTGATAGATTTTCCATATCATCGCTGTCACAGATTATCAAATTCACTCTCACACAATCACTTTTTTACCCACACATCATACATATTACTACCATTAAAATTATTGCTGTGATTATTTGTCGTCGTGGTTTTTCCTCCCTCATTTGGGTGTGTGATTGTGACATTTGTAGGCAGAACAAAAAAAAAAAGACTCAAATGCATATAAACCTGCCATAGGGCATTAAACCAGAAATGAGAGCGCAAATTAGGAAGTGGTGTAAATTGGCAAGGGGCATTAAAAGCAAAAAAGACATAAAACAAGGCCAGGGTGTATTTACTTGCATACATATGGTGTTATATAAAGCATGCAACATTCTTTCCCATCAAAAGAAACAGTATTATTGCAACTGTTGTAAGATGTGTGGCACTTTTTAACAACATTGTATGTAGTTTATTTTCAAGTTCTGTGTACTGTTACTTGTGAAAGGATTCCATATTTAATGTTCAAATCCATTTTCCGCCATAGGTATTGTAAAATTAGTGTCACTGTATATGATGGTGCTTGTCTGCTCAATACTTCGTTGTTAGAAAGGTTAGTAATGTTGCTCAGTTTTCATGATAAACTGCTGAAAATACCTTGAATTAAACTGATGCATTGTTGGTTTATCCTTTATTGTTGTCATCATCAATGTGTAACAGCAGTTACACAGTGTGAAATGAATTGGATTGGTTTATAAGTCACTGAAGTGAGATTTAGGTACTGTCAGGTATTAAACATTCTTTCTGTTACCCTTTTGTTACTGAACAGGTGCTGTAAACATTTGAGCACTGTTTCATAATCAGGAAGTGCTTGGTTAGAAATCTGAGCCTAAAGTCTTCCTGGCCTGTCCGAGATGTTTCAGTGACGTTCCCCATTTCCCTGAGGAATATCTTAAACTTGAGCTATTTCTATGCTTCGTTTCACATTCTTTGTAGTTTATCACCCACCACAGTCCTGCCATTTCATGCAGTGTGTTTAGTAACCAGTTACACCCTTCTGTTAAGCCCATCATCTTTGGTAGACACTTCCAATGTTTCATAGAAGAAAACTTCAGTACCATTACAAATGCATCAACAGTCTTCTCTCTTTTTCTGTAGTCTTACTGTTTTCAGCTGAATACGATTTAAGCAGCTGAGCTTAATGTAGATTGCTGTCATAGTCACTTCTGTGAGAACCAAATATCTCCCCTAGCTATGGATGCTTCTGCTACAGGTCAAATTTAATAAAAAATGCAGTCACAATAACAGCCATAGCCATATAGAACATGTTCATGACAGTTAAATAAAGTCTTCCAGTCAATTTCAAGAATTTGAATTTTAAAAAGTACTTTGCTCTGCATAAATATATAATGAAATAACATGAGAATATCCTGTGCAACATGCGCCATTTTATCTTTGCAAAAGGTTCTAAATTTATTTTACACTGATGTGTAACACTAAAACCAGCAGGTACATTATTCAAATATATTAATTTAACTGTTTATTTATGCATGTTTTGACCTCTGTTTTCTTATGCATTTTTGACCTCTTAGAAAGTCACCATCAGGAGGATTTGCTCCATCAACAAATTTTCACAGTCAAGTGATAAAAATTTTGTATGTAAATTAAAGTAAAAGTGAATGTCATAAAGTTTGTGGTAAAATAGTAGAGTGTATCTTCTGTTAGTACATCAACCAGAATTATGTCACCTCCATGGGTATGTAAAGATGCCACAGTAGTCCTTGCAACATGTGTGACATGCTTTTGGTTGATGTATTAGCAGAGAAGATACTTGTATTGTTGTATACCATATTTTTTCATATGCATTTTTGTTGTAATTTATCACTATATTGACATGTGCAAGATTTGTTATTACTTTACGGTAAGTAAACTTGTTGATGGGAAAAATCCCCTGATCATGACCATGTAGAGGTCAAAACATGTAGGCGTACGTTGTTAAATCACTACGCAGTATGAAAATATGAACTGTAGATAATTTTTATGTAATATTGCACTAGAAGTAAAAGCACAGGAATGAATGCTGAACGTATTTCTTTTTTTGGCTTTGCCGTGGGTCTTGTAGGTGGTCACTGGCCACATTATCACAGAGGCCCAGGTTCAATCCCAGTCCATGTGGGAGTTGTGGCGGATAAAGTGGCACTGAGATAGGTGTCTGTGATTGCTTTAGTTTTCCATGTCATTGTCATTTCATCTATGCTCCATACTCATTCACCTATCACTGATATTATTTAATCTTAGTAATTGACACTCATCAAATAACTAACTAACTAACTCCATGGAGCAGAGACCTTCTTGAGAAGCTAGCAGGTCGTCAGCTAGTCAAGAAACTCCCCGCGTTTTGTGGAACCCAAGGTTCATTACCGTACTTACAAGAGCCTGCCACCTGTCATTAAAAAACACCTTTAAAAATGTATTTTGGTAGGTTACATGACCCAGTGCTTGTAACCTACATGTAATGGTTGTTCAGTGAGGGCACTGCAAGTAGCCCAGTATATATACAACTTGAGGAATGCAGTTACACAAGTTGAATGTATTACATTAAAATGTCATCATTTTATTGGTCACCCTGTTTTTTTGAACTTCTTAGTGTAGAGTAAATTTCATGAAACTCTGTTAACTTTTATTTGGTCTGACTGCAGGAAACAAAATGTCCCGTGCCATTCTGCTTGAATATCAAGCATAAAACTGAAGCAGCAGCAATTGCAGCAGAGGTTACAGCAGGCTCAGCTGTTAAGGCGCCGCATGGCTGTAATGAACACAAGGTCCACTGTGCCATCTGGTGCTCTGCCAGGCAACTCTAGTACAGGAGGACCAGGAGGTGTGTTGGCAGGTGGGACAGTGGGCCAGGCTGGAGTAATGAGTGGTCAGCCAGGTGCAGGCAACATGGTGAGTCTTCAAACACCCCATCAGCCTGCTGGCAGCAAGCCTGGCACACAGACGCCACCTGCCAATGTACTGCAAGTTGTTAAGCAGGTTAGTCAAGAGAAGTGGTTGCTAAATTAAAAGTATATTTTGAATTTGTTGAGGAGTTTCAGGGTGGTTTTCTATTTTCCTAACTTGCTATCTTTATTTTGTATGTTGTTTTATTGTGGGCTGGGATAGCGTAGTCGGTATAGCAACTCGCTACGGGCTGGACGGTCCGGGGATCAAACCCCGGTGGGGGTGAGATTTTTCGCAGCAGTCCAGATTACCCCTGGGGCCCTCCCAGCCTCCTATACAATGGGTACTGGGTCTCTTTCCCGGGGGTAAAGCGGCCAGAGCGTGGAGTTGACCACCCACCCCCATTTAGTGCCAGGGTTAAAGAAAGAGTAGAGCTATACCTCTACTCCCCCTCTGGGCCTTCATGGCCTGTTCTTTACTTTGATGTCATTTTATTATTCAAGACATTACTAATTACTTTTCATTTAGAATCGCCTATAATCTGTAAATCTATAGTCACATTCCTTGTACAATGTAAGAGGTCAAATGGTCGTACTCTGACTTCTTACTATGGAAGTCCAGGTTTATTCCTAGGGTAGGTCATGTGCAATAAAATTTTTATAAAGCTGTGATAAGACCTGTTGTTACATATGCTTCTGAAACCTGGATACTAAAGGAAAACATTATACAAAAATTACTAGGATTTGAAAGAGGGATTTTAAGGAAAATCTATGGCCTAGTTAAAAGCCCGGATGCATCATGGAGATTATGAAATAATGAGGAATTATATAGGATAATTAGAAAGCAAAATATTGTACAACAAATGAAAGCAAAGAGACTTGGATGGTTCATGCATATACAAAGAATGGAAGAACATCAAATAACTAGGAAGATAACCAACTGGATGCCAAAATTATTAAATAGGCCAAAAGGAAGACCTAAAGAGAGATGGTGGGACGGTGTATGCGGAGATCTGAAAATTGTGGGTGTACTGGATTGGGAAAAAGAGTGTTTTTGACAGAAAATATTGGCAAGGAATACTTGAGCAAGCCAAAACCCATCCAGGGTTGTAGAGCTTAATAAGAATAAGAAGAGGTCATGTACAATTTGTTACGGGCAGAGTTGCACTCACATTTTTCCGCAAGTACCTTAAACCCACCGTTTGCCCAAGTTCCAGTTGTGCAATCTGAATATACAGGAGCTATCTTTTGTACCCTCTGCTTTTTAGTTTCTAGTGTTCTTCCTGTTCTCCTCCTGATGCACATGAGTTGAATAATCCACAGATCTCACATGAAGACATGGTATTGGGTTGCCACAGATTCTTTAACTTTTAGCACTTTTCAGAATTTCCGTAGGAACACTGACTACTGACTGTTGCAACCTTCGTGCCAGTTTGTAAATCTTCATATCAGACCCAACTTCTCCTGAATGTCGCAGAGTATTTCAGAAGGGTTTAAATACAATACAGGGCATACACAAAAGAATGGTGCGGTTTCAAAAGTGAATAAGAAATTTATTTCTCACCTTACACGGGCACAACATACACCGTCAGCGGCGGCAACTGTCCAGGTTTCTCATTTGGTAATTACAATCCTTCAATGGCACCCTGGGTCACACGACACACATCCACACGGTAATCAAACTCATCCCAGACCTGGTGTAGCATGTCCGCTGTAATGGCCTGCAGTGCATGCGTTATCCGATCACGAATTTCATGGATGGACGTGGGCAATGGTGGTACATAAACGCTGTCTTTAACGAACCCCCAAAGAAAGAAATCGCAAGGTGTAAGATCTGGCGAATGGGGTGGCCAAGGGAGAAGGTTCTTGTCTCCATTTGCAGCAGCACGTCCGATCCAGCGCTGTGGAAGAACACGATTTTTTAAACTGGCCACGCAGTAAGCATGAGAAGCGAACTGCTGGTAGCGCATGAGAAACTTGGACAGTTGCCGCCGCTGATGGTGTATGTTGTGCCCGTGTAATGTGAGACATAAATTTTTTATTCACTTTTGAAACCGCACCATTCTTTTGGCTTATGCCCTGTATAATCTTGTGCACACTTAGTCTGAGCCTGGCTTCCATGCTTGTAGGGTGTGATGGTAACATGAAATAAGAGTGGTATTAGTGTCATGTCTCTGCTCATGAAGGAGAAGATAAAGATGATGAGTTTGGAGAAGAACCTGGAGGTCATCTCAAGAACTGAAGCTGGTGAAGGTGTATCAGCCATTTGATGCACATGTGGAATTAATGAATACACAATGCACACCATTTACATGAAGAAGGAGGCCATACAGTAATCTGTGCAGTATGTAGGCTTTTGGCTGAAACTACCACTAGATATGTGTGGAACACCTTATTAATATACATGGAGTCAATGACATTGATTAAAGATAACAGAATACATCCTGATTGGTGAAGGCATCATTGAGCAAAATGCCATGAATATCCTACAACATTTGCAAGTTGTGGAAGGTGTTGGCAAGGTCCTGGAATTATCTGCAAGTAGAGAGCAGTCTGCAGTTGACCTGTTTTCTGGAGAGCTACTGAACATTGAAGCAGGTATTCAGTGCTGATGAGATGGGCATCTGTTAGAAGTGGATGCCAGCAAGGACTTTCTGTTCAAAAGAGGAAAGGCAGGCCCCAGGGTTCAAACTATCTTAGGATCACATGACCCTACTGTTCTTTGGCAATATGGAAGGCAATTTCATTTGTGAGACATTGATCTACGAGTCTGCAAGCCCAAGAGCCTGGAAAATCAGTAGTAAGGCTAGTCTGTCTATGTAGTGGAGGTTCAGTCCTTGGCCATGAATTACAGGAAAAATGGTGAACTGGTTCAAGAAAGACTTTTGCCCAGAAGTTGAGTGCTACTGCAGAAGGCAGAACATTGCATACATGACATTGCTGTTGGTTGGAACAAGCCACATGACTCATCTCATTGAGACGTGAAGGTTCCTGCCACCCAACGCCACGTCTTTGATACAGTTGATGGATCAGGGGTTCATATCCACATGTAAGAAGCTGTACCTGAAAAAGACATTTAATGTGATGTTCAGTACTGTGGACAATCCTGAGCTGGGCTTAACACTCTGTGACTTCTGGAAGTGTCTTGCACCATCCTGGATGCCATGACTCATATTCAGGCTGCATGGGTAGATATTGATGAATCCACTATAAATGGTGCCTGGAAGAAGGTGTGGCCAGAGTGCAATCACAACACTGATGGATTTGGAGAGCCAGCAGTGGAAGGTTGTGTAGAAGTCCACAGTGATGTTGCTGAATTGGTGAGACTTGGGGAAGACGTGATGGCAAAGGCTCCGATTTTAGCTTTTGACATTTCCTAACCTGCAGAAGGTGCTGGAGATATTTGAAGATAGCATTGCTTTTCAGCAGAACATCCACGCCAACTGTGAGCGTGGGTCTTTGATGAGAAGAGATGTGTAACGTGGTTGCCCCATTCAACTTAATTTGGCCAAGAAGAAGAAAAAGGCTGGATAGCCAACACTTAAACAGTTCTTCAGTCAGTGTTAACAGTGTTTCTGTACCTTCTCGATTGTCAAACTCTTCTGCAGATGATCCACACTATCAGCCTGGATCTTCAGGCACAGCACGTCTTCCTGTGATGGTTACTGGTTCCGAATTTGACGCTGATTAGGTGATTGTTCTGTGGCATTTTTATAAAATTTTTTATTTAACCAAAATGAATGTGGGTATTTAGCTTTTTACCACTTTTGATTTGTAGAACTTTTCAGAATTTACATTCACATTAGTGCATAAAGACTCCTATGAGGGAACCTAACCTGTTATTTCTTACGGTTTCTTCAGCTCCATTCATGCAATTTTACGTACACAAGGTTTTGTGAGACACGAACCCTCACTTACGTTGTACTGTACTGCACTGTACTCCAGTTTTCTCTTGCCAGTCATTCCACCAATACCTCTTAGTTAACTGGTCCTTACTGGGGGATTCACGTCTGGCACAACATTTTGCTGGACGTTGAATAGGGAATTTAATTCAGTCTTATGTAGATGGTAATATATTTCTTAGCTTCATACTTTTGAAATTTTTTTCTGCCACTTCACTTTATTTCTGATGTTCCATTTCTGCACATATCAGTGTAAGTTACATGATGTCCCAGCCAGTTTTCATCATATCATATTAAACTTAGAAGTGAACATGTCCTAATACATTTGCAGCAACAACAGAAATTAACTGTTTATGTACTTCACTAATTTTCTGATGTTTTCTTAATTTAACAGGTTCAAGAGGAAGCAGCCAGACAACAAGCTCCTCACACAGGCTACCCTGGCAAGGTAACTCCTATGGGAGCAATAGGAGGGCAGCCACAGGTGATGCCACCACCACAGATGCAGCGACCACCAGTAGGTTCCATTGGCCCATCCAATGCACATTTAATTCCCACCATAGACCAGTGGAGGTATGTACAGTTAATGCTGCTATGTGTGTGATTTATTATTTACACTGATGAAGATTTTGATTTTATGGGTTATCCTACTTTCCCAAAAACATTGGTACTTATGTCCCGTGGTGTCACAAGCTATAAAGACTACCGTGTGAGTGTTGCAGTTACAGAATATTGCAAGACTGTTTGTTTGTATGCTTGCTTCTTCATAGATTGATTCATTCATTCATTCATTGTATGGGGGAGGGGTTATGTGTGTGCATGCTTTTGTGCCAGTTACTCATTATGCATGTATGTGCTTTTTCTGGCAGACAGTGTCCCTGTTCTGTTATTTCTTCAGTGATAATATTTGTCATACCACTGGTGAGAATTGTCGAGTGCTGAGTGGCCATTATGTATTACAGGGTAATTGTGCCTCTTGTGGTGTAATATGGTTTTGAAGCGGTTTTGAGGTGTTGTCACTTTGAGATTGAAGAAAAAGGAGTTGTCCCTGTACCTGTCACAAAAGCATATGTGGGAGTGTAGATATAACCCCACTCAGTCATAACCTGGGCACTGTGTGGGGGTGAGTGATTAGCCTCCTGCTGTGGCTGCTTTAGCCCCAGGGAAAGTGTGCTGGTACCCACTGACTAAGAAGCTGGGTGTGCCCCTGAGCCTGTTTGGATGTTTTGGAGCAAAGAAAGTCTTTTGATGCCAGGATGTGAACCCTGCATCATCCAGTCCATAGCCTGTTTGCTATGCTGACAACACTATCCTAGATCCGTGTTATTTTGAGGGAAGAACACAAATTACAGGTGTTTAAAAGCAACGAGTTGTGGAAAATATATACACCTGAGTACGATGATACAAAGGTCAGTGTAATGGGAGTTATTGAAGAGCATACTTACTCAAGGATCTGTGCTCATTGGGTGCCATGAATGCTGACAGATGTACGCAAAGAGAGAAGGAAAGCAATTGCCACTGATATTTTGCACCAGTATGACACTTGAGGTGAGGGCTTCCTGTCAGAGAGAGTCAGCAGGGGATGAAACTTTGGTCCACTATTTTTAACCTGAATTCAAGCAGCTGTCTAGGCAATGGTGTCTTATGACATCCCCAAAGAACAAGAAATTGAAGAGTGTGCCATCAGCTGGAAAAATTGTGGTTACAGTGTTTTGGGATGAGAAAGGTGTTATACTTGTGAATTTCTCACCTAGGGGGAAAAGTCTCTGGCCGTCATTGAATTTGTCCCACAAGAAAAATTTCTGCACTGTACTCCTCCCTGACAGCACCAGGCCGCACACAACAGAGCCATGACACATTTCAGATGGACAGTTTTGCAACATCCACCCTACAGTCCTGACCTTGCACCATCAGATTATCACATGTTTGGTCCTTTGGAAACGAGCGTGTGGTGACACCATTATGCCAGTGATTAGGCACTAGTGAACACCTTGCTCCAAGACTGCAGAGGAGAGAGGGAAACGAATTTGTGCTCTCATTCAGAGGTGGAAGAAGAATGTTGATAAAGATGCTTTGTAGTGAAGTTATCTGAAATTCTTACATATCAGACTTGGATGTAATATGAAATAAAAAGTAGGAGGCATTATTTTCTGACGGCCCACTGCATAATGGGAACGTCTTGATTTATATATGTTACATAGTCTTGTTAGGGTAGTGACATGGAGAATGTTATGATGGGTTGGACTTGTAACACAGAGGAGAAATGAATTGCTGACAGTTCTGGTGAAGGCTCTTGGAACATTTCCACATGGAAAACCAAGGAGGTGAAATTCATCGTAATAGGTGGTTCATAGGGATGTAGGTTATGAGGATGGGGATAACAATGACATTTATCTTACAAACATGTGTTGTGATAGTATAGGAACTTATCTTGCTCTCAGCAGTGTAATGGTTTTACTCAGGCACTCACGAGAAAGCGTGTGACTCCTTGTAACGATCTACTGTCATGTGGTAAGTTTCATCTGTTATGTGTTTTGTGTGATGTGTGTGCCAGTTTTGTTGACAGTCCAAATCTTTGTGGCCTGCCTTGATGTAAGAAAGATCGAGGTCTTCCTGCTGAGCACGTCAACGATTACTGGAAGCTCTTACAGTGATGTCAAATTATAAATTATTATATAGCGAAACCTCTGTCCCTTGTTCCTAAAGGGAATGCAGGAATGCATGGAAAGTGTCAGACATAAGAAAAGAAGACAAAACTAAACTTTTACATTTACTTTAAACCTTAATTGTCTTATGAGACCTAATGCTGGTCTCTAAAATATACTGGCGAATGGTGTAGCATGCTGGTCCCTGTGTTTGCATTGTGGCAATTTAAATGTCAGTGCTAAGCCAGAAAAACTCGGGGCATCAACAGATACAATTGGCATTTAAAGACATCTCCCAAAGATTTATACCCATGTGCAGATCACTCCCAATTAGCAACTGATTAGTTCAAACCTTGCATATCAGATGAAACTGTCAATTTGAAGTTCAGAGCATTCTGTTTGTTACGCATGCCAATTCTGTGCACATAAGAGAATGATTTAACAGATTTGTAAAATACATGGGCATTGGTAAAGCTCACATTTGTGGCCCTCTTTGTCTTCCTGGCTGCTCTCACCACCCTCACAATCACTGTACAACTCACTGGTGCTAGGACTGCCACATGTGACAAGATCATAGTCTGTATGTCAACAAGAACTGAAGTTGACATCCACAGTGCCTAGCTGAATCCAGTCTTTGTGGAAGGCATCATCCTCGTTGATACTAGGAGTCTAGGTCCGAATCCACCTCTGTCTTAAGTTTACACCCATAATAGCCACACTGATGGAAAGTGGTTTATAGTTTTTTACTGCATGCTTTGTCACCATCAGCTACTGGGAAATATCTCTCTTCTAAAACTTTCATTTTCAGTTTGACGTCTGTTCCTGGGAGAATCAAGCACGCAGCTACATGTTGTGATCAAATAGTTGCAAAACTCAGTTTATTTGTCCATAACAACAGTTCATCTTCTAAGTAATGTTGTCCCCCTTCATAGTAATCCCCTTGGGACTTTATGCAGCATGACCAGCAATTATGCCATTGTTTGAAGCATTTTGTGAAGCATGTTCTTTGAAAAATCAGCATGTCTCTCCCACAGTGTTGCTTATTAGAATGACATCTTTCCTTTTATGTCATTGTGAATTTTGGGAAGAGAAAGAAAATATTTTAGGGCTGCATCTGGTGAGTATGGACTATGTGGAATAACATTCATTTTCTTTGTAGCCCAAAATTCACACACAGGCAAGGCAGAGTGGGCAGATGCATTGTCATCGTGGAGAATCCAATCCTGAAATTCACTGTTCAGGTCATTTTTGCCACATTTCACAGCAAATGCTGAAATGTTTCATTGTAGTAATGTTGATTTACAGTTTGTTTTTTGGAACAAATTTATAATGCACAACTCTGTGAATGTTTAAAAAACAGTGGGCATCCTCTTTATGTTTGAGTGAACTCTTCTGCTTTTATGGTGTGTTGGGAGGGGGGGTTGTTGGAGTAGTGAGCTCTTCCACTCAGAAGACGTCAGCTTGGTGTCTGTGCTGTACATATGAACGATCCACAGCTCTTTGCCTGTGGTTATCTTTGAAAGGAATTCTAGGTTTTCATTGAAGGCCCTGGCACATGTTGATGTGGATCTCCTTCTGCTGCTGCTTCCTCAGTCTGCAGAGCACAGATATTGTGACAGTCCAACTCATATTCAGTTTGTCCTTCAGAATGCTCTGAATTGGCCCAGATGAAATTCCCAGCATATTAGCAACCTCACAGACGGTCATTCTTCTGTTTTCGAGGATATGCTTCTTTACTTGGTCCACATTTTCATCCGCTGTCCTAGTCGATGGACGTCCTGGGCATTCACTATTTTCAGCAGAGGTCACACTGCTTTGGAACTTTAAAAACCACTCAGAACTCGCATTGTCTGCTCTCTGACAGCCCTTTCAACATTCCGAAAGTTTGCATTGTATTTTACTCCACTTTAAAGTAAAATTTGATGCATACATGCTGGACTTTGAGCAGTCATATGTGCTACATCCTTTCCAAGCTGGAAATAAAGCTTCTACTCTGTCCATGCCTGCCAGCAGAAGTTGGTGCTAGCAGCAGCTGGTATCATCCTTTGTACAGTTCAGAAAGTGATTGCACCGCATACTAGGTTCTTCCTGTACATCGCCTTGAAACATTTTATGATTCTCACATCAGGAAGTTGTAACATGCTTGAGCAGTTTGGTGGATAATACCGTATATTCTCGAATCTAATGTGCATCCGAATCTAATACGCACCCAGTTTTTGGCGACTTCTTAAACGAAAAAAAGTTAGTTCGCGATTCTAATCCGCACCTTTCCTTCAACCACCCCTTGCCCACGGGGCGACTGATTGAATAATATTGGATGTTACCAATGCGTTAAAATCCGACGCTACGCCTGTGGCCGATGAGTCATACCGATAGAGGCGGGGCCTTTCTCAACAGACGTGCGCAATCTCGTCTGAAGCCAGCTGAGCTTTAGTTGTTGAAACGTGGGAGGTGCTTGTTCCAATTTGTCGTGTACCGTAGTTATGGAAGAGGGACACCTGAAATCTAAACGACTCTCATATACGGCGAAGTTCAAACGTGAAGTTATTCGGTGCGCAGAGGAGAATGGAAACCGCAAAGCCGCTGCAATTTTTGGAGTTGATGAAAGCAACGTTCGACTATGGCGGAAACACAAGGCAGCGATCAGCGGGTGTGACGCAGCTCCTTCAGAAGTGGCGCGGTGGGTGTCGGCTGCATGGAAAGCCATCCCGGAGAGCATTATCGTCAGATCTTTCAAGAAGTGTTGCATAAGCAATGCTTTGGACGGAACCGAAGATGACATTGTATGGGAGGACGATGTTGAAGATAAAGATGATAGTGACTGGGTGGAGAGCACGGATAACGATTCAGTTATGAGTGATGACGGCGAGTCTTATGAATAATAAATTATAATAATAAATAATAAAATAATAGATTATTGTATTGTATTGTTCTTACGGCACGTACAGCAGCTCAATCATTTTTCCAAAATCCAGCTCTAGACCGCGAATCTAATCCGCACGCGAATCTAATACGCATCTGATTTTTTAGCCCTCTAAAACTGTAAAAAGGGTGCGCATTAGATTCGAGAATATACGGTATACAGTATTTACACTCCTCAGAAGTGACATGTCTTGTGGATGAATGGCATAATTGCACACCGAGGCATCCAGTGCTCTTAAAACCCACATGAAAAATGTTGGCGTAGTATTGCTCAAGAAGTGTCATGTTTTGATTACTGTCATCTTGCACAGTGTTTTAAACGTGTATGTTTTACATATGTATCGTCAACCAGAGTTCCTTTAGACACAAGTCTCCCTGAAGGTGGCTCACTCGAGCCGAAAGATGTAGGAGAGTGTATGCTATAAGCTAATACAATTTAAATACTTGTCGCTGTAAGTGCATTTTGTTTGAGTGGTATGACAAATATTATATTTAATGTATGGGGTATGAATATTATTAAAATAGGTAAAAGATGTTTGGATCTAGTCCCATAATGTGTTGTCAGTATGTACTATAAAAGAGGAGCAAAAATATTTTAATCCTAGTTGACAGTGAGCTGTACTCTTCATATGAGATACATGACCTGTGTTTAAAATACATGTGGTGTGCTTCCTCTTTGTTGGGCTGAAGTTTGACATTTTTGCAAGGTTCTGATACTTTCTTTTGGCTGTAGGTATGTTCCAAATGCATCGTTGCCAAACACAGGCTTGCGTCAGGCCGCACCCCAAACGATTCAGCAGCCACCACAGCCACATCTTCAGCCTAACCAGCCAGCCATGTTAACGGGCAGTCACATCAGTGGACCAATCCCTCCCATCAGTATTCGCCCACCACCAACCAGTGGTGGCACCATGCCTGGGACTGTAGGCCCAGCCATGCAGAAACATGCACTGCACCAACTGTTGCAGACACTCAAATCCCCCAGTACACCTGACCAGCAGCAGCAAATACTTCAGATACTGAAAACTAATCCTCAGCTTATGGCTGCATTCATCAAGCAACGTCAGGGGTCACAGGCTCAGCATCCACAAGCTGGCCAACAACAGGGCCAGACTGGTGGTGGTCACCAGCAACAACTTCAACACATCATGTCCCCCCAACAACAACAACAGCTGCAGCAACAGCAGCAGCAGCAAGGTCGCATGCAGATGCAGGCTATGCTTAGTCAGCAGCAACAGCAGCAGCAGCACAGCAACAACAGCAGCAGCAGCAGCAGCAGCAGGGTTCCGTCCTGCCACAGCAAGGCCAACAGATGATGCCGCACCAGCAGTGGTACAAGCAACAGCTTCTCTCCATGCGGCAGCAGCAGCAACAACAGCAACAGCAGCAGCAGCAACAACAGGCAGCTTCATTCCAACAACCACCTGCTCCACCTTATGTCCAGCAGCAGAGGCTTCCAACAGGCAGGCAACAGCAACAGCAGCAGCAACAAGGGCATATTGTGAATTATCCTAGTGTTGGTTTTGAACCCACCCAGTATGTACAACAGCAAGGTGCAGTGGTGGCACAGCAAGTGTTGCAGCAACAGCAACCTGGACTGAAACCCACACCACCACCTGTCCCGTCACCCCAAGGTGCAGGTGCAGGAGCAATGATGATGGGCCCACCGCCTGGAACGGGCTCAGCTGGAGGAATTTCTGTTCAACAGCAGCAACAATTAATGCAGGCCGTGAGATCCCCTCCTCCCATTCGGTCACCTCAGCCCAATCCATCACCGCGGCCTGTACCTTCTCCACGCAACCAACCCGTACCTTCTCCGCGAGGTGGTGCAGGACCTGTTCCGTCCCCACACCACCATCCTCCACCCCCACATGTTACTCCTACGCATTCTCCCGCACACCATCCACCTGACCTGGGTGGTAGCAGTGAAATGATGCTCTCACAATTATCAGGAGGTGGTGCAGGACAGCAGCATGGGGCAGGGGCAAGTATGGGTCACCACCCTTCCCCTGCAGGTGCCCCACCTGGCTCAGCAGGATCAGGTGGTCAAGGACCCACGTCTGGGGGAAGTGATCCCAATGATATGCCCCCAATGACTCCTCAGGACAAGCTATCCAAATTTGTGGAACAGTTGTAGTAGTGGAAGTGTGTATGTATGTCTGAGTACTTAAATTATGGGTTTTTTATGTGAATAATACTGTACCTATTTTCCTCATTGCAGTTTTGTGCAGTGGTGGAAATTGAGGCTTGTCATTTAATATAAAAGTATTAAGAGATGAAGAGAGGGGAAGTCTCTGTACAAATTGTGTGGTGTAGAAACTGACTTCTAAACATTGTGTTCAAGAAAAATTGTAAAATTGACTTTGTTTGTAATTCAGTTATGAACTTGTTTCCCTCCTGCATCTCTTTAATTCGTGTGTTGAATGTTGATATATTTCAAGTGACGTGGAGCAGACATTTAGGTTTGTGGTTGAATACATTGCTATGTTGATTGAGAGGACTTACACTGCCGAAACCTTTTCTTCTCTTCTTTTTCTGTGATGGCAACGTACCACCTTTGTCACTGTCATCCACATCACCACTACTACCACTCTTACTTTCTTCTGCTATTATTCTCACCGTTATGACAACAGCTACAGTTACTTGTATTATTGATACTGTGTCACTACCTGTTTCATGTAAATAGATGTGCAAATGATGCCAGTACCACTCAACCGCGCAAGGTGCCACGTTTGGGACGGGTGGGACGGGAGAACTGACAGAAGAACTGTAGTATGGAGGGAACAAAAGCTGATCAACAACAATCTAAGTTTTTGGCTTAGTAAGGCTGTGTATTTTGTGCAGACTTTGTGCAAAGTAGTGGTGAACAATTAATAATAAAATAATGTTATATGAAAACTAAGAAATAATAGTGGTGCATCAGTTAATGTGCTGTTTGTTAATTTTATTTTACAACTCCAGACGAGACTAAGCGAAATAAACGTTCGTTCACTGGGAAACGTCTAAGTAAATGGCTTATAATGAAATATTCATTACGTAATGGATAATAGAACCAATCATTGTTAGCATTACAAACTCACTGGAATGCAACATGAAAATTATTTCTTATAAACTCAGTGTGTTCTTTTATTTAAAGGTACACCTTGTTTACATTTATCATAATTTGAAGAGGAAACACAAACATTTGTATAGTTAGTTGATAAATAGCTTTGGAAGTTCAAAGTTGTATTGTAGGATATAGAAATTTCTCCCTCCTCCCAGCCCCTTTGTCCAAACTTTTTTTCTTATTTTACCGAGGCTGACATGCAAGTGACATGTAGGTAGCTTCAGTGATTTTTTTTAAATGATCGCCATTGACATTGATTCAGTCCAAAATTACATTTTTAATGAAGCCCTTTCTTCCATCCCCTATATCTGCCCCCTATAATACTGTGTATGTAAACAAGTGCAGGATGGAAAGACATGTTTGGTAAAGTACTGTAATCGTGGTGATTTAGGAATAAGTTTTCCCCTTTACCTATGAATAAGCTACACAAGCTACTTGAAAATAAAAAACATTTCTATGGACACACACACAAAGGAACCCGTAATGGTTTTTTTCAACGTCATAAAATTTAAATTGCGCTTTTTGGTTTCTTGTATGAAATAATACAGCATAATTAATCAGTAGTATAAGAGGATCTCAAGTACTTGTAGATTTTTTTTATGAAACTGATGAGAAGAGACAGTAAGCTGGGCATTTTTTTCTTTTCTCAGTGGGGCAAGGTTGTGATACATGGCAGGTGGTTTTATTGGGACAAAAGAGATGATTTTGGTATTTTCAGTTGGAAGAATATTCATTCTGGAAATGAAACGAGTCAGAGGGGTCATTGAAATGGTAACCAGCAAGCACTGTGCATGAATGAGATACTCTTGGTGCACATACTGTTGCTGGGCAGTAATATCAGGTGTGCACTGTGTTACTTGTAAGGTGTAACTTGGAATACAGTCACTGAAAATTCTCATGGTTTGAACCATGAACTTGTGCAAATAATTAGTTACGGTTGTGTACATTGGATTGTTAAATGTTTGTGACAACTGTGATTAGTAGTATTTTTTATGTTCTTATTAATGAACCTCATTATTTATTAAAGAGCAACCAGGTGCTATGTGGAGGTGGTGTTCCTTTGCATCCCAAGTTACACTCTACTGGATAAGAGCAGTTGCATTCAGCACTACTAGAACTATGACATGCTTGTAACTGTCTGTTTCACTCATTGCGAATGAAACAGCTTAGCAAGAAACTAAACAGGTGGCAGATTTGTTATATATTTTTGTTCCCAGTACCCTCCATTTCATGTTTATATATATATTATACATATATATTTAATAGCAAAACAAGCATTTACATTCCACCTCGTGTCAGAATTCTGCCCCTATTTTAGTTTTGGAAGTGCTGTATGGTGTACATTGAAAATGAGTATCCTTGTTTTTTTTATTTAATTTTTTAATTCCCAATGTCTTTGACCCACCTGTGCAATACCTACAGAAAAAGTACATTTCTATTATTTATTACAGAACCATAAAAGTTAGCATGTTTAGTGTTTTAGTATTAATGGAGTATATTACTAAATCATTATTTGAAGCGCTCAATGTACAGTTGTAAAGTGTTGATCTTACAAAAAGAAAAACAACAAAAATTCACCACCCGATACTTCAGTTTGTACATAACTGCAGAAAGAAAAAAAATGTATCTTAAGTGAAAGATCATTTTTAAAAAATGATTGCATGCATTCTCAGATTTTTTAAAAGGACAAAGGGGGAGTCAGTGTGAGTTGGGCCAAGTCCCTCTGCTGCATCTTGAACATGGTATTAATTTAATAAATCTGCGGCAAAGTGGACGAGTCCAAATTGTAAAGAAAAAACGTGAATTGCAAATAATTTACATATATGATTGCTGTCTTCTGTAGGTTTACGGTCAAAGAGCATTTGATGATTTTATAATAAACCTTCAAGAAATAAGATACCTCACAGTTGATTTTGAACATTCTTGTTGGCATTGTCACTTCTGTTCCAGGAGAGTGAGTGAGGAGTGAGTGAGTGAGTGTTATAAGTCCATCATTAAACAAGTGTTGTTATTGGGAATGTGCAGTCTCTTTCGTGCGAGATGGATTCATATTTCCGGTGTGAAAATGGCCAGCTTCTGCACCCGAGACCAGCTGTAACACCCACAGCAGTAGCCAAACATTTGATGCTGCACATGCATTCAGAAACACCTGACCCCTGTGAGTTTCCAGGATACTATCTGCGCCCGTAAGCTCTGACATGGCTTTCCATTTAGCATTCCACTGTCTACTGGCCCTGTAAGTAAGTGTACAGCAGAATCAGCGCAATTGAGAGGAGAAACATAGTTTGCCATTTTGCAGTTCACATTTTTTAAATGCATTATTTGTAATTTCGCGTATGTCATTGCCTCTGATGTTGATTGATTGTAAGTACAAATCTGTTATTGCAGATATAAACGATCTGTTGTAGAGGACTGCTATAGATACCACATGGTATAAGTGCTATAGATACCACATTGTATAAGATCCAGAAATTATTTTTTCTTATAACTGTCCAAGTCCCGTGCATATCGTGAAGCCATATGGTGGAGGAGACTTATAGCTCTCTTCATTCTTAACCAGGGTTCTAAATGTAGGTGAGTGGTCAGCTTTACCACTGGGTAAAGAGCATGGTAGCCATCAGATATGATGCTGGGTGTACCCCAGAACTGGCCTGGTTGTTTTGGAAAAATACATCTTTTGTCCCTGCCCAGATTTGAACCACACCAGAGTTTTCAGCCTGTAACCTAGTCTTTATATTGACCATGTACCTTCATTCCCAATTTGGTTTGTTTCTTTAACCCTTAAGTGACCAACATTTGCATATTCAGGACATGTAAAAAAACCCTCGAAATTTGTTTTATATATTCTGGCAAGAAGAAAATGTACAGCATTTTTAATACACGCATGATCTCCATTTTATATCCCACAAAATGCTGTTTATTTAATAATATGTTTTTCTGTTGAAATAATACATTTTCCATAAACTATTCATGGAAGTCTTGTAAAGAATTCAGCTTGTGTCTGGAATTGACACATCATTCACTGTGCACTTGTATACATTTTACAGGAATGCCAACACATTACACATTACAGTCCTGGACTGTGTTGGTCTTCACTGTAGAATTCAGTTGGAGCTGGTATATGTTGAGGTTATGTTAGTCTGCTATAAACCTGCATTAAGTTAACAGTTCTCTGTGGCTTAGCTGATGGTGTAAGGCATTCAGAAACACGTGTTTTGGACCTTTCCCATCACCTAATGTACAACTGAAGCACAGAGTACAGGAAGCCAGCTCTGCTTCCATCCTTGGGCAACAGGGATCAGGACATGCACCTACTTTGGTGGACCCCATGGAGTGACTCGCTCTCAGTCACTAGGCCTACTGATTGAGAGCTCTTTCTAAGGGGTCCACAAGAGCAGGTGCATTTTCTAATTCCTGTCACCTGATGATGGATGCACAGCTGGCTTGCTGCTACAGTTGTACATTAATTAGATGATGGAAAGTCCAAAAGAAGAGGTTTTGAATGCTGAATTAAATTTGCTCAGGTTCAAAATGCATGAGAGTGAGGGTGGTCTAGTATTTGTGAATATCTCCATGACCAAAATCATCACTCAGGTACAAGCATTAATGAGGTACAGTTCATTGGTCGCAACATTTGGGCCTTCAAATGGATAGTGATTTATATTCTTTTGAGTTAGAGCTAATTCTGTTTTGGTTGTAAAAATTGGAAGCAAGATAAGAAGACTTAATGTGTCACAATGTAGCCAGAAGGAAATGAAGCTTTGATGCAATTATGACATTCTTCACAGGAGCAATGATCATGTGCTTGAAACGTAACATTATTTAGAAACCAGAATAACTGATTCAGACAATGAATTCATTATGAAAGATGGGAAATAAGTTGCTTTCTAATCTTGTATACGTGAAAGCTCATGACTGCACTGTAATGGCACTTTGAAGATGGCTCCCTGGCTCTGCTGACTTACATACCTTACAGGTACATTTTCAGAGTTAAATGACTTAAACTTAAATTGTTAAATAGATGGAAATAACATTTTTAGTGGAAGATATGTGTGTCTTGCGTGGGAGAGTGTTACTGTGCCAATGGCAATTGAAATCCAGATATTTGTCATTTTCTACATGCGGATTTCCTCAACAGAAATGAACAGGAATAAAACTCCATTGTCGTCGTCATCACCACAACACTTGAAGTTGGAGTAATTCTGTCACACTACTCATTCTTGGCAGAAGATGTACATGGATGCTGCCTGTAATGCCAGGACGACGGACAATTTTCAAGATATTTAATACATGATGCCACTACTGACTTAAGACCATTTTCAGGCAAAAGTCCCTTCTGGAGTTCTGGTGTTAAGTCAACAAGGATTATCTTTCTTTCTTGGATCAAGTGCTGTGATGGCTTTGCTACCATTTAGATCAATGTACATTAGCTAAAAAACTTTTCTGCCATGGCTTTAAGATCAGAGGGAGAAATTGCCTGCAGCTGGAATGAAACTTGATTCTCAGCTGCAGTACTATGCCGCTTAGAATTGACACACTGATGTCATCAAAGAACTGAGGTACTTCACTAACATGGAAGAGGTATAAAAATTTTTCAGCAATTTGTTATTTCATTTCATTTTAATACTGCAATAGCATAAACAACCAACTAAATGCACATTTATTGAAAACTGTTTTATAGTTTATTAATGTCTTAAATTCCCCTACATATGTTTCGGTCTGATTTCAGACCATCTTCACAGGGTCAAAAACTACACTTATAACACGTCCATATGTTCGTTCAATTGCATATGCAGTGTAGATCACTTGTGTCTAATCATGTAGGTTGTAATATCACTTTTAAAAAACAGGTTAAAATAGATACATGATGAAAATTGCAAAGCACATGTGAAATACACTGTACACCAACACGGTCCCGTCTAAGTTGTTTGTTCGAGGTGAAGAACGTAGCTCATTTCCTTGTTTTTGCATGTCATTGGTTAATTGAAGCATAAAATCGTGGTTCTGTGTGTATTGCAGAACATATTAAAGTGTTACACAATGTTAACTATATGCAAGGTTAAATTATGAAAGTAGAAACTGTGTGATTAATATTTTTGGAATGTACTGGTATGCATAAATGTTTTGTTTATCATAGTGGCACGTAAAAGTAGGTTGAGAAAAAATGCCGTAATACCAAGATACTGCATATGCTTTACAAGAACGTTCTGTCATTTAATGTAAGACGAGACTCCACGTTCCATATCCATGAGGTGAGTACACAACGTGATCCTTGTCTTCACTGATTTGATGTTCCAGAGCTCGCACCAGGACTCCACTGACTGAGGCTGTGTGGCAGCCATCTATGAATGTACGCCTGTTTGTGATGTATAGCAGCGGTATTCAACCTTTTTTGTTGGCATACCCCCACATATAATTTCTCTTCAACTTTGTACCCAAAAGTTGTTGGTGTATAATTCAAATTTTATACAGTCTATAATCTACATCTAAAATAAGTTAAATAAATTACATCCAAAATAATAAGTTTTAAATGAGAAAAAGGAGAGTCAAGCTATTAAATAACATATTATATGCACTATGTGGAATAAAATGAAACTAGCCGCCCAGATAAGGAGAGAGAGAAAAAATGGCTCCCAAATTGCTTGTGTTAGTCCTTGTGGCTAACCCTAAATCTGGCCCTGATTATTCAGTGTTTTTATGAAATAATATATTTTTTTTTTAATTTTACGTACCCCCCAATATGTCTTCGCGTACCCCAGGTTGAATACCACTGATGTATAGCATATGTGGCATATGTATGGGTATCGGAGAGATTGCTTGTGTTTGGAGGGCATTACTTGAGGATGTCTCGAAAAATGTATACACACTTTATAATGTACAAAATATACCCCTTACATAATTTGCGGTCGACATCTGGTGTAAACATGAAGGGTGTGTGTGACATGTTGAATGAGGACAGGTCAGACATCCAAGAGCTGCATGAAATGGGAATGACAGGTATGTGTAGCTGGCAGGTTTTTGACCCCTGCATTACAGCAGTTTTCCTTAAAGTGCTGAACGTGGCCAGTTTTCCTACAACTGGAACATAACTTGCAATCCATGGTGGTGGTTAAGACTAGATGCTGGTAACGTCATAGACAGGAATACAGAAGCCATATGAAATGGGATAGATGGCTGTGTGTAACTGGCAGGTTTCCAAGCCATGCCAATGAGCAACGCTTGTTTTCCTCCATTCTGAATTCTAGTTCTCCCTAACTGGAACCAAACTTACAGTCCATTGTGGTGGTGGTTAAGACCTAGCTGCTTGTAACCTCATAAACAAATAGCAACATTTATTGGACATTGACCAGCAGCCAAGATGAGTTTTCATCTCTTTTTAAGCAGTCTTCTAATAACAAATTAAAAAAAGCACAATGGAAATAACTGTGTCCATCCTTTTGCTATACCTCGAAAACTGCTTCCCCAGGTTATGTATTTGGTACTCAGAGGCTGCATTAAAAAGCTATATTGTACTGTAATTACCCCATTATAAGACAATTTTTTTTTTTCTAATTCATCTGAGAAAGAGGGAGGTGGCCTTATATAATTACCACAGAATTAAACATGTTCTGTGCAGGTATTTTCCTGAAAATTTATGATTGTGAAAGAGGGTCTACTGACATGATGCAGAAATCAAACTTTAATTTTCCTTAGAAACGGCTCAGTGTACATAAAACTTATACACAACAAAATACAGATTAATTAAACTTTAGCATACTCATGGGACAATGTTCACCCATTAAATGTACAACCTTTTCGTCAAAATGGGAAAACAGTCCTGCAGTAGGCATTCAAGTTGAAAAGTGCTCTGACGGCACTGGAATTTAAGAGGTTGTATGCTGAAGTTCACAACTTCTTTGAAACAGTTTTCAGTACTGAATAATAAAATACAAGCAAAAATTATGGTCATGTGATATGTTACATGTAAATGACTTTTAAAATGCAGTAAAGACTTATAATTGCATTTGGAAAACACTGGAATATACTCTTCTACTCTTTATTTACAGCACAAACTCTCTTCAGAACTCCATGTGTGCAGTAGTAACTGCCTCTTAAGCATATAAACTCACAAATGTAGGTTTATTCAGTCATAGTATTCCAGTGTGTAACAGTAGAAATGGGCACAAATACTATGGTGTGGAATGTCAACCATCCCTTGGGCTTGAGATTGAGGGGTGGCTCGCTGGCTTCAGGGAGCCCCAAATTTTATGCCTTATTTCTGTTTCATATCAATGAAGTTTTGAATATCACTTTCCTTATATAAACCCATCTTGTAAGTAAATCATAAACCTAACAGCATTTGAACTTCTTTGCCTTACCAAGTATGCATGCCTTTTGTAAAATGAAATACAAAAAACAAGGTTCTCAAAACTTAAAAGTAGTGGTAAGATATGCTGGCTCATCTGGTGTGCTGAGGGTTGGTGCTGTGTGGGAAGTTGGAGGTACATTCTGCTACACTAACAAACACAGAAAATTTGATCTTCTTTAATTGTATGTACAGAAATGTTTCATTCCTTCACATTCATCTGTTGCTTTAAAATTGTTTAGTTGTGTAATGTGATCAAACTACAATTATCTGAGAACAAAAAATTACAATCAAGAAAGTAAAATGAGTTTATATCACAGTTAATTTCTGATTGTGACATTACAGTGATAACTTGTGATTTACATACATAACATGCAATTGAAGATTACTGTAGATTTTCATTACTGGAACTGCCGTAGTGCATACGGAACTGAAACATAAAGAAACGTGGAACATTTTGGATCAGTGTTATGACAACATAACCGGTTAACTGTAAATCTAAAGCTCATAAGCTGTACTTTGGAGGTTAAGCACATCAATCTGTCAGGTGTGTGGTGTGTACGAACCTAGACGGGTAAAAGTAAGTAGCGCCTGTACTGTTGCGAAAGAAGATGTATATAAAGGTATTCCATACACAAATGCCTAACCTAACAACATTACTCTCCTTGGTTTAAGGAAGTCATTAAGTGTCACAGGTTATGTTTGGAGTCTCGTTTCGCAGCAGTACTGATGCTACTCTGTGGGAACTTCGCCCTGCAACATAATCCTTTTTCTGACTTGTCAAATGCGAAATATGCATGCTGATTAACTTACCCGATTTAATAAGCACAACAAGTAGTGCAAATGTTGCCACATTCGCTAGTACATTTTCCCTCGTTTTCTTTTTTTCTTCAGCAGGATCTATTCTGTCCGGCTGTGCTTGAATGCGAATCATACTAAAATCTGAAACAAATGTCTCTCACGTTTAGATGTGATTTTCTTATGCCAACTACGACTTATAAACTGTACCTACTACGGCTTATAGATTCGCCGCCCATAAGTACAAATTAACGAACCAACTGATAGTACTGCAGTATTTGCATTCAAGTAGTCGACTTGCGATTAGCGATTGGCAAAATCGAATGAAGAATATCGAATAATTCGATTGTTGCGGGTCCAATAATCCAGTTTCGCAATTGGTCATCACTCTTTTAAACTTGTGCGTTCAATTCATACATGTACTTCTTGAAGTTATAAATATTGCCGGTAAGAACACAAGATAAAACAAGAGAAAGTCGGAAAAGGAAGGCAGGTGGACAATTAAAATAAGGGGTCCATCGTATTTCAGAGAGATATCCTTCACGAGCCGATCCCAGTGGCCGCGCGGTCTAAGGTGTGGGTCTTCGGTCGCTCGCTTGCTGGGGATTGCGAGTTCGAATCACGCCTAGGGCATGGATGTCTGTCTCTAGTGAGTGTTGTGTGTTGTCAGGTAGAGGTCTCTGCGTCGGGCTGATCACTCGTCCAGAGGAGTACTAACGAGTTGGTGTGATCGTGAAGCCTCGATAATCAGAAGGCCCTGGCCCACTAGGGGCTGTTGCGCCATTGGAAAAAAAATCTTCACGATATTTATTTAAAAAATAAATTACGTGTTTTGTTTTATAAATATGGAATAATTTTCTGTTGCTTCTCTGCAATCATTGGAACGGCAGTAAGTAACACCAAGGCCTATGTGAGACATGCTAAATACGAATGAGCGTTGAAAGCCATGTGAGTGGGGCACATTATTAAGCAATCTCTCAGCCCTTGGAAGGTTTGTAACAGAAGACGTGCTGAGTGAAGTTTACAGTTTCTAAAATTTTTAGGCGCTTCTGAAGAACGACTCCAAAAAAGCGACTCTTAGCTTCGTCATGTCTGTCAGTCTGTCCGTCTGCCCGCATGGAACAATTCGGCTATCAGTGGATGAACTTTAGTGAAATTGTATATTGGAGATATTTACTAAAAATCTGTCGAGACCAATTCAAGTTTCGTTAATAATTAAAAAAAAACAGACATATTACATCAAGACCTGCTTTCATCTATAAGTATAGCTACTAATGTTACCATGGTTAACTTTCCCTGACCAAGGTTACCAATGTTTCTTTGTTTATTATTGTTAGCTTTATTACCATGGATGCCGTGGGTACTAATGTTATCATTGTTTTTCTGGTTACCATGGCTGTCTTTGTTACCAAACTTACCAGTGTTCATTGGTTGCTATGCCCAGGTGAAGGCTTTACGTATGTTTCGCTCTGCGAACATTGTCTATCCTAGACAATGTTTTTCACCAACTAAATGCACTTGTTATAAAAACACTAAAATATTCTAAAACTGTTTGATAAAAAGCCCCGACATGTTTCGGCTCATTAATGAGCCATCCTCAGGGGGTCACAACTGTCTGTTCTCAAAACACGTACATATGTTAATCCTCTGTAGAAGTATATGGTCAACGTCTTATCTCACCAATCTTACTTTATCACTCCGTAGATCGATATGTTTTTTTAAGAACACTTCCTATAGATTATGCACTATATTATTGCATCACTTACACACTCATTATTATTTGTAGTGTACAATAAAGTAAGATTGGTGAGATAGGACGTTGACCATATACCTCTACAGAGGATTAACATATGTACGTGTTTTGAGAACAGACAGTTGTGACCCCCTGAGGATGGCTCATTAATGAGCCGAAACATGTCGGGGCTTTTTATCAAACAGTTTTAGAATATTTTAGTGTTTTTATAACAAGTGCATTTAGTTGGTGAAAAACATTGTCTATAATCGAAAATGCACGGTGAAAATAGAATAAAGATTGTCTATCCTGTTTGTACTTCCAGCAGTCAATAATATCCATGCTGTATTAATATTCATCGACTCGGTATGTATGTAACTCCATTTCCCTTTGTGGTTAGTGGTCACGAAAATTTAAACAACTGACCGTCACTTTGCATTCCTAAACAATAACACCATTTATTATGCATAATTTTACTTCATGGAGAAATTCGTGACGACACCGTGCATATCACGGTAATGTCTCTATTGGATTACTTATACCGACTTCATATACAACGCGTGTTAAGGCCACTGAGGCATAAGTACGCATTGAGTTCCACATAAATGCCCTGTATTTATCAGTTCAATGCCCTATAGACAAGGATGGTTTACCTCTCTGTGTGAGCGCTGGAAACCTTCTTTCTATCACAACGTTTGGAAACTCTTTGCTGTACATCCAACTTTCTATATAATAAACATCTTTGTAAAAGCAGCCGGAGCATTTAGCTGCCCCCCCTCCCCCCGCCTTCATCCATTTCTGAGGTTAGGACTGCATAGAGATTTGTCGCCACGCTTCCAAAGAGATAAATGTACAGTAGAACTCGGTTATAAACGTCATGAAAGGAACAAGTGTTGTTATAAGCGAGAAGTATAATTTTGGGGGCACCTGCTGTCTCAATCTTTCTTCTTCTTCTTCTTCTTCCATGGCGTTACAACCCGGGGTGGGCCAAAGCCTCCTTCTTTTGGGATTTCATCCCGAATGTTTCCTGGTCGGTAAGTGTGCATTCTGTAGTGAGTGACCGGCTCACTGACCGCACAATTTTTTGCTCGATTCTGATGAGACTGCCAGAGCCATCTGGCAGGCAGTCAGTAGACTTGGGTGAGAAATGGCCGCTTGAATTTTGCTTACGGACACTACTAGTTCTATTCATGCCCGTAAGGTTCTTTTACATGTCGTAAATCTACGACATGGGACCGACGGCTTTACTTCCCTCCGAAGGAAGTGGTGCTTCGGATTTTTATCACCCTTAAAAATCCATCGCCCTCGGTCGGGATCGAACCCGCGAAACTTGGGCGAGCACGCTAACCACTAGTCCACCGAGGGCGACTGTCTCAATCTTTAGGGTAGCGTAATTGAATTCGTATCAAGCTGATTAATGTGAATGGTGATTGATACGGATAAATTCTATGTTTTATCAATTACCCTGCAGCAGTATGCATACTGAAGCTTTGTAAGACCAGTCACTGTATTTGAATAATAAGTTTTGCATTGTTTGCCTTGCCCATCTTCATCGCTTTCTTACGTGACAGTTTACCCCATTATAAGCCCCTTGTCAATACCAAACAGATAATGTATTTGATGTCAATATAGAATGAAACAAAAGAGCGTGCACTGCGTTCATTATTAACTAAAGAGTTCTTCGTTTTGACCGGGAAAGGGCGCCTTCTCGTGTTAAAAGAAAGGAAATTTGTGCATTAAATTTTGATTCACCGTCAAAGATAGGCATGTGACGGCTTTGTCTTGTTTTGAGGTGTGCAAAACAGGGCCCGCGGGGAAAAAAAGAATAATTCGGCCCTCGGCAGTATCAGACATTGTACGGCAGTCGTAGAAACTTCTATTTAGGATATCTAGCCGCGTGACCAGGAATCGATCGAAACACATCTAGAATGCAATGTAAAACGCCCTCTGTCTGAAAATTTAACCGGACTCTACATTTATACTGTTAAATATTAAATTATGAATGACGATACGTCTTTGATCGTGCATCTCATGCCTCTTAAGTTTAAATAGAATTAATATTGATATAATTGCCTTGGCTCATTCTGATCCTACTTGCTGCTCTTGTCCATTACCAGCTTGGCACAGGATCGTAGCAGGATGTTTTGGGAGCCGTTGGGAATATTTTATTTCTCCTTGCAATGGCTAGCGACAACGTCTAGCCATCCAAATGGCCAGGACACTTTAGTCAGTTCGATTGGAGAAATGACACACAGTATAATAATCAATCACTTCTGGAACGCCCCGTGTGTTGGGACTATCACAGAAATAAATCCTAATATTGTAGACTACATACCAAAATCACTCTTCAGATTCCATATTCAAATTGAAGGAAAGGGAAAAGATTCATCGATTTTAAATTTGCAAGATAGTGACACTTTGAATTATGCCAGTCTGAACAGTGGAACTTTGAAATTCGAGGAACTCTTAATAGACTCTTTAAATGCTGGTTGTCCAATATATGTAATTCAAGTCTCGAACCCAAAAGCTGTCATTCATTGCTTTGCAAGGGCGTCACGTAGAGCCATGTTCAGAGCAAATAGACAGTATCTGTTCCTGCCTGTCGTAAAAGTAGGCAGTAACATATCTGACAGCAGTGGCATGAAAGAAGAAAATATTTTCGCAATGAAGGAGATGGATTATATGCCAGATCTTGTAGTTGCGAGAGTCGCACCAAATATGAATAAGCCTGAAGCCAATGAAGTCGATTTCAATCACCTCTTCAAAAGTTGTAATATTATCCTTACTAAGTCGTTGGCATTTTGCAACAGAAATAATTCAGTACAAAGGGAATGTACTGGAAATAAATCCTATAAAATTGCTCGAAACGTTAGTTCCGAATTTAAGATTGAACTTCGAACTCACAGATTCACAGGCTCCGAAAGTTCAAAGAATTTGCTTCTTGACGTTTGGATACCTGGTACCGACGGCTGCGGTGGCGGTTTCTTGAAGTCTGCAGATCTCTTCCCTGACAAGACCAGAGACGTGAAGGGAAAGGAGCTGACCCTTGTTACGTGGCATTACCCACCATTTGTAATTCTGGATTTTAATGCAACTCCACCGGTATATGATGGCATCGAGTTCCAAGTTATTCGAGAGTTCATGCGTGACATCAACTCCACATTCAGGCAAGTGTGCAAGTCCTGGAATATCTTATTGTCTTGACGTGTTAAGTACAGTGAGACTAATGTTTGACGGCACATGTCTAGGCGATGGAGGGGAAACTGGAGAATGCAGTGAGTAGCCTGTAACTTCCACACGCATGCGGCGCAGAGCCTCTCCAGCGCTAGAACATACGGTAATGCTGAGAGCCTCTCCAGCGCTACAACATAAGCTAATGCTGAGAGCATCTCCAGCGCTAGAACACACGGTAATGCTGAGAGCCTCTCCAGCGCTACAACATAAGCTAATGCTGAGAGCATCTCCAGCACTAGAACATACGCTAATGCTGAGAGCCTCTCCAGCATTAGAACATACGCTAATGCTGAGAACCTCTCCATCATTAGAACATACGCTAATGCTGAGAGCCTCTCCAGCATTAGAACATACGCTCATGCTGAGAGCCTCTCCAGCACTAGAACATACGCTGATGTTGAGAGCCTATCCAGCACTAGAACATACACTAATGCTGAGAGTCTCTCCAGCGCTAGAACATACGCTAATGCGACAGCCTCTCCAGCCTAGAGCATACGCTAATGCCGACAGCCTCTCCAGCACTAGAGCATACGCTAATGCCGACAGCCTCTCCAGCGCTAGAACATACGCTATTGCCGACAGTCTCTCCAGCGCTAGAACATACGCTAATGCTGAGAGCCTCTCCAGCGCTAGAACATACGCTAATGCCGACAGCCTCTCCAGCACTAGAGCATACGCTAATGCCGACAGCCTCTCCAGCACTAGAGCATACGCTAATGCCGACAGCCTCTCCAGCGCTAGAACATACGGTAATGCCATCGCGCACTCTTTGGCTACAGTAGCTGACTGAACTGTCAACCCCACTGAAACCAATGGACTTATCAAATCCGTGAAAAACGAAACTCGGTTTCCACGACTGCGTCATCGCAAAATCACAGCGCCGTAAGACCGCTCCCACACAGGACACTGCTTGCGGTACCGTTGCAATGCGATGACAATGCGTGGACGACACGATACACACGGGCCTCGGACACAACGCGATCCATTTAGACGATATGCACTGCTTCAGTACGATCATGTCATCGGACGGAGAGGGCGTATTTATCACGTAGTGGAGGAGGAGAAGGTTGAAGAAGAAGCAACAAGTAGTAAGTACTGGGTTCACCCTTACTTCAACAAAAGTGGTGAAGACGGAAGTTTTGTTGTAGCCAGATAACTGGACCACGACATTGAAACAATAAGATTATTTCACAGGATGTCACAGGAAAATTTTAAATTGTTAGTAGATTTCATGGGAGATGAAATAAACAGGACACTACGTGGAGACAAGCCGTGAGTATTGAAGAAAGGATTTTAATTACGTTAGGGTAAAGTGACTTTGTTCCTACAAGTTCCCAATTTTTTTTTACAAAACTATCATGTAACATAAAAAAAATAAAGAAAATGCTTTGGGTTAAGTAACTCATTACACTGGTTGCTACTATAAAGTGTAATCATTTCGATATAAATAAAATGTTGGGTTAAGCTAAATTGTTGTATTGGTTGCTACTGAAGTTAAAGTTATCCCATTACAGGCCTGGACAGGCCCTTAGGACTCCAGAAGGTTGAGGCTCCCAGGATTTCTAGACAATCGGCACATGTAGGTGACAAGGTTGTCAGCCCTACGCACCGGCCGCATTTACTCCTGGTGCTCATTTTTGTTAAATTGCTGAGTCGACCCCAGGGCCATAGTGCAGCCGGAAGAATTCAGTTAATGAAAAATCCCAATGACACCGTCATTGTTAGTTGCTATAAAGTCTAATTATTTCGGTATAAAGAAAATGCTTTGGGTTAAACTAAGTTATTTTGTCGGTTGCTACTATAAAGTGTGATTGTTGCTATATAAAGAAAATGATTTAACTTAAGCTAAGTCACTAATTACATCATTAAAAATTATAAGAAACTCTCATTCCAGTAGCGTCTTATTTGGTTCAGAAATTTAATACTCAAAATATTACTGGTTCGATCCAGACTGACATACAATTTAAAGTGTTGCTAAGAAAGTTTACAGAGGCTCAACCTGTCACTTGCTGCCCGGCTTGTGGAGATTACAGTGTTCACACAAGCCGGGATTCCATTCCATCCTGGTCCAGGTTCATCCGGTCAACATCCTCGTACCCTACTTCCTAGGGTATTGTCACGGCAGCTGATAATATCCTAGAATAAATATGCCAGTGTTATGACTCTTAACCATCTGAAGACGTTAGCAGAGGTAAATTTATATTAAACATACTTCTGATAAAGGACAGTTCCCAACATAACATTTCTGATTTTAGGGTAACCACTGATCCGGAGAAATACTGGGGTGATGTTTTCGACAACGGAACCGGAAATGGAGTGCTTGGCCTTGTGGCAATGGACAAGGCAGACTTCGGCTTCTCAGCTTTCTATGCGTGGCCCAGTGGCTTCAAGGTGACGGACTACCCTGCATCGCACATGCGCAGTTCTGTTACCATGGTGACACCACGACCGAAATTACTTCCTGGCTGGATGGTACCCGTGATGCCATTTTCAGGAGCAGTGTGGGGTGCAGTTGGGGCTTGCCTTGCTGGGGCCACTTACACCTTGTACAAACTACAGAGATTTGTCGACAAATACCTCGGTAATTCAACTTTGAGAAAGCATATCTTCCAATGACGGGATGTTCATACCAAGGTTTATGAACATTAGTCAGTTGATTAATACATCAACCAAATTATGCACTTAATAAAATACATTTATGAACAAGTATAAAACTCCTACATGTTTCGGCACCGGGGTGCCATCATCAGGGAGCTATTCAGAACAAAGGAGTAGAAGCCAAACACCCTAATCTAGGTACAGTACCCCTTATGTCGCCTGTTTTGGAATGATTAAAATATTAAAATTCTAAGGTACACAAAGTTAATACGCATAAAACTAGAAAGTTGTTTTCACTCTGCATGGAGCATGTACAGGGCATACACAAAAGAATGGCGCGGTTTTAATAGTGTTCACTATTAAAACCGCACCATTCTTTTGTGTATGCCCTGTATGCAAACATCTGTGTCGATCTTATGTGATCTGAAGATATCTTGTCCAGATTGAGCGTGTGAAGTGTGTCATGGCGGGCGGTGTATACTGAATGAGTGTTCTGAATAACTTTCTTATGATGGTACCCCGATGCCGAAATATGTAACAGTTTAATACTTGTCATAAATTGTATTTTATTAAGTGTATATTTGGTTGATGTATTAATTATAAGAATATGCACGGTCTTAATAACATAAATTCGTTAGTTGGTTCAGAATTTATTACAAATTAGAATCACGACCCTCAGACACAGCGACACCATAAATTACTGAGGGAATAATTAGTGACGGTGTTAATGATCAGTGTTCAACATAATTATGGTGCCACACACCATAAGAGAATTAGGAAGAACTGTGATTCCAGGCTTCCGCCGCGATGTTGATGAAATCTGTAGTCTTCTGGGTAATTACATGGCGTCGTGTGGTAATTATTTACCGACGTTTCGGGACAACGTATCGGTCCGGAATCTTGACCCGTGAAGAAGGGACCGATACGTTGTCCCGAAACGTCGGTAAATAATTACCACACGACGCCGTGTAATTACCCAGAAGACCATAGATTTCAGGAAGAACTGTGTTTCATAGCATCTGCCACCCAAACAGCGTTGCTTAAAAATACGAGTAGATGCAAGCAAGTTATTATTCTGCAGTTTCGAATGCATTTCTTTAAGTAGGGAATTTATTTTAATATTCTCTAGAACAGCTAAGTAAAAGTTCCAAAATTAAAATCTCCAATATCATATTTACAGGCTTTGAAGCCTCTGCTGTAAATAATGTGAAATTATCGTCAGGTTGAGCGGTTGTGGGGCCAGCGCCGCCGACGGCGGGTTCGGGCCACTAGCAAGGGCGGAACGGCAAGGGGAAAAGTCAGGAAACAGCAGAGAGCGTCTTGCGCAAGATGGCCACTGGCCGCAAGTGTTGTCAACACGACAAATCACCGCCTAAATACATCTGATACTGCCGAGAAATATAAAAACATATGCAACATAGTCGGGCCCCCTGCCCTCTTTCGGACTGCTGGGCCCCGGTAATTTCTACCGGCTTCACCCACCTCTCGTCGGCACTGGGTAGAGCAGTCTGTTGATTTCACTTTGCGTGAAAAATGACCTCTGTGCTTGATATAGCTCTTAATAAGGCAACTATAGTGTGGGCATTCGATCTAGTGAACACGCCATTTTCCTGTTCAAATGGCACGTGACAACACGACGGCAGTTAAGATTAGCGACTGCAGCTGCGTTCTGCTCCTGCTTATCCTCCTCACCCTGCTGTCCCTTCAGCAGCTTGTACCGGCCCAAGTGGCATTACTGTTGCCTCTGCCATCTGCCAGACACAGTGCTCAACTACACTAGCGAAACACTTCTTCTTGCTACACATTTCAGGCAACCCGCAAGACAGACTGAACCCATTCTCACAGATGGACTACACTGCGCTGCGCACGTACGCCATGTTAGTCAACCAGGCGCCTACATTCACATGGGATTCAACCGTTCCTCGACATGTTCCGGCACGACACTTCGTCTCTTGGTTCCAGTTCCTGGGAGAGGTTATCTCAGACACGTACAACGCCGGTCTTGCTTCTGTGTTGTCGTCACCCAGGTACAAGCGTAGAAGAGTATCGTATACATGATGCTTCCGAATTCATCATCACCACGATCATCATCATCCTCCTCACTAGCATTGGTCCGTTCAATACAATACTCATGTGCTAATCCGCGCCCCAGTCATCGCAATGAACATTATCTGTAAATATAACATCGTAACCATGGACAAGCGGTTGTGACGTCACTCACAAACCAATCTGTATCGCAACCAGGGAAATGCAGTGTGACTCAGTAACCGTTTAAACTCGGGTTGAGTCTTAATTTACTATTCTAGCCACTCGCGAGAGCCAAATTTTTTCGTAACCACGGAAACTAGGTTAATATTCAAACCCTAGATGCGACGTCATTCGAACCAAGTTCTGTCATAACCATGGGAACCTAGTAACCATGGAAACTACTGTTGTGACGTCACTCACAAAACAAGCTATATTTTAACCATGGCAGAGAGGGTGTGACTTCTTCAGTCAGTCAGTGAGTCATTCACACGAAGAGCATAAAGTATAGGGAGACTGAACAGCTCCATACAACAGGGTCAGTCTTGAGAAGGCGCTAGGTTCTGAGTTTGCCAAATTCCCCACGCTTTATGAAACATGACATTTCGTTACAGTGTTGAATAAAAGTTTCGGCCATTCGCCCCCGTCCTCAGCCAGACGAATACCGTCCCCACCCTCCCGTCTTATTCCTTCAAGATCCATTTCAATGTCATGCTCCCATCTATGTCTGTGGCTCCCAAGTGACCTGTTTCCTTCAGGTTGTACCACCAAAGCCCCGTAAGTATTTTTCTCCTTTCTTGAAGCAAAATTATTATTCACTTATTACATTTTTCTGTACTATAACACTTCCTGTGCCTTCATATGAGTTACTGTTACATGGATATATAAAACACCAGCAGAAGCCTTTCATTACCAATGGTATATATTACAATACATGCCTTTCGGTTCTACAGAGCCATCATCAGTTTCGCCGTACAATGATTACAAGAATTCCGTGAGAACAGTAATCAGTAATGTAATAACTAAATTTAAAATTATACGGTTTTAAACACGTGCTCAATGTGCTTCTGTGTCCAGGTAGGCAAACTTACGTCATTTAAAACAAATTCTTTATTATTGAGTAACTATTTATGGATTGACCGTGCCATGGCTCAGGCGGTTAGTCGTCGGCCTCTCATTGCGTAGGTCCCGGTTCGATCCTGGATCGGTCCATGTGAGATTTGTGGTGGACAAAGTGGCACTGGGACAGGGTTTTCCCCGAGTACTTCGGTTTTCCCCTGTCAATTTCATTCCACTGGTGCTCCATTACAAGGAAAAACGAAAAATCTAATAATCTTCATCACAGGGTTGCACAATAAGGCTTAAGGCTGCGGTGCGTCTGTAGCATCTGCTGCGGGGCCCTTCACCCCCCAAAAATACTATTTATGGTTTCATAATTACAAACGATAAATTTAATATTTATGCTGTTAATGTTGGCATGTAATACATGTAAGCCTTACACGACGACAGTGATGATGGCTGTGTAGAACCGAAACGCTTGTATCGCCATATATGATACTTGTGACTCTCAGTCAGCTAGTAGGCTAGGCGCCGTCTATTTCAGACGGAAGAATGGACGACTATGACAAGAGAGGAAAACACCACATGTCAGTCAAATCTGTGCCCTGTGTTCACTTCTCTACAAAATCCCCATCCAGTTCGATGTTTTTTGCTGCCGTTCTAGACGTCAGACGATCCCCTTGCGGTAGAACCTCGTATTCAGACGTTTGTAAACAACGTCAGACGATCCCCTTGCGGTAGAACCTCGTATTCAGCCGTTTGTAAACAACGTCAGACGATCCCCTTGCGGTAGAACTTCGTATTCAGCCGTTTGTAAACAACGTCAGACGATCCCCTTGCGGTAGAACTTCGTATTCAGCCGTTTGTAAACAACGTCAGACGCTCCCCTTGCGGTAGAACCTCGTATTAAGACGTTTGTAAACAACGTCAGACGATCCCCTTGCGGTAGAACCTCGTATTCAGACGTTTGTAAACAACGTCAGACGATCCCCTTGCGGTAGAACCTCGTATTCAGACGTTTGTAAATAACGTCAGACGCTCCCCTTGAGGTAGAACCTCGTATTCAGACGTTTGTAAACAACGTCAGACGATCCCCTTGCGGAAGAACCTCGTATTCAGACGTTTGTAAACAACGTCAGACGATCCCCTTGCGGTAGAACCTCGTATTCAGCCGTTTGTAAACAACTTCAGACGGCTTCCCCGACTGCCTCATTGGTCGCGTGTGATCTTTAAGAAGCCTAGGACGTAGGTGGCCAGACTTTTGGACCCTAAACACAGAAAATCTTTCCCGATCTACCATAGTACATAATGTATTAATATTAGGTCAACTAATTTTCCATACGTGACTTGCAACGCCGACATTTTGCAGATATGAAGCTCCAATTGAGACGATAGAAGATCTTGCCAGCAAAAACGTTATATGGGCAGGTAACCATGATGCCTGGATTTGGTCCATTGAGGAAGACGATAATCCTGACCTGCAGAAAATCACGAGGAATTTCCGTTGTTTGACGAATGAGGAGATGAATGAGATTGGACAAAGGAGCGGAGACATAGCCTTCGGAATAGAGAGACTGCAAGGAGGTGAGGTAGGAGGATTCCAACACACAGACATATTAAGTAACTCACTTTGTTCACATAACGATGATTTCCAAGCGTGCATGGTTTTAGGTGCTTTCGCATTCTCGCGAGAAGCCTCCATTTGCTTCCTCAGTCGGTCCGAATTTGTCAGCTCGGCTCCCACTTTAAGTAATTCCGTGAAATTTGGTATTGGAGACTTTTTTGAAAACCTGTCGAGAAGATTCAAATATGGTTAACCTCGGACAAAGAAATCGGACACTTTACATGAAGACCTCAATACGTTTTATGTTTACCGGCGCCATTAAGTCGTGCACAAGCAGGCCGTGCCATGGCTCAAGCGGTTAGTCGCCGGCCTTTCACCGCGGAGGTCCGGGTTCGATCCCGGGTCGGTCAATGTGGATTTCTGGTGGACAAAGTGGCACTGGGACAGGTTTTTCTCCGAGTACTTCGGTTTTCCCCTGTCAATTTCATTCCACCGGTGCTCCATTACACGGAAAAACGAAGAAAACTAATTTCACAATAAGCCTCAAGGCTGTTGTGCGTTCGTAGCATCTGCTGCGGGGCCCTTCTATAAAAAAGAGTCATGAAAAAGTGTATTCGATTGTGACAGCCGAGGAGGTATAAATATTATGAAATATTTCTATCTCAACAATACTAAAGACAAGGCACAAGGCAGTGTTGCGTTTATATTGTAGAAAGCGATATTTGTGTGTCTGCAATAGAAATAAAATACATTGTTGGCCTTCAATGCCAATGTTAGGTCAAAGAAAATACTAAGAGCTCATTGATGCCTACGACATCAATATATATATATATATATTTTTTGTGCTGAAGGGCCCCGCAGCAGAAGCTACGGACGCACCTCAGCCTTGAGGCTTATTGTGCAACCCCATGACGAAGATAATTGGTTTCTTTTGTTTTTGCGTTTAATGGAGCACCGGTGGAATAAAACTGACAGAGGAAAACCGAAGTACTCGGGGAAAAACCTGTCCCAGTGCCACTTTGTCCACCACAAATCCCACATGGACTGACCCGGGATCGAACACAGGCCTCCGCGATAGGAACCGGCAAATAACCGCCTGAGCCATGACACGGCCTTCAATATATATTAATATGAAATAAAGTTTTAACATCACACATATACAGGGCATACACAAAAGAATGGTGCGGTTTCAAAAGTGAATAAAAAATGTATATCTCACATTACACGGGCACAACATACACCCTCAGCGGCGGCAACTGTCCAAGTTTCTCATGCGCTACCAGCAGTTCGCTTCTCATGCTTACTGCGTGGCCGCGGGGCCAGTTTCAAAGATGCTTCTCAATCGTGTTCTTCCACAGCGCTGGATCGGACGTGCTGCTGCAAATGGAGACAAGAACCTTCTCCCTTGGCCACCCCGTTCGCCAGATCTTACACCGTGCAATTTCTTTCTTTGGGGGTTCGTTAAAGACAGCGTTTATGTACCACCATTGCCCACGTCCATCCATGAAATTCGTGATCGGATAACGCATGCACTGCAGGCCATTACAGCGGACATGCTACACCGGGTCTGGGATGAGTTTGATTACCGTGTGGATGTGTGTCGTGTGACCCAGGGTGCACACATTGAAGGATTGTAATTACCAAATGAGAAACTTGGACATTTGCCGCCGCTGACGGTGTATGTTGTGCCCGTGTAAGGTGAGAAATAAATTTTTTATTCACTTTTGAAACCGCACCATTCTTTTGTGTATGCCCTGTATGTATTTTAAAAGTGTTAAAGTCTCCTTTCAAATCCCTTCTTACTTTAAAAATGTCTAAATAGTTTTGTAATTTGCTTTGATTAACCTGTGTCGTCCGGGCTTTAAATCCGAATGTAGACGCTGATGGCTGAATTATTATCTTTTTAAATGCCCATGCTTGCGCTATATGTCAGGCTGTCACAGAGCACTTCTGACTTAAGACTCTGAAAATATCCGGGTGCAGTTTGGCCAAATTTTCTAATTTGTTTCGAAAGATATGAGCCCATCACTTGGAATGGTTCTACAAACAACAATAAATTTTGTGAACTATATCGAAGCTAGGCTTCTACAAGCAAGGTTTTTTGCAAGGTTCTGTGGAGAGATGAGTGCTTGAAAACGCTCTTTTTTTTTATTCACTGACGTGCGCACGGGGTGTGCGTTTCCGCGCAATATTACGCGCCATCTCCCTTGTACACTTAAGACGTAGTAAACCAAGACCTTCTTTTTACGCCCTAGATGCGTTCCTGAAAGTGGGCGTAAATCAAAAAATGATATTTCTATCATAAATAAGGGGTTAGCATAATAGTACGCGGCCAGCTAAAGGGCGTTAAACCGAAATTCAGAGAGCGCAAATTAAGAAGTAGTGTAAATTGGTAAGGGGCGTTAAAATAAAAAAAAAGTCGTGAAACAAGGTCTATGTGTACTTTGCTTAGGGAGATGTGTTGTCAACAGTTCTCGACAACTTACTTAATTGAGTTTTATTCTGTTTTACGTAATGAGTTGTAATCAGTAGCGTATTTGCAAACAGTATCAGAGTAACTTTTGTTTATGGTAAACCAAATAATCATAAGGGTACAGTGAATCAAACCTAATAACCGAAATAATAAAGCTACTACATATGAGGTGGTTGAGACACTGCTCTACAAACCGGAAGTTAGCGGGTTCGATTCCGATGGTGTAATTGGAATTTTTCATTGACATAATCCTTTCGGTCGCACTATAGCCCTGGGGTCGACTCAGCCTCTAACAGAAATGAGTACCAAGGGTATTTCCTGGGAGGTAAAAACGGCCGGTGCGTATAGCTGACAACCTTACCACCTTCATGTGCCAATTGTCTAGAAATCTTGGAGCTTCAAGTTCCTGGAACCCTAAGGGCCTGTCCAGGCCTGTAATGGGATTGCTTTAGCTTTAGTACATATGAGGTGTGGTGGTGTGCGCGGTGTCCTTTGTGCACACAAGTACAGTCTAACGGATCAGCTACTTAAAAGGGCACATCTCCAAATCTTCCGACCCGGCTGTGGGGCCCACCCAATCTCCTATTCAGTGAGGCTGTATTTGGTGCCGAGATTAATAATTATTGGAGGTTTATTCTACTCCCCATTACGCCTCCATTGCTTTCAAAGGCAAACTTTTACAAATTTATTTCTTGTTAATTTAGTCTAAACATTTTTATTTAGATCATGGGCGTCCAGACTTCGTATGTCAGAGAGCCACATCTGTCATTGTGGGCTGGTTCGAGGGCCACACGTGGGAAAATAAGAAGTCGTAAACCTAACTGCCTAAATTATTCTGCAGTTTTTATTGTATATAAATATTTTACAAATGTGGCCGCGGGTTGGCGACCCATGATTCACAGTATAAACAATTAATGCCTTAACATGGCATTAAAGGAAGTAATTGTCACATAATCTACACTGAATTTGCGTGAAAAATTATGCACGAATATATGTGCGTACGAAACATTTTTTCTGGCATTCTTACAACGATTTGATGTTTGTTGCAAGACGGATGTCTCTTTATTCCTGAGATATTCAGCGACACTGTGCCCAGGACTCCTTCCTGGATGGTCACAAATTTAACGCAGCAAAATAAGAAGAAGGAAGGAAGTAGCCTCGGGGCCCCCTGGTTGAGGAGCGACGTAGCATGGTTTTGAAAATATATGGAGGTTCTAAACTCAAAGGCTACGAAATTGAGACTCTGGAAAAGCCTCTCTCAGTCTCATTCCTGGCCAATTTCATGAATAAATTTTCCATTCCTCCTGAAGTTCACGTAATCATTTGGGTTTTATCACAATTCAGTTCTTCAAAATGCTGAATATTTTGTTCTTAGACCTATTTCGTGACAACTCACACATATAAAATCATTTTCATCTGTCTGGAATATAATCATTTTGACTCTTAACAATTCATGTTAGCGCAGTCCGTATAGTTAATAAGCTACGGGATGGACGGTCCAGGTTTGGATCCCAGCATAGGCAAGTGTTTCTTGTTTTCTGTAAAAGTCCAGTCTGGTTCTGAGGTCTATTCAATGTTCAGTGGGTTCCGGGGTTCGTCTGCGAGCCGAAAGAAAATATTTACTGAATATTCAATAAATGTCGTGTGTAAAAGCTCGTATTAACTGCAATACATTGATCAAAACACAGTGACCCCGACATATAGCAAACTGGAGTGGCGACAAACGTTGACCTGCCCGCCGGCACGCGAAATGATCAGAGTGGAGAATGGATGGGAGTTATCAGATAAAATAATCTTCATGTACAAACAGATTTGAATTGTTTTATAGGCCACTTCACGACAGAGCCCCATATCAACGAGGGCACGGTTACACACCGCCGTATCATGCGAGGAACCCTGTACTGGAGCCACCTGTACATACTGCTGCGCAAAGGCTCGCCTTACGCGAAGCGCTTCAGGGAACTCGTCTATCGGATACGTGACGCAGGGTTGCCACTCTACTGGGAGGCTGATGTTATCCGAAACTACATGTCAGAGAGGCTGCAAGTGCAGATATCTACCAGTCGACTGCTGAATAGAAACACAGGCCCCACCAAACTAAATCTCAGTGAACTCCAGGGTGTTTTTCTCTTACTGGTCCTAGGGGAAGCCTTGGCCTTAATAACTTTCTTTGCCGAATTGACTTTTGGCAGAAAGAGAAACAGGTTAGGAGATGCCCGCAGAGCGCAACATTTCTGTCGCTTTCGTTCTCATATAACCCTTAGATCTTAAATTCGTTAGCACTTTCCAGACAAAACACCCGAGGATTTTAACTCACACCACACACTATTTCTCTTTGTTTGAATAACAAATTTAAAAATGGACCGCTTCCGAAATACTGTAAGCGGGAGATTTACAACAGACAAATCTTTGAAGTCGATTCAAGACGTTGACATGAGTCTTGAAATTACTCTTCTGCTCAGTGCTACCCGATTTCCGCAAGAACATTACTGTACGGAAGGTGACCAGGCTTCGCCCAGTTGTCTTTCTGGTAAGAGCATCATGTAGGTGAAGATGAGTATGGTACTTTTTTATGGGCAGAAGGTGTGAAAGGTGCTGAAATTCACACACGTTTATGTGCTCAGTTCGGGGACAATGCTGCTTCTCAGAGACACGTACGAGTGGACAATGTTCAAGAAAGGCCGGTAAAGTATGATTGGTGGAGAGCGCTTGGGACGCACGTCAACATCAACGTCAACCCCCTGAGGATGGCTTCTTTGAAGCCGAAACATTTGTAGGGGTTATACAAATGTTTTAAGAAAAGCTTACTTAGGTCTTTTTTTAAAATGAAAGTGTATTTAGTTGGTGTGTTAAAACATTAATTAGTAAAAATGTACGGTGAAGTCAGAAAAAACAAATCCTGTAGTACATTAAGTTATAAACCAACCGATGCACATTAAAACCACTCTTTAAGTAGCTTTATTATAAAATTGTTAAAATTGTACCCCTACACGTGTTTCGATCCTAGGATCATCGTCAGGGGGGTTTCTTGCTAAAAGCTACTCCACCGTAGTACACCGCACGACACGTAGTACACTCCGCTCCACGCAAAAACATTTCATATGCTTTTAATACCACACGCCAGCAGTTCCACAATTCTACCATCTACAGTGCTTTTATAATTTTACAACTTTTAGCGAATCTTTTGACAAGATTTTAACTTATGTTTCAAAGTGCAGATAGAATATTTTAAATCATGTGTTGAAGTGACTGTAGCTTTTAGCAATAAACCCCCCTGACGATGATCCTAGGATCGAAACACGTGTAGGGGTACAATTTTAACAATTTTATAATAAAGCTACTTAAAGAGTGGTTTTAGTGTGCATCGGTTGGTTTATAACTTAATTTAATATGACGAAGATGCACGGTGTCAACAATATGAAACCTGTAGGAAATGTTTTATGGGCCTTTCAAATGCTCAGTTTAATCCTAATTCGACTATTGTTGTTGTTGTTGTTGTTGTTGTCGTCGGCTCTGTGTTATGTTCTTCGTGCTGTTTTGTTTGTTTTCGTTATCTAACTCTAAACTGTAGTTTGCATATTCATAAACTTGTTCTAATTAGATAAGTAAAACACCGTCTGTAAGTTTTCGGCGTGTACTCATTACTACTTTTTCATTTTTCAGTGCCTTCCAAAAGCCGTAAAAATGTATCTGTGATACATCTAATCGAAGAAAGAAGAATTACAGTACTGTCGTTCGCTGCCACCATATCAAAAGATTCCGAAAGGTCTCCACTAAAATCCAATATGTACACAGTCGCTCACAAACGCGTAACAGCCACTATTCTTCGAAACGCATTAGTTCATACGCAAAAACAGAACTTTCACTACCATTTGCGCCCAATTATGGTAACGGGATCAGTAAGGTTTTTGCCTTTGGAGCCAATACCAGTAGTCACCCGAGACCTATCAAGTACTGAATACTTGTGCTGCCTTCCGAACCTTTGGGAAAGCACACTCTTACTTATGTGGTTGTAATCAATGCAATCTAAAATGAAACCTTCTTCGTTGGTGTAAATAAGGAAACATTGTGTGTGTGTGTGTGTATATGTTCTTCTTTTTACTCATTTTTATATTAATAACAGAATTACAATGGAACAGCATGAGTAGTATTGGTGTAGGTATACCAGATTTCGCAAAGGCGTTGCTTCTCCCTATATGTGTTTTTACCAGAATGTAAACAAACCCTTACCCCCTGGTTAGTGATATTTTAAAATGTAAACAAAGAGGTCAATGAAGTTTAGGATGTAAATAAGCCCCACCCTAATTAATGGCTGTTACGATAAACCATTACCCCCACCCTAATTAATGGTTGTTACGATAAACCCTCACCCCCAGGTTAATCACCTTTAGGATTAAACAAACTTAATCTCTAGGTAAACGACCTTTGAGGGTGTAAACAACACCCTACCCTAATTAATGCATGTTATGATTAAACTAATGAAATAGGTAAATAAAATGATATCATTAAATAAATTAACTAAACGTTGCAGCGTAAGTTGCTGTTTTATTTTTGTAAACATACGGTAGTTTGCAAATGCGCTAATCTAAATATTTGCAAATACAAATATTAAACTATTTTTTTTAGCGTTATTGCGTTACTGTACTACTTCTTTATGAATATTGTTTTTTTAAAATAAACTTGTATTTAACTTACTTATGTTATGAATAGCGTTGGTTTACTTATGAACTTATAGTGTTGCTCAGAATAAAAATGCCTAAGGTCATATGCTATTTTGAAAATAGAAAGTAGGACAGCCGGATTGTTTACTATGACTCATTGAGACTAGAAACTTTGTTTACAAACGCAAATAGTAAATATTAAAAATAGGTCAACAGACGCATAATGCATTTAATAATAAAGACAATAAACCTTCAGGGGTTAGACTGAGCCTCGCCGACATGCTGTACTTAGCACAGTGAGGGAAAGGAATAATTGTATTTTGTTTTTTATTTTTACGCTTGGTAGGATAAAAGGATAATAAATAAATAATACATTATTTAATTAAATATATGCACAATTTTTTTATTACTAATGATTTACTTTATACAATTTTATTGCAACCGTTTAGTAATATATGTGGTTATAGGGTTGCGCTAATTATTTTAAAATACAAAAATAAGTTTTTATATATATATTTATTCAATGATGTATTTTACATTTATTATTATTAATGGAATGTTTTATACATAATTTCGTTGTACAATGTTTCAAAGTCAATAGCACTAGTTTGTGGGGGTGTACAGAAGGCTTTTGACTCTAGACATTTACTACGCCACTTAATTAGTTCGTCGTACAGTAGATAAAGTTTTAATATTTGCCGGTCTATACAAGAACTAGCCAACTGCATTAGATATGACCACTCAGATTTAATTAAAAACACACTGCTGGTTTCAGATCCAATGCGAATGTATCGTCCACAGCACATAGATAGAGTATGACTATTGTCACCAAGTTCATGCACTTGAATCTTCGGTATGTCGTTCTTGAAAGTCACCAAAATGAACCATTGCATCTGGTTTAACACCACAGTACGTGAAGAACTTGTAAGTTTGACTTGCGGTGTGAGGTTCTCATCCAGATAGAAGGCGTCGTACTTTGTCCTCTGCTTGTTGAGAAAGTATACACGTTGAAGTAGCGTCCACATCTGAAACATTAACGATAATTGAGTTGAGTAAGAAGTTTAGCCATATTTCAACGCATAAGTTAATTTTATAGAACTAAAGTGTTTTAGTTTGTTATACGTACCTTTAATATATCAACGATATGCACGTCTGCTGCCCTCCCCCAGGCTGCAAGCGGGACACTTTCCAAAATGAGCTTGGAACATGCGGACTGCCTTCATATTGTTACAGGTGTAGTATGCAGGTGTGAACATGTTTACGAATGACGTCGTGGATAGTCCCTCAGCTCTGTGGAGTGCGTAGAGGCCGCAGACATTCGATGTTAATCCTTGTAGTCTGTGGTGATTAAACTTCCAAGAAATTGAGTGACGTTGCATGTAGGCAATTAATTCGAACTTTATTGGTGGGAGACCATAAGAATCGAAATATTCTCCGTGTCCAGAGTCAGAAAAGCAGAGAGCTACCCAATGCGAACCAGGCATGTAATGCTTATCGAGATTGATGACAATAATTGAGGGCTTTATAATTGTGGATGGTAATAGATCAATAGGATATACTCCTTGAAAATATTTAACATGTTTAGTTGATTTGAATAGTATTCATTGTACTGTGACGTTTCTAGAATTATCAATTTCAATGTACCCAGAAAATTCAGCATACAGAATGCATGTTACAGGTTCTGGTAAAGGTTTTTTAAAGCGTGCCTCAATACGCACGTTTCCTTGACGAGGTAGGCTTATATGTTCTTCGTCAGCTTCTCTGTCAGGTGTTAGATCAAAACCCAAAATGTAGAAACCTTTAGTGAACATTTCCAAGGAAATCATGTGACTACGGTCATCATGATGAATACCAGTACTAGAGAAAAGTGTCTCGTAAGCCCTTGTGACTCCGAAGGTTGAAGAGCAGTCCATAGTTAATGACTCTGAAGGGTACTGAACCCCGTTAACGTATAGAACAAGATACGTCATATCATAATGTTGAAACTGGAATGGGTTTGTACTTGCAGAACCAACAAATGCTGTGTTTTTAACAATTGCAATAAGCAACCTTTCTGGAATTGGTCCAAGGAATGCATTATCGATAGAGATTTGTTGGGCCCCAGCTCCCGCTGTGAAATTTTTAATTTGAGTATGTGTGATAGGGTAATGTGCATTTCGTTTCATGCTCAAAACATTAGCATGTGCTAAAAGCAAAGGGGGCTTCAATTCTATTTGATTGACAAAAAGAGTAGCGTCTAAAATTTTGATACGAACTTTAACATCGTCTGACATTCCTAATAGATAAAAAGCTTCTGGTGCACGTGTTAGTCTAATATTCATATCCACACCGTTAAGTAGCATTTTATCTGAATTGAATAAGTCTGCGTGAAGTCTTCCATAGAGTTCTATTGTTTGACTATTGCTGAGATAATTTACTCTTGCGGCATATCCCTTGTTTTCTTCATCTGCTGTAAGTGAGCCATCAGATGTTGGAGAATCAAGAATCCAGAAGCTTGAAAGCAGATGGGTTTTAGAAGCGTCAGCGCCATAATTTAGCAACTTTTCAAAATACGCTTTGTAATGGTAGTTTGTTTCGTGAAGAGTTACTGGCTTTCCGTTTAATGACACACTAAGTGAACTAAACATTGAATGTAGCAAATTATTTACACAGCCTACTGTATTTGGCTCGGCACTTGTGAGGTCTGTTCCATCCGTTTTCACTAGTTTAACACGTAAAAGTATACGCACAGAGTTTAAATCTATGTAAAAATCGCTATGACCAGAGCAATGAAATTCTAACTGGCATGGATTATCTGCAGGGGCAATAGGTTTGTATGTAACGGTGTGACTGTTTAAGATAGACGTTTGAATGCTACGTTTTAGAAATATATCAGGACCCGATTTTAAGCACTCCATAATTATTCTTTTGAAAAAATATCCTTTACCTTTACCTTTGCACGTTTACTGTGAGAATGAAGCTTTTTTGACTGTTGCTTTCTTTTTAAACGCAAACCAGACCCTGTCATGGTTTTAATTTTTTGCTCTAAATTGCCTTTTGTTTCGCCGAAACGTGATTTAAGAATATCGCCAACTTGTTGGTCCTCTTGTTTATTAAGTATATCAGTAAAAATATTAGAACCAGTTTTTAAAGCCTCCTTTCCTATAGCTTTATCTCCTGAATATAGCAAAGGCTTAACAAAACGAAACAGCCCCCGGAAGAATGACCCTATACCATTACCCCTTTGCACTCTGAAACTTGCCCTATATACAGGCCCTATATCACCACCACCGCTCTGATTTATGTAATACTGTGTATATTGATCCATGGTACCATATAAACTGAGTTTTATTACGCTAGGGATTTGTTTTTAAAGTGTAATGTTATAACAGATGGGATATCACTTTCGTAAAACGCGACATCTTCACCAGACTTTGTAACAAGACGAATGGCTATTGACTCAATGAATGTTTGTTCAACAGGTCTATACAATGGAAATTGAAATCTATGATGTCCACTGCTAGATGGAAAGTGTAACGGGGTTAAAAGCCTAACGTAAGAATCACCGACAAAATTTGGTTTGATAATATCTGTGTATACGTATATAGTCTCTGGTGAAGCAAAGTCAGAGTTATCTGTGTCTGGTAGGAAAACTTTAGAAGAGCTGCAGTTAGCAGGTGCCATAATTGTCGCAGCCAAATCTTCAAGACCGTTATACACACGAAATGGAAAGTGAGATATTATATTCTTGCCTACCTTAAGTGAATTTTGTCCATAGCAGACGCCTAGAATGTTTGTAGTGTAGCCATCTGACGGTGCATGTTTGTTTAGATACTCGTTAAATTTAGTAACAAAATAGTCTTTTTCATCAGCCGATTTGAAATAGCGTTTTAACGTTACGAACAACTCATATAAAGATTTATAGTTTTTTTTACAGGAAACCTGATCTCCATTGCATCTAGACGTATAATATTGTGTAGGAGTTGCTTTTTCTTATAACCCTTTGGATAAGATATTTCGACTAGACCAACTTCCCACCTATTGGGTTCGAGCTCTATTGGACTTGCTAACTTTGTTCTAAAGTTAGCTATTGTGTTTAGAGGGAAGTAATTTCCTGAACTGTCTGACGGCAGCACCACATAAAACGATTCCATTATATCTTTTTAATATCAGAAGCGTTAAACCAAGAATTAAAATTTGAGTCATATGATTTCCACTTGACAAGATGTTGTTTAATGCTACCCATTTTACGAGTACGCAGGATTTTATCTATTTGAAATTCAGTTTCGGGGGACACTGTAACCTTTACAAGCTCATAGTTATAAAACTTGCCCTCAATAGGACGGTCTTGCAAGTCTGTGAGTTCGTAAACAGGTTGGGGGTGCTATGAATGACTTTCACTACCCTAAATATTTCTGTCGAAAACGTTTGCTCATAGCCTTTGGAAAATTTCAACTTTTCTTTCGTTATACGCACAAAGTCACCAACTCTAAATTTAACTTGCCCTTCGGCAATAACTGAACTTTGGCTACGCAGTCTCTGCCACACAGCGTAAATGTTGGAAGGGTTGACATTTCTTGGAGCCATTCCTATAGTTGAATGAACAGTATTATTGTATCCTTCTAAAAGCTTTTGTAGAATATTAATGTACCTATATGTGTTATGTTTTGTAAAATACTTATACATTTTACTTTTCAAAGTCCTATTAAACCTTTCTATTATAGCACATTTTATGTCGGGGTTATGAGTAGTGTGATACTCAATGACTTGATTTTTGAGATACCGTTGTACGGTTCTATTTACAAACTCAGTCCCCTTATCTGACTGTAAGGTAAGAGGTTGCCTATTTATGAATAACCCTTTCAGTGCTGTGGTGACGGAAGCCCCTGTTTTGTCTTTTAGTGGAACACTCCATGCGTATCGTGAAAACACGTCTGTAACATTCAAGAGAAATTTATATCCATTGTTATATTTTGATAGACTGGTCAAATCTGCAAGATCCATTTCCCACACGTCATCGATGTTTGTCACAGTGTATGGGTTGCGGGGAAAGTGTTTTCGCACCGGTTTGTGTAGCGTGTACGTATCCTGGGAACTTAGCCACTTTTCAACATCCTTTCTGCTATGTTTAGTAGCATTTACTAACTTTGCAACTGACCCGAATGCAGCAGGATGTTTGGGATCAAAATAAACTTTGCCTGGGGGTATTACTCTACGGTTGTCCATTCTATATTTTGTTCAGGTAAATTATTAAACAGTCGCGATATAAACTGCGTATATTTTACAACCTTGTTAGCTCTAAACTTACCAGTAGGGTTAAAATTAACTTTATGCGCATTGGACTGCAGCAGAATCTGTTTATATGCTAGTTTATCTCGAGATGTGATTAAATTTTTATCTGGTCGTGATCTAGTTAGCAATTCCCACAAACCCCGTGTTGCTTTAAACTTTTTACCATCTACAAACACGTGTCTGTTGCTAAATTTAAATTTTGAACTGCCAGTCTTGAAAGAGCTATCATTGTTATTCTGGTACACTCCAAACGTAGGGTCATGCGATACTTTACGTTTTAATACACCTTGAATATAGCTTGAGTGCACAGGCGAGACACTACCATTATAGTTTTTGATTGTGAATCCGTATCTTCTGTTTTAAATACAGGCACTGAACCAATAATGCGTTTACGTTTAGTTTTAAATGTAGGTTTGCTATCAGGGGTACCACCTGTTTCTATTATGGGTATAGGGATAGGGTCACGTTTCTGTTTTTCTATTTTTAAGTATGGATCCTGATGTACACGCACTTGCGTCCACTTGTCAAAGCTATGGTGTTTACTGTTAAGTATCTTTTTAACCGGTGGTGGTGGTGACGATGTGAAACGATTTTCCCAAAGTTCTGGAGGTATTAAAATCATACGTTTCAAAGCCATTTTTGTTTAACTATTATTATTATTAGTAATTATAGCCCCAATGACACTGGATAAAATACTAGTAAGCAGAGGAACAATAAACCCACCTTTTTGAACTAATAATTTTCGTTTACGCTTAAAGCTAATTTTAGGGTTAACTAGCGTACGTAACTTGGTTTTAAATTTGCTAAGTTTAGTCTTTTCGTCTGTAGATAATTTATGATTTCCGTTAAGTGTATTTATAGCACATTCAATAATAACTTTTATTAACTCGTCACTTGCAGAAGACAGTAACGCACGCCTAATTTGTGGTTTCGCGTCCTTAATTACGTGCAGATAGTGTAATTGCGATTTCAAACGGTTTATTACTTTCTAGAGGTGCAAACACCTCTGTTATTTCGTCAGGAAATATCTTTGTTCTAAATCTTAGCAGATCATTAATGGATTGTGTTAAATCAAGAAATAAATAAGAATGTGGGTCTTTACAAACTTCCAAATACGTTTTATGAAAACTAGAAATATTCTCAGGATAAACTTGTCGAGCGAGGTGCACAATTTGGGTCTTGTCTCGAGGGTTTTTAAACACAACTATATATTTACTATTGAGGGAAATGTCACGTGAAGAAGGGCCCTGATGAAAAAGGTTTTGTGTAATTAACACCAAACTAATATTCCTGTGATGCGATCCTTTAGTAAATAATTCGCTGACTTTTGTAGAATAAGCAGAGTCCATCAAATCATCTAACACAATTAATGTAGGAACATGTTTAGGATTATCAAAATCAGGAACACCTTTAACAAATGATACGTTTTTTAGGTGATGTGGTGCGTTGTTTTCACTGTGACACCAGACAATGTTACTGTACACTGTGTCGCAAAGCCGCTCTCTGCACTGTATTAGTCTAATAACAAAAGTTGACTTGCCACATTAACTGGGACCAGCAACAATTAATGTAAATGGATGTTGTAACTTTAACGTCATACTCTATACTGAAGTTAAGTGCAAAATTACTCTATATTTATACAATTACTGACACAAGTAAATAATTTTATACTGTTGAGCCTAAAAACCTACATGTAACCATAGGGTACAGAGGACAAGTTGGGTAAAAGACGGCGCTTCTTAAACACCACCTTGTACTCTTTGCTCTCAGGTTCAGACACTACTGTTCCTACATGTTTCCTTTTAATTTTGCTGGGGTTGTGGACATGCAAGGGTTCACTGTTTTCCAGAATCATGCGCCTAATGGAAATAAAGTTTACTACCTTAGAATTCTCATAATTTAAGGTAATACCCTTTACTTTGCACTTGTACGATCTTATGTCAGAGCCCGGTGTCAGGACTGAATATGCATAATTCTTGGGGCCACCAGATACAAATTCCTCAATGTATGAACCAGGACCATATTCTTCTAGTTCATTAGTGAGATCCCCCAAACAAAACCCTGATTTGACCTTAGGCTGTTGACCTACTTGATGCACGTAGATAACAGAGTCAGTGTCACAATACAGGACAGACTCGCCCAGCTCTTCCAAATAACTGTACAACTTGAGCCTAGCTTGAGCGGTGACGAAGGCTGCAATAGCCACATTCACATTTTTGCCTGTGGTCAGATTCTCTTCTGTGTATTTCCAGGAGACCCATACCACTTCATCGTTCGGGAATATGAGGTTGGTGACCTCAATACCCGGACTTGTAATCAGCTCGTACAACTCTTGCGTGGAAGAGACTAATGTAGTCAAGGTTTTGTCTTGCTTTTGTGCCCATTTTCCCCACATTGAATTTAGTTTTAATTTTGCCAAAGTTCTTTGTCCTGCATTTTTCGAAATTGATGCTCTGTCTAGATCAATTTCTTCTGAGCGCCGGTAGCTCTCAATGTACTCTGTTTTTTGTGCTTCACTTTGCACCTCTGATGGGTAGCCGGACGCTTCTTGTTTCAGTTTCAGAATCATGTTTATGTACCCTGCGAACAGACCGCCCTCATTGTCTTTCAACTGTGTGACGGCATATTCCCAGAATTCATAAACTTTGAGCAAAACATAACCCTTTTCAAGGGCTCTTTTTACCTCATCCACTACCCAAGTGCCGACTATACACCTTACTTCATCAGTGTGTGTACAATCGGCTTGATGCATTGTGTCAGCACATGCAGAACACAGAGAGAACATCAGTTTAGAATTGGTCCTATACGGAAGGACCGGGTGGTACAACTTCCTAGGGGGAAGAACCTTACACTTGATTATTCCCTCCCTTCCCAAGCAGTCGGCAGGGCAGTCATCACCCACGTACACCTTAGGGTGGCCAATAGGAAATTTCCCATACTTACAGATGTAGGGGTAAAGACTAATTACATCAACATAATGTATTTCTTCGCCCTGCTTCACTTTATACCACATCTTAGTGGCCTCAGTTCGTCCCCCGTACAGAACATCACGTGTGTTGATGGGTGAATTTCTAACTAAGGGGTGTGAGTTCAATTCCTTTTCTAGTTCCAAATTATCCTGCAGCAATTTCCTAAATTCACAACCCCAGGTAGAGACAACTTTATACCCTGCATCTTCAATCCTTTTCAGTCGGGCCATAGTCTCTTCATATCTGCTATGCAATGTGTCCTGTGTGGTGCCTATAGGTCTGTGTCTGTTAGGAAGACAGAGACAGCCATGCCAAAAACAACCTAGGTACTCAAAGACTTCATTGGTGTCTTTGCAGTACCCATCGACTTTTAGGTTAGAAACCCCAGCCAAATGTACTTCGCGCCCATTACCCGCATGAACAATTTCCTTTTCGCGACCTATATATGCTAACCATTTCAAACCCTCTATTGACTGCTTGTCCCCCAATCGGTACCCTGCTCGGGGTATGATGCCTACTGTGTCTGCTTTTAGGAAATATGTTCTGAAAACCTTGTTACATATAGACGAAATAGTAATGGCTTGAAAGGGTCCATCTTAACTAATTTCAAAAACAAATTTCTAAATGAGCAGCAAGCCATACGCAAAACATTAACATCATCTAAACAGTATGCCAAAAGTTCCTTCTTATTATGAAAAATATTATCTTTTACAGTGTCATACCATTCCAAAAATCGGCCCCTTTCTTCCTTGGACATGAAATCCGCTCCATAGTACTTGGGTTCAGGAAGGGGTCCTACATAATTTAAATGTTCGTTAGTATTAAAAAAATGGGGGTAATAGCCTTTTTTGCAGCTAAGATCAAATGCCTTGGACATTTCCCTGAGCCCTACAGGGACGTAATTAATAGAGTCCCTAAAATTTAAGTGCTCCACTGTCATGGATAGGATTTTAGTCCCATCCATAATCAGCTTTGGTGTCCATTTCAGTTCCAAAAAGCGTCGCAGTAAAAACTGGTTATCATAAACCCGGGCATTGTGTGCTATTACAAAAATATTATTAAAAAATGGTCTGTCAATACATAAATATTCGATAAATTTGCCTACAACATCCGGACCCCAAAATACATGCTCTCTCTTCCCACACTGAACACAATCCTCATTAATATCATTATTAGCCTCACACTTTGGACACATTTGTTGGCAACATATCAGATTCGGGACATGTTCAAAACATCCATTCTCCCTTTCGAGATCCTGAGTGCTTTCAACATCGAAGAAGACAAACATAAATCGATCAGATAACTTGGCATGTTTCAGAGGACTCATGTAGCATAAATGCCCTGTAGGTTGATGTTTATTGCACACGGAGCAAAATGGTTTGAAACATTCATGACCTTTACTCCCTGATACAATAGCACTACAAATCCTACATACGAGGTCTGTCCAAAAAGTATCCGACCTTGGGCCGGGAAAAAAAAGTTCTGTATCTGGGTGGTTACAATACCTAATCCCCTTCAAAGTAGGCCCCTTGTGACTCCACACACTTAGCCCAGCGGTCCTTCCATCGCTGGAAGCAATTCTGGAAGGCTTGTTTTGGAATGGTGTGCAGCTGCGCCGTCGCGTTCTGTATGATGTCCTCGCGGCTGTCAAAACGGGAGCCTATTAGCGGTGTCTTCAATCTCGGGAACAGCCAGAAATTACAAGGAGCCATTTCAGGAGAGTAGGGAGCCTGGCGAACCTGCGGAATGCCGTGCTTAGCCAGGAAACCCTGGATCAGGTGTGATGAATGAGCTGGGGCATTGTCATGATGCAGCTGCCAGTTGCGTGCGTCCCACAGCTCCGGTCTCTTGCGCCGAACTGCATCACGAAGATGACGGAGGACTTCTTGGTAGTACTCCTTATTAACAGTTTGGCCTAGTGGTGCGTACTCATGATGTACAACACCCCGGTAATCGAAGGAAACAGTCAGTATCACCTTCACATTGCTCCGAACGTGTCGTGCTTTTTTGGGCATCGGGGATGTTGGATGCTTCCATTGTGACGACTGGACCTTGGTTCCCGGGTCATATCCGTACACCCACGACTCGTCACCAGTGATCACAGACTTCAGGAACTCAGGATCCCTGTTGGCGCACTCCAGCATGTCCTGCGCGACCTCAAGGCGGAGTTGTTGCTGCTCCGGCGAAAGCAGCTTGGGCACAAATTTTGCCGCCACTCTTCGCATGCCCACATCCTCAGTTAAAATCGTGTTTGCGGAACCTCTGCTGATCCCAACCTCATCAGCAATTTCTCGGACGGTCAAACGACGGTCCTCCATGATCAATGTCCGCACTTTGTCAATGACATCAGCATTTCGGCTCGTTGACGGTCTCCCGGAACGCTGGTCACTGTCCGCCGACATGCGGCCACCTTTAAAGCGGTTGAACCACTCTTTAATTTGAGTGACCCCCATTGCATCATCACCGAAAGCCTGCTGAATTTTGCGGATTGTTTCCGCTTGGGTATCCCCAAGTTTCTGACAAAACTTGATGCAGTATCGCTGCTCCAAACATTCTGTCATTTTGAGCGAAACGAGAATGCGACGAACACGTGTTACACCACTTCGCTATCTGGCAGCGACAGACGCATCCGGCGGTGTTGAGAGGCAGCAAAAAATCACGCATGCTCATGAAAGTCCCTTCTACCACTACGCTCAGTTTCCCCACCCTTTCGCCATTACTTACCGCCGGAAAAATATAGTCGGATACTTTTTGGACAGCCCTCGTACACGTTTTCACTGGCAGACCAACTTATTCTGAACCTTAAGTGTCACATGATTCTGGAAGCAAGTTTCACTTGCAAAAGTCCGGTTACAAGTACTACAATATTTTTCAGTGCCTCTGGTACAAGGAAAAACAGCTGTACACAGTGAACAGGCATTCTTGCAGTTATGTGATTTATCGTATAAAGCGTCATACGCATTACATATAAACCTCTTAGCCATAGCTGCTTTAATGTTAGTAATCACGTTATAATGATCCGTTTCCTCATCATACAGTAAGTATAATTTCTTGTCCGAAACAGAATTTCCAGTAAAAATGAGTCTATCGGGACTCAGTCCGTCGTAAACAATAATTTTGTAATCTAAAAGATATTCTTGAAACTGTTGGAGTTCCTCAAGGCCTCCACCATTAGATAAATTAACACCTGAGGCCCTAAGGAGTTCGTAAACAGGTTTGTCCAATCGATTTCCATCCCTATATGACTTGTACTTTGGGTCACCATTTACCTGAGCCATAGCAATAACCAGTGCATGAGCCAAACACAAAAACGCTGCCTTTACCACTACAATACTCTTTTTTACTGCACTTATAATGTCTATTGAGCGCCCTTCGTCTTTTCAGCTTGCCTACCGTTACCTGCAGGCATTCTGACATGGTCTAGGTGAACTTCAAACTGGTCAGTTAAACCAAACCGTGCATTACTTTGCACAATCTTTCCTAAAATCCCCCACACCACATCAGATTTCAGTTGATCACAGCGTCTAAAACTTATGCCCACTACCTTATCACTTAAATTTTCGGTATTATCTTATCTTAAGCCCAACAAAATCTCTACCGGGAATCTCTTTCACCAAGTAATTAGTCAGTTTCGTAATGCATTCTTTCAAATACTCATTTGGGTTTTGATCTTCACCCGGAGATTTAAACTTAATGAGGAGGCTACGCCCAGTCGCATTAAATTTTTCAAAAGACTTTACAGTCTCATCCAAAAGTGTAAATGGTAGCTCGTCTACTGTTTCTACCTCTGTACTGCTTCTGTCAGGTGACCTAGCCTCCAACTCCGTCTGTTCTTCCATTACGGAAGGAACTTCGGAAGAAGGAAAAGCTTTCTGCCTATTCAAAAACAGTTTCTTAGCCATGATATAACAATTCTTATAAACTCACTTGATACTTGTCGAACCACAAAGTTTTCCGTAGCAGCAAAGTAATCTATGTGTCTTTAAAACGTGCTCTTATATACAAAATGCGCGGACGTAATAGAGAACACCATCCCTCATCCTGCTAAAAACATGTCTGGACATGTTCATGCTTACTTTCACATTCCTTTGCTATTTGGTTAATCATCAAAATATAGTGACCTAGTTTATCCCTTCGCTACCCTTAAAATATCCGCATTCTTTTTGCAGGTAACCTACATACGCTTCCTCCGTCATTTCTTGCTGCTTGTATTTTTCAAAGTCTCTACTTAATACCAATGCATGCATATTAACATATTCCATTTTTAGCTACCTAAATTTTATTTTTAAACTTGTATTAATAATACATAAAATATTAAAAACAATTATTCCTTTCCCTCACTGTGCTAAGTACAGCATGTCGGCAAGGCTCAGTCTAACCCTGAAGGTTTATTGTCTTTATTATTAAATGCATTATGCGTCTGTTGACCTACTTTTAATATTCATAATATAATCGTAAAATTTCAGCGACTTATTTTTAATATTTACTATTTGCGTTTGTAAACAAAGTTTCTAGTCTCAATGAGTCATAGTAAACAATCCGGCTGTCCTACTTTCTATTTTCAAAATAGCGTATGACCTTAGGCATTTTTATTCTGACCAACACTATAAGTTCATAAGTAAACCAACGCTATTCATAACATAAGTAAGTTAAATACAATTTTGTTTTAAAAAACAATATTCATAAAGAAGTAGTACAGTTACGCAATAACGCTAAAAAAATAGTTTAATATTTGTATTTGCAAATATTTAGATTAGCGCATTTGCAAACTACCGTATGTTTACAAAAATGAAACAGCAACTTACGCTGCAACGTTTAGTTAATTTATTTAATGATATCATTTCATTTACCTATTTAATTAGTTTAATCATAACATGCATTAATTAGGGTAGGGTGTTGTTTACACCCTCAAAGGTCGTTTACCTAGAGATTAAGTTTGTTTAATCCTAAAGGTGATTAACCTGGGGGTGAGGGTTTATCGTAACAACCATTAATTAGGGTGGGGGTAAGGGTTTATCGTAACAACCATTAATTAGGGTGGGGCTTATTTACATCCTAAAGTTCATTGACCTCTTTGTTTACATTTTAAAATATCACTAACCAGGGGGTGGGGGTTTGTTTACGTTCGGGAAGGTCATTAACCTAGGGGGTAAGGGTTTGTTTACATTCTGGTAAAAACACATATAGGGAGAAGCAAAGCCTTTGCGAAATCTGGTATACCTACACCAATACTACTAGCATGACGTTTTTTATGTAAAAGTTTATTTTATCAAAGCCCTGCAACACCCCCGCAAGAAATGCTGGGTACATTCCTATTACAGCACACGCAATATCGTATTTGTAAAATAACTTCAATATTTCCTCCACCTGCCAAATAACTTCAATATTTCCTCCACCAGCCAAATAACTTCAATATTTCCTCCACCAGCCAAATAACTTCAATATTTCCTCCACCAGCCAAATAACTTCAATATTTCCTCCACCAGCCAAATAACTTCAATATTTCCTCCACCAGCCAAATAACTTCAATATTTCCTCCACCAGCCAAATAACTTCAATATTTCCTCCACCAGCCAAATAACTTCAATATTTCCTCCACCAGCCAAATAACTTCAATATTTCCTCCACCAGCCAAATAACTTCAATATTTCCTCCACCAGCCAAATAACTTCAATATTTCCTCCACCAGCCAAATAACTTCAATATTTCCTCCACAGCCAAATAACTTCAATATTTCCTCCACAGCCAAATAACTTCAATATTTCCTCCACCAGCCAAATAACTTCAATATTTCCTCCACCAGCCAAATAACTTCAATATTTCCTCCACAGCCAAATAACTTCAATATTTCCTCCACCAGCCAAACCCATTGGTTGTTTATTGCTGTAAATGTTTCATGCCAGACACCATACCCTGCCGATCCCAGTGGCCTTGCGGTCTAAGGCGTGGGTCTTCGGCCGCTCGCTTACTAGGATCGTGGGTTCGAATCCCACCGGGGGCATGGATGTCTGTCTCTTGTGAGTGTTGTGTGATGTCAGGTAGAGGTCTCTGCGACGAGCTGGTCCCTCGTCCATAGGAGTCCTACCGACTCTGGTGTGTCTAAAGTGTGTGTGACCATGAAACCTCGATGAAAAGAGGAGGCCCAGACCCATATAAGGCTGTCGAACCATAGGAGAGAGAGAGAGAGAGAGACAGCATACCCTATGTCTCGGTCTAATCTAGCACACAACTGTCTCCTGTCCTTACTACGATCAAAGTCGCACAGCTCAAAAGCTATTGTATACACCATTACGCACTTAGTACATGTTGCACGGTTGTAATACGGATGTGGAAATCTTCGCATCCTACAGCTATATGTAAAAATAAACTTATGTAATCCTTATGTGCATATGTAACTAACAAAAATTACGTGTATATAAGTATCAAAATAATATCAAATTCTATACTTACGTGGTGTGGTAATACGGGGTAACATTGTTGGACAAAACATTGCAGCACTCAACTGTTCTCACTCAACTCCTCTTAACTGCGTACAGCATTGTAGCTTCTGATTGTTAGCTTGAACTGTTTTCATCCCAGCACGTGCACCCATTATATTGTTCTGGTGATACTACGTCACATATTTATGTTTTTATTTACATAAATGTATGTATTCCCCTAATAATAGGAATACAGTGCTTTTATTCAGTATTCCTACTTTTTACAATGAACTTCTAACTTGCTGTTTTAAAACAGAGATTCTTAAACGTGAGTAAATTTCTTCTACGCAAAAGTAATTTCTTTTTATTTTGCATAATATCTGTTGACATGAAAAACACTTATCAACTAACAACAGCACTATTGAAGTAAATTATCACTTAAAATTACACTACATATGTTTCAGTCACCACATGGCCCTCATCAGGGGTATCTAGGGTAGGGTTAGTTTATTGACCTGTTTAGGCACCTTACTGTCTCATAGGGTTAGGTTATTCACACCAAGGGAGAGGGGAACCTTAATTAGGTCAAATTTAATATAATTGGATATATCTATTTATATTAGCTTAATTTGAATATTAATTAGATTAATCAACTTAATTTACATAATAATTAAACCAATCTGCTTAATTTGCATATTAATTGGGTCGTGAAGGTCGTTTATCTGGGGGTGGGGGTTTGTTTACATGATCTCGCAAATTGGAACCAATACTACTCACACTTCTCTTGATTCTAAGAAATTAAGATCATGGCCTTCGCATGGAAAATTTATGCTGACGGTATTTTGGAATTCCTAGGGCGCTATCTGTGAGCAATATCTGTGAACATGTGTAGATTTGGGACCACAGTAGAATCGATCACAGGTAGTCGATCACAGTACAGTCGATCACAGTAGAGTAGGTTATTGTCGAAGCAGTTTGAAAGCGAGATAAATCTGTACAGGAATTAATTTAAAATTTCCGATTAACTTCAGTGTGAAACTGCCTCCATGTGTCCAGTAGAAGAGTAATGTGCGTAGGAACACGGTACAGATACAGCAAAATGATAAGACGACAGAAGTTACAGCTTTGAGCCACTGGTCTTCTGTTTCTTCCTCTACCAGCAACCATGTTCTTACGCCTCTTCTTCTTCTACACTGAAGATGTGAGCCAGAGTCTCCTCCGAAACTTTGGTAAGAAATTGTCAGACCACATGGTGTCACATTTCTGTATATGGTAGTGTTGAAGGTAACAGAGCTTCAAGTTTTACAGAAAGCGTGACTACTATCTTATCAAGAAAATTCATTTTGCAAGGTGTTAGTGTTTTTATACCTTACGAAAAGGTAACTGGAACACTTACAGCTCTTGCAAAGTAACTTTTGACAGGTGCTTGTTTTTAAAAAATAACATAAAGATTAATGTCGTGTATTAGTTTGCAAGTAAAGTGTAGGCATATGCCTTGTAACAGCACATGCGTAGAAGTCAGTATCTGTCTTTCGTTGGACTGGAAAAATGCATATATTTCGGGAAGGGGTGACACTTCAGTCGGCTATTGGCAGCCAGTGTGTGTGCTTGTAGGTTGCAGCCTGGTGCAAGTACTGCAGAAGTTTTGTTACGAGTTAGTGTGGAGCTTATTGGCTACTCATTCCATTATTCTGTTCACCCGTCGCTTCTCTCGGCGCACAATTGTGCCATCAACATAGTAATCGGGCTCTACACAAAATTTTGTAGAGGCAAATTTCTTTGTGCCCTCTGCTGCCCCAGCACCTCAGTTACAAGAACTCTGTGAGTTTTTTTTGTCCCCTATAGGGCCGAGATAGCTCAGTCAGTATACTGACTAGGCTAGGCGCTAGACCACCGAAGAACTGGAGTTCAATTCCTAACAGGGGTAAGAGATTCTTCTCACTTCCAAAGAATCCAGAACAGCTTTGGGGTCCACTCAGCCTCATATTCAAGGGTTACAGAAAGCTCTTTCTTCGGGGATAAACGGCCGGGGCGTGAAGCTCACCGCTCACCTCCATCTGGTTTCGAGATTAAGAATGTGGTGTTGTGCCTCCGCTCCTCTATATATCTTCATGTTTTGGTGTTTGAGTACTCAGAGGCAAAAGTTTTTGTTTAGTTTTGAAACTGTAGACTGAACCTCACAAACTGTTGGTATTGTTATTGTAGCACAGTGAAACCTGTCTTAAATGGAACCTGGACATAAGCGAAACGTCTCTTTAGCGGAAAACTTTTACAGTCCCGATGATCCAAAGTTCAAACACCTGTATGAAAAGGAACATGCCTGTAACGGGGGAAAAAAGTTTCTGCCCTTACTGTTCCGTTATAGGCAGGTTTCACTGTACTATGTATTTTCTTTCAGATCAAATCCTGCATTGCGATGTAAGTGATCTGTTTTGTATTGGTAAGTGTAGTGAATTATTAGCAAACTTAACCACACAGCTGTTTGGTGTTCAAAAAAGGTAGTTATTACGTCAAATAAGACTGCATAAAACAGCGTTTCCTGCAAACGGTATTTCATTTACCCGTTAACTGGCAAGAACGAGTCATACTTTATGGAGAATCAGTACCTTCTGCGTGAATTTAATTTTTTTGAGCAATGGCAGTAAAGTGATGGTCGTCAAGTGGGTCCCTGCTTCCACGATATGGTTCGTCCTGAGGTTACGGTTGGAGAAGGCGGCCTGTAAATATGCAGGGTAGCTATGAATAAGTTTTAAATTCATATTACTCTTCTGTTCGTTTCTGGTAACTACACACTTGGAAGGTATTTAAGGAATGCCGGCAGAATGGGGTGGGTATTCGCCTGGCGAGGATGTATGTCTCAGCAACTATCTGTGCATAAACGTATATCACTTACATTACAGTGACTGTGCAGACTCCTAACGTTCAAGCGGCCGATGTATTTTGGACTGGTATTCTTCATTGACATCTCGCACCATGAAACAGGTGAAGGTGACATGTAGTACCTAACACGAATGAGGGGAGACAAGAAATGCGTAAAGATCTTAATGAAACATTAGAGTATTTTACTGAATCCTTCATTATTTGTTTACAGTAAGCATAATTTAGCCGATCCCAGTGGCCGCGCGATCTAAGGCGTGGGTTTACGGCCTATCGCTTGCTGGGATTGTGGGTTCGAATCCCGCCGAGGGCATGGATGCCTGTCTCTTGTGAGTGTTGTGTGTTGTCAGATAGAGGTCTCTGCGACGGGCTGGTCACTCTTCCAGAGGAGTCCTACCGAGTGTGGTGTGTCTGAGTGTGATTGTGAAGCCTCGAAAAATGAGGCGGCCTAGGCCCCCTAGGGGCTGTCGAGAAATAGGGGGAAAAATGCATAATTTAAAAGGTAACAACTTATCAATCAGCATATCTGAATCTTTTATCAGTTCACGTAGTTGATAGCATATTACAAGGATTCCGTAAATCAAGAAATGTATGCAATAGAGTCAATAATTCCACCGTCTTCCGGTCTCTGGGTACAGTTGTCTGTTCTCTGCAGTACAGACCCTACATTACGCAGTTTACCAAACCCTGTCCTTTATTCGCGTATTACCCTCACGATACATGCGTTTCGGCGCAACTGAGCCAGCTTATACAATAACCATGAAAATATTAGTAATACGTAAATTTTGGCGTTAGAACTGATGATGGCCTAGGTCAGCCGAAGGACATATACGTTGTGTGTCATATTCTGTATTTGTTTATGCTTATTGAATCATTGAAAAATGTATAATTACAAGGTTACTGTAACGATGTAGATTACGAAAAGGACAAAGGAATTGCTGAAAACAAAAGCGATCCAAATTTGACGAACATAACCTCAAAAACAAATATGTCTGTTTCGGCAAGAATTATGTTGTTTGTAGATAATGTGGATGATATCAACCTCTAGTAGGCCTACTGTTGTAGTCGAAGGTCGGTTAGTTCCGGTACTGCAAGTTGGATAAAGTTATCTTTTTTTAAACAATTGTTTATCTCTCAATGTCGCCTAGGAGAACTTCAGCTGTGGAAAGTCGGAAAGTGCATTTTTAATAACATAACCTAATTTCAGGCCTCTTTTCTGACTCGCTGAGTGGCAACTCCCTTTGATAATGAACAAAACAGTAGGACTCCTTAGGACGATACAGCTTCCTAATCTCTGGCACTTCAAACCCCAGTGCAACAGGATCCATAACATCTGCGACCAGCCTCAGGAGTCTGGCAAAGGGGAATTCGTGCTCCTCGCTGACATCACTCGTTTCGTCGTGGACGCTTTCAGAAAGGTCGGCACAAAGGAGAGCCATGCACTTCAGATGGCTCGTATGCTTGTCACGGCCGACTTAAAAGGTCACTTTAGTCACGGACTTAACAGACTCGGTGAGTTTGCCTACATTTACGAGTGTATACATGGGTAAGATATGGGGGCATGTCGAAGTGGCGATTCACAACGAGCCGTTACGTGTAAGAAATACGTAATACATTTGATATTATTCATTCCGTGCATTATTCTTACAATCAATCGCATTCAACAACAAGTTCACACAATAGGATCATAAACTGCTACATGTTTCGGTGCCGAGACACCATCCTCAGGAAATCTCAAATACAAAGACCAATACTTACCATTTTATACATTTCATAATTTTAATATTCTTATATATCTTACCTCTTTGTTGGTATCTCCACCTTGCCGTGGTAGAGGGGCTTGTGAGTTCCAGTGACCCTGAGAGCTAAGCCGGCGGTAGCATTGCTACCAGTAGGGTCTCCCAAGCCGGACACATCAAGAGGGTAGGAACCAGACGAAGAGAGATGCCTAGGAGATGGGAAATCCAATATGCTGAGAATAATATCAGAACGAACCTTGGTCATAGATGAGGAATTGTGTGCTTGCTTCATAGACTGGAAGAAGGCATTTGACCGTGTCAACTGGACCAAATTAATGCAGATCCTAAAGGGAATTGGGATAGACTGGCGCGAAAGAAGATTGATCAGCAAATTGTACATGGAACAGAGTGTCAAAATACGACTGGACCAAGGGGAGACGAGATGTGTGAAGATTGGACGAGGAGTTAGACAAGGTTGCTGCTTGTCACCGATTATGTTCAAATTATACAGCGAGTACCTTACCAAGGAAGCTCTTGAAGGGTTTGGAGACTTCAAAATAGGAGGACAAGTAATTCGCACTGTGAAATATGCAGATGACCTTGTGCTACTGGCTAGGGAAGAAAAGATACTACAGGGCATGGTTGATAGACTAATTGAAATTGGAAGACGCTATGGAATGGAAATGAATGTGGGAAAAACTAAGGGAACGAGAATACCAAGGCAACCATCCCCAATGCAAATTATGATAGATCAAAAACAATTGGAGAATGTGGAATATTTCAATTATTTAGGCAGCATGATAACAAATGATGCAAGGTGTACACATGACATTAAATCCAGAATTGCCATGGCAAAAGCAGCATTCAACAAGAAGAAAAATCTTTTCACCAGCAAACTGGAATTAAATTTAAGGAAGAAACTAGTAAAGTGCTACATTTGGAGCATAGCTTTGTATGGTGCTGAAACGTGGACACTTCGGAAAGTAGATCAGAAGTATCTGGAAAGTTTTGAAATGTGGTGCTGGAGAAGAATGTAGAAAATCAGTTGGACCGATCGTGTGAGAAATGAAGAAGTATTAAGCAGAGTCAAAGAGGAGAGGAATATCGTACATACAATAAAAAGAAGAAAAGCTAACTGGATTGGTCACATACTGCGTAGAAACTGCCTTCTGAAACACGTGATTGAAGGAAAGTTAGAAGGAAGGACGGGAAGACGAGGGAGAAGACGTAAGCAACTACTGTATGACCTTAAGGAAAAGAGAGGATACTGGAAATTGAAACAGGAAATCACTAGATCGCAGTCTATGGAGAACTCGCTTTGGAAGAGGCTACGGACCTGTCGTAAGACAGACTACAGAATGAATGAATGAATATATCTTAATACTTGGCATTGCACTTCCCAGACTGATCTGTTGGTGCTTGTGCTCCTTTGTATTTGAGACTCCCTGAGGATGGCGCCTAGGCACCGAAACAGGTAGGAGTTTATAAAACTTATGTACAGTTTGTAATCCACGTGAGTGCATTTGTTGGTGAATATGATTGAATATAATCAAGGAATTGGGTAGAACACTGTGGAAGTATATTAATTATATAACAATATCAATAAATAATAAAGTATAGTATATAAATATTAAAATAGGAGAAGCGTAGGCGAATTATTTTAATATTTACATACTACTACATACTACATACTGCTATTGCTATATAATTAACATACTTCCACAGTCTATTTTAAACTTTATACATATAATGATAATATAATAACTATGGCTCAACAGCCTCCTCTTTCCGAGGTTACTGAGTCGTGCGCATTCGTGGCAGTTGGTGACTGGTCAACTGGCCGCGCTGCTGTTCTATCGATCCTGATGTGACCGCCAGAGCCATCTGGCAGGCAGTCAGGAGACTTGGGTGAGAAATGGAGGCTTTGAATTTAGCTTACGAAACATCATGGGACCGACAGCTTTACTTCCCCTCCGAAAGAAGTGGTGATCCGGATTTTTATCACCCTTAAAAATCCATCGACATCGGTCAGGATCGAACCCGCGAACCTTGGGTGGCGAGCATGCTAACCACTAGTCCACCGAGGTCGACAAAACGTTATACATACAATTGTTATATTCGCAAGGTCTTTATTCCTGAGGTTGCATAGTTATTTTATACATATTAAGTAAACATATATTTGTAACATTTCGAGATCTCAAATCTCCCATGCAGCTGTGAACATTTTCTCTTTATTTTCACTTTCATGATCAATCTGATGATGACTCTATTGGCCGAAACATGTAGCTGGTTATGTTTAAGAAATAAAAGTCGTGTTTGGACGGAGTATATCAAACATCTGTTTGCGTGACTGACAGAGTCAACAGTCGAACTGTAACAAAACGAAAATCGTTAAACAGCCTTGAAGAATATCCTACATATCAAATCAAGTATTTACGTACACGGAGCCCTCTGCACTGGTAAATACGAATTCCAACGGTCTTTATCGCTGAGTATAAAGTGGCAGGTTGATACAGCACAGTCAAATAACGCCGCAGGGATGTATGTGGAAGAAATCAGGGAAGGAGCAGTCGACCCGAACGCAGAGCCGAGCGTCCTCAAAGAGTCTGTGTCGACAGCCTACTTGAGCGGCAACAATGGTCTCGGCCCCGTCGTCGGCAACCTGAGCATGAATCTCGCCATCAGCAAGGCCAAATCTATGGGCGTCAGTCTCGTTGTGGCCAAAGGTACGTACGCTGCCTGTTGCATTCCTCGCTGTGTCTCAAGAGTAAAATGTTTTCTATGCTTCTGTAACAAACATGCTGGAAATAGAAATGCATATGACATACATAAACACGAAGATAATTAAATCAAACAATAAGACCAACAAATGCACTATATTGACCAATTTTATTCTGGCCTATTTCCCTACACGTGTTTCGGAACTTTAAAGTTCCATCTTCAGGGGTTTTTTTGTCTTATGCTACTAGATATTCACATATTAAAAACAAATTCACAATATATACAATAGTCTGTTGAACAGTCTTAAAACCTCATGTAAATGAGTATTCAGAGCACTTTAGAAGTTGTACGATGTGTACCTTTATCAGTTAGAAATGTAAAATCTCACTTAAAAGAATATATAAAAATTGTTTTATAAAACGTTGTAATCTGTTCGTGGTATTGGCTGTTTGTTATTATTTTACGCAACTACTGGCATAGTTTCTATATCTCCGTAGTCATTTCTTATGTGTTGTGAGACGTCTGTCCTGTCCTTTCAAGGTCTAGTGTGTAAGGCTACTGCTGTCGTGTTTGTAGTGCGGTATGGGTGGTGGGGGTGTCTAACAGTTGGAATAACCTGTTGTCTGTGACGTACTGTTCATCGATCAGCATTCCCTGCCTATGAAAAATCTGCATGTACAAGTTTTCCATGGTTGTCATATTTCGGCCTTTCTTACATGGTTTTAATAGATTCATCGTATCTTTTAACGGTCCAAATTCGTGTCTATTGTTTAGTATGTGTAAAGCATATGCTGATTTTGGGTCGTTATTCTTTATATATCTAGTATGTTCTGTATATCTTGAGGCCAGATCTCTGCCAGTCTGGCCAACATAATGTGCTTTACAGGTGTTACATTGTAGGCTATATATTCCACTGTTATTGTATGTATTATTGGTTTCTTGGGATGTTTTGTAGATGTTTTTAGTGATGTTGCATGGTCGGAAGGAGATTTTTATGTCTGTGTTTTTGAATATGTTTGTTACTTTTCTTATTATTGGATTGCTGTACTCAAATATGGCCCATTTTTTGTTGTTGGTATTTATTTTGGTTGTGTCATGTTTGAATCTTGTCTTCTTTATCTTGGAGTTGAGATTATTTATTAGTCTTTCTGGGTATTCATTGTTTTTTGCAATTTGTAAGATAGTATTCATCTCTTGGTGTTTTTCTTCTTTAGATAATGGTAGGTTGTGTAGTCTGTTTAATAGGTATCTGTATGTTGCTAATTTATGTTCTATTGGATGGTTTGATTTGTAGTGTATTGTGGTATCTGTAGTTGTAGGTTTTCGGTATATATTAATTTCCAGTTTCTTATGCTTTCTAGTTATGGTTAAGTCAAGAAAATTGATTGAGTTGTTTTCCTCTTCTGTCATTGTGAATTTTAATACTGGATGTATATTATTTATATACTGTTTGATTTCATTTCCATTAGTTTTATTGTGTTCGTATATTATCATAATATCGTCCACGTATCTTTTGTAGTAGGTGATGTTGAATGTATCTAGAATTTGCTTTAGCAGGTTATCTTCGAAAAACTGTAAGAATATCTCTGCGATTAGGGCAGATATGGGAGAACCCATGGCTACTCCTTTTTCTGGTTGATAATATTTATTTTCGAATTTAAAGTAGTTTTGTTTTAGGATGGTATCCAGGAGCGTTATTGTTTGTGTTATAGTTATTTTGTCAATTTTGTTTTTTGTAATTATGTTTTTTGTGATGGTAATGGTTTCATCAATAGGTATGTTTACATATAGGTCTTTTATGTCCATAGTGATCATTCGGCTGTATTCATTGATATGTAAAGATTTTAGCTCTGTTGCAAGGAGAGTGGAATTATTAATTATGTATGTGTTATGTAGTTGAATTAAATTAGGTAAGCATTTGTTCAGGTGTTTTGCTATTTTGTATGAGGGTGCTTGGGTGTTGTTTATAACAGGTCTTATAGGTTCATTGTCTTTATATATTTTGATTTGTACATTCAAGTTTGGTGCCTGTGGTTTTATTTGCATTAAGTACTTTTTCTGGTTTTTGTCTATTATTTTGTTGCATTTTGGAATGGTTTGTTGAAGTATTCTCTGAAATTTAGGGGTAGGGTCTTTTGGTAGTTGTGTGAAATTGTTTTCTTTTAGGAAATTTTCTGTTTTTAGTGTGAGACAGTCTTGATTTATAATTACTATAGTCCTGCCTTTACCAGCTTTTGTTATAGTGAGGTTGTTTTGTCGTAGTTTCTTTCGTATTTGTTTCATGATGTGGTGTTGCCTCTTATGTAATACATTGTTGGTTGTAATGTTCTTTATTTGTTTTATCTTGTTATATGCTAATTGCCTATATGTGTTCTGTTCATTTTCATTGAGTTGTTTTATTGCATTTTCAGTGTCAATGATAAGGTTCTGAATGATCTGTGTGGTGGGTTTCTCTATTGCATAGTTTAGTCCAAGTTTCAGTATGTCCTGTTCTTCTTTATTGAATTTTGTATTAGTCAAGTTTTTGATACGTGGGTAAAATTTTGTTGTTATATTTGTTTGTGTTTCGGTGTTTTGTGTCTGTGGTCTCTGTATGTGTCTTAAGTTGTTGAGTTTTTTGTTGAGGTTTTCATACAGTAACTTTAAAGTTCCGAAACACGTGTAGGGAAATAGGCCAGAATAAAATTGGTCAATATAGTGCATTCGTTGGTCTTATTGTTTGATTTAAATAAATTGCACGGTGCTAATACAGTGAAACGAAGATAATTAGTTTTAAGTTAAGACCTAATTATTTATTTTTGTCCTTTGAATTTTATCTGTGGTATGATTGTGTGCTGAGAAGTTTCTTCCCCTTTCGTTATGCATTGTTACGTTTAAATCGACGGCACGAAATGTGTCAACTAATCCTCCATTACTTTCTCATCCAAAAAAAAAATTTTAATTGCCAGTTTTCTATGAATGTATGTTAGAAATTTCAGGAGGCAGACTGTTAATAGCCTGCCATCTATTTTAGGTGCGTTCGGAAAATTACGGAAAGCGACTGCTTCGTCATGTCTGTCCGTCCGTCCCACCGCATGGAACAATTCGGATCCCACTGGACGTACTTAAAATTGATATTTGAGTATTTTTCGGAAATCTGTAGAGAAAATTCAAGTTTGATTAAAATCTGACAAGAGTAACAAGTACATTACATGAATACCTAAGTATATTTATGATAATATCTCGCTGAATTCTTCTGAAAATAAGAAATGTTTCAGACACAATTTGTAGAGAAAATCAAAACACACATTTTATGCTCAATACATTTTTTCCAAAAATCGTGCCGTTTATGTAAAACATGTTACAGCCGGACAGGTCACACATCGCAATATAATGCTGCGTAGAATAGATGCGCTTTGCATGCCGGACAACTAAGGCAAAGAAAATCGTGGCTTGTGTACGGGGACACAACCGCAATCGTTTAAGGCGTGAATCCGTCTTTGTGTTATTAGAGGAAGGGTAAGATGTAAATGAATAAAGTCTTGGTGGTTATAAGTGAAGTATAATTTTATTTATCAAAGGCCGATGATAGGAGAAGTAAGATACATATGGCATAGTAGCGGCGCACTCGAAGTACTCGCGCCGGCGTTGACACGCTCGGCTTTCTTACGCTCTCTATACAATCTGCATCGTTCGGCATTAGTCAATTTGGGCTTTTCTGATTCCTTTTGAATTTTCCTTTCCAATGATATACGTTTCTTACATTTCTGTTCATATTTCCTTTGCAATTTGTCGACATTATGAAAATTTTCTTCAACTCAGCACACTTATCGGCTTATAACTTTACAAATTGTATTCTATCGGTTATTATTGCTAAATAATATTGTAGATCCTGTTATTCTCTACTCATCGACACCAATTTCAACGTCCTATCTCTTCGCAATCCAAAGTTACACTGCCCAAACGCCGCGCGGCGTCGCCATTTGCAGTGTTCACGCGCAAGCGCTACCCCTCCCCCCTCTCCGCTGCACACCCCCACTACCCACCATTTTAGATACGGATATCAACCCTCTATCCAACAAAATTTAAATCATTACATTATCATTTATAGTTTACGAGATATAAGCGCGACAAATCTTGCCATTTTTTTGGTCGCTAGAATTTTCGTGGAGACCCCCCTACACCGGACCGAATAGGCGTGGGTCTACGGCCGCTCGCTTACTGGGATTGTGGGTTCGAATCCCGCCTAGGGCATGGATGTCTGTCTCTTGTGAGTGTTGTGTGTTGTCAGGTAGAGGTCTCTGCGACGAGCTGGTCACTCGTCCAGAGGAGTCCTACCGAGTGTGGTGTGTCTAAACAATGTGTGTGATCGTGAAGCCTCGAAAAATGAGGCGGCCTAGGCCCCCAAGGGGCTGTCAAGCCTTTGGAAAAAAAAACGAGGATTAAGCTACAGTATGCCTATACTCCTCTTGTGTACTGAGATGGCCTTCCTTTGTTTTTCACCATAAAGAGGATGTATTTGGTCACCCTAGTGTTCTAAGTTGGGTGTGTTTAATGTTGAAGGTTCCAATCACTACGGCATATGTAGCTGGTACACTGACCGTGCAGTGAAGTGCGGCATGTTGGTAAGTTGGCATCCTCCTGCTCAAGTACTATTATTGACATTATTAATTGTTTACTCTTACCATGTTTTAATGAACCTGGTGTCTGTGAGTCACTGACTTGGGGTGTGTTCCTAATCCTCATGCCTCAACAAGACTTATAAACAGACTCCTACAATAGAGGAGGCCACGGCCCAAGTTGGGCTGCGACAACATGGACTGTTGTCTAATAAGGACAGAAGTTACACTTCATCTAGTGATGGAGAAGACAGCAGGTGTTAACGGGTAGCCATGACAGTTAAAGCACAACATTTTGTATTGTTTTTCCAGGGGTTCACATTCACCAACACATCACCGCTCGCAGCGCCGACTGGCGCCAAAGATGTAAGTAACTATCTGTGTAATGTTCTGTGATCTTAAACGCCATGTGAACCAATGTGGAGCCATACAAATTACGTGCTAGCATTGCTGTTGTTTATTTTCGGTATTTTGTCTTGATTCTAAAATTTCAACAAATGTAAACGAAATGTTTATCCCAACGTAAAAAAAATTATTAACATTCGAGTAGTGTCTTGTTTAATTAGCTACCTGAAATGTTCGATAATTCGTCAAGCAAGTTTAGCTTTCTAGCGTAGAGAAAATGTTAGCTTTCTAAGAAGTGCGTTTTTATTCACAGTTAGAACACAGCGACATGCAATCATGTTAACAACACTCATATTCCGTAAAAATAAGGAATTTACTGAACAGTCCGATACAGAGAACACATAATTGAAATACAGGATGCTCCGCGTAAGGTGTGCCAAACCTCACGATGTTATATGAGCCACTTTGAGTAAAAAAAATGCTATATCAACATATGGCCGACTATCAGCCGTTACTTCGCTACGAGCAATTTAATATTTCAAGATACTGTGCTATACAGTGCAATGCGGGGCCGGATTGCGATCCTTGTGGCGGGCCCCTAAAATTATTATGCAGAGCAAAAAAAGGATTACGTTTTGGTATGCTGACGTGTTTAAAATGGACGATATTTATAATTTTCAAAAATTACTAATGCGCGAATCCCTCATGAGCGCGGGGCCCCCGTAAACGCGAGTCCCGATTGCGTCAAATCGGTCAAATCGGCCAAAGGCCGGCCCTGATGCTATACTGTACGATTGCAGCGAAACATGGAGTTCGGAGACTACATAAGGGGACGTAATATTGTCCACTCAGTCCAACAAAAATCAAGCGGCCTGACATTGTGTAAGTCCCGCTCCGGATTCGAAGTGACGTACATCTGCCACCATAATTCGAGTCGTTCGTAGTTCCCCTACATTTGTGCGTTCATGGCGCTTCTCTGTCTAAGAAGAATCCAGCGAGATATTATCACAAACTACATAGGTCTTCATTAAAGTACCCGTTTTTCTTGTTAGATTTTAATGAAACTTGAATTTTCTAGACAGATTTTCGAAGAATATTCAAATATAAGATTTCATGAAAATCCGTCGAGTGGGAGCCGAGTTGTTCCATGCAGACAGACAGACAGACAGACAGACGGACAGGACGAAGCTAATAGACGCTTTTCGCAATTTTGCTAAAGCGCCTAAAACCCAAAATTGCAATTGCAAACATCTACAAAGACATGAAGAAGGGGGCTCAAATTAAAGACAAGAACACCGTCCACGACAGTACCTTCAATACACTTACAGGATATGATATCACAGATGACCTCACACTCCCAAGCCCTACTCCATAGTTTATTTAACCAAATGCCAGTTTCCTGCTAACAACACGCACGCACATGTCGAAAAAACCCACCCCAGGAACAGAAAATACACAAAACATAAATCAACTGTATATTTACATTCAAACTGCCACCCTTGAGATAAAACTAATTCGCCTATAAGTTACCTACTGCATTTACAGATAAGACAGAGTGTGAATAATATGTTTCATGCCAACATGTCAGCGGGTATTGTTGCTTAAAAGTTTTTTGGTTGTAGCCCGGCGTCAATTTTTGGTGTATAACCAACGTTTCGAGAACACTTGTTTGTCCCATCTTCAATTACATATGTCAGCGGGTACTGTTCCACACACCATTACACACCACATCACTGTACCACACACCATCACATACCACATCACTGTTCCACACACTATCATACACCATATCACTGTTCCACACACCATCACACACCACATCACTGTTCCACACACCATCACACACCACATCACTGTTCCACACACCATCACACACCACATCACTGTTCCACACACCATCACACACCACATCACTGTTCCACACACCATCACACACCACATCACTGTTCCACACACCATCACACACCACATCACTGTTCCACACACCATCACACACCACATCAAAAGACGCCGCTTTTTACCAAGACGACAAACAACGCCGACAATTATACTAAATGCTATATACTATATATATTTTTATACTAAATGCTATATACTATATTTTTATACTAAATGCTATATACTATATTTTTATACTAAATGCTATATACTATATTTTTATACTAAATGCTATATACTATATTTTTGTACTAAATGCTATATACTATATTTTTATACTAAATGCTATATACTATATTTTTATACTAAATGCTATATACTATATTTTTATACTAAATGCTATATACTACATTCTTATAGTAAATGCTATATACTGTATTTTTATACTAAATGCTATATACTATATTTTTATACTAAATGCTATATACTACATTCTTATAGTAAATTCTGTATACTATATTTTTATACTAAATGCTATATACTATATTTTTATACTAAATGCTATACACTATATTTTTATACTAAATGCTATATACTATATTTTTATACTAAATGCTATATACTACATTCTTATAGTAAATGCTATATACTGTATTTTTATACTAAATGCTATATACTATATTTTTATACTAAATGCTATATACTACATTCTTATAGTAAATGCTATATACTGTATTTTTATACTAAATGCTATATACTATATTTTTATACTAAATGCTATATACTACATTCTTATAGTAAATTCTGTATACTATATTTTTATACTAAATACTATATACTATATTTTTATACTAAATGCTATACACTATATTTTTATACTAAATGCTATATACTATATTTTTATACTAAATGCTATATACTACATTCTTATAGTAAATGCTATATACTGTATTTTTATACTAAATGCTATATACTATATTTTTATACTAAATGCTATATACTACATTCTTATAGTAAATGCTATATACTGTATTTTTATACTAAATGCTATATACTATATTTTTATACTAAATGCTATAACTACATTCTTATAGTAAATGCTATATACTGTATTTTTATACTAAATGCTATATACTATATTTTTATACTAAATGCTATATACTACATTCTTATAGTAAATGCTATATACTGTACTTTTATACTAAATGCTATATACTATATTTTTATACTAAATCCTATATACTACATTCTTATAGTAAATGCTATATACTGTATTTTTATACTAAATGCTATATACTATATTTTTATACTAAATCCTATATACTACATTCTTATAGTAAATGCTATATACTGTATTTTTATACTAAATGCTATATACTATATTTTATACTAAATGCTATATACTACATTCTTATAGTAAATGCTATATACTGTATTTTTATACTAAATGCTATATACTATATTTTTATACTAAATCCTATATACACTTTTACACTAAATGCTATACATATATAATATATATTATTTGTTTTTTTTTAATTTTTTATTGATATGCATTGTAAAGCACCAAAGATTGAGTTCTCAGTCTGACTCCATAAAATGTTTGCAAATGTAATTTTGGTTTTTATGCATTAAAAACCGCCTGAGGACGACCACATAGTTGGTTGCAACATGTAGCCGCATATCTATGTAATATAAAAAAGTTACTTGTGTTGATGGAAATTAAATACAACTTTGTAAATTATGCAAGAGAATGGGATGTCCAAGATAAAACATCTCATTTCATCAGTAAATCTAGCAAAGGTTCGACTCCATCAGACCATGGTCTCGCTATTTGTTCCATACCATACTAACGTCTATGCCCCATCTGGCACACCGCAGGATGTATTCCCACTAAATCAATTAAATTCAACGAAAACATCATTGAAGAATACATTCGATTACCGAAAATTAAACCCGTTTATACCAAAAGATCTGCTTTCACGCAAAGGTCCACTGGAAGGCAAGCGGGCGTGACAAGTGTCAGTGATAAAGCGTGCGTGATCAAGTGACAGTCACGCGAGTTGTTTTTAATAATCCACAAGCTTATGGTATCCCTCAGAAAACTTTTGTGTAAACACGGACTAACGCATCACGCTTCAACGCATTCACGGATGCGTTGTTATTGAAAATCAAGGCTTTAGTAATCAAGGGAGGCGGACGTGCATTTGTCTATGCATTATTTTTCTCTATTGATTGTTTCTGTATATGTATACTTACCTCTGGTACAATATAATCGTTTGTGTATATTGTATTTATTTTTTTTTTGTCTCTGTGTAATAAGTGAATCATCAGAGGCGCATTATCCCCACGGCCCCCGGTTTTGGGGCAGCTTTAGTGCGTTTTCCTGCTGACTCTTCTGTTATTTATTCTTTCTAAAACATGTCCACTCATATAGCAATGTACGGAGGAAGCGTGCACAATCGTGGAGACTTACATTCTACGCATCTTTCCTCTTTGCATTGGTACGTCAGAGATGAGGGAACTTATTTAAAAATAGGATCAGTGGAGAAAGTTTCGGATAGGGAAGCGAACTAATTTGCTTCAAAACCAGGGGTAATGAGGGTGGTGCCTTCGCGTAACCATTGTTGTCGCGGAAAATGCAATAAGTATTACATATTTTGAGCTTGTGTCTGTAGCCGTAGTTAACCAGCATGCAAAGCGAATGCACCCTATTGCATTGTCATCTGTGGCCTGTCTGGCTATACCATATTTTTCCGCATTATCTCATAAATGGCACGATTTTCGAAAAAAAAAAAAAAAGTTATTGAACATAAAATGCGTATTTTGATTTTCTATTCAACATTTGTCTCAAACATTTCTAATTTTAAGAAGAATTCAGCAAATTACTGTCATAAATGTACATATGTAGTCATGTAAAGTGCCCGTTATTCTCTTCATATTTCAATCAAACGTGAAATTTCTCGACAGATTATAACCGGCCGACTCTCTCCTACTCAGTCAGTAGAGCAAACTCTTGGTTTCAGGGAATATAAGTGGTCCTAGTGATAAAATTTCTAATTGAAATCGAATACATATTCTTTACTATTATTATTTGTTTAAGTACAAAGAGTCTTGTTTGATCTTTATGAACACGGCACTGAACCGCCCGTGTCTGAAGCTAGGACGCTACTCACTGGCTTGGGCACGCACTCTCTAGCACCTGGTTCGAAATTCATCCCCCCTTAGATTTTCCTACTTCTTCCCATTGGCTAACTCTGCCCTAATTCTGTAATCTAAAAAGCTGCCTGTGTGGACCCTGTCGCATCCCTAACGAACCAACTGGATCTTTCTGTAGTCAACACCCACATGTTGAAATATGAGGGTCAAAAATCTGTCAGAGTATCGAATTTCTAAGGTTCTGGAGTTTGCTAAAATCCCATTAATTTTGACAGTGACAAAGTGCGACAAGTGCTGGCCCCCCCCCCCCCCTTCGCTTTGCCCTGTCTGTCCACTGTCCACACTTCTGGCGTCCAGATGTTTCTATTGACCTACCATGTCCTGTTTTAACAAAAAACCCCAAACAAACTAACTACTCACGCTTGCAATCAAAGATAAATTTTAAATATCAAAATTAATAAGTGCAACGATTACAAGATTTTCGAAAAATCATAAAGTTTCAGATTTCATGAAAATCCGTCCAGTGGGAGCCGAGTTGTTGAATGCAGACAGGCAAACATGGCGAAGCTAATAGTCCCTTCTCGTAATTTTGCAAACGCGCCTAAAACAGCAGATTATACAGAGAAAAATCCTGCATAGGAATGCAACTCGCTAGTCACACATGGCCTCTAAGTAAAGGGCGGTGTAGCATTTGGACATAACACACAATAAGCCGAGTCAAAGCTATTAACATTCGCCTCCTTGAAGAACACATAAGAATGAGAATTCGGGTTTCAGGACCGGTTTAAGTACAAGTCTCACAGGAAGGACAAAAATCCTCAATGGCAACAGGAACCGCTTCGGACCACAGTACGATCAGAGCCTGTCAGAAGCTCTGGGGCATAACTCAAGACCTAAAATGCCAGGTAGGGACCGTTACTGGCAGGTACGTTATGCGTGTCACCTATTGTAAAGGCGAATCTCTTCTTTACCCACCAGAAAGCGCTGGGAACCAATCCGATATCTTTCGGAGCCCCCGGAAATGACGACGACGCTTTTGTGCTGGACATGGCGACTACGGCCGTAGCAGTAGGCAAGGTAACGGTCATTTGTTTCAGCAAAACACTGCAGAGACGAGAAACAAAAATCAAACTAAATGATTATTTGGAGTCTGAACAAAATAGAATAACAAATTTTTGAAATCCTTCTATCTTTAATTTTAAAAATATCTGCTTCACTGCAGGTACAGCAAAAAGTAGACCAATTTTACCCATTGTTCTGAAATGTATTGAAAGTGGTCTTCTACTGTGTGGGAAGAAAGTAAGTTTTCACATTATTATCACCGTGCATCTTCACGAATCAAAGGAAACAAAATTAAACCAACTGATGCACAAATTGAGCCACCTAAGGACGCTACAATAAAGGTGGCTCAATTTGTGCATCAGTTGGTTTAATTTTGTTTCATTTGAAAGTAAGTTTTGTTTCAAAAGAAAAATATTTTTTTATCTAACAGGGAACAAATAATATTAAATATGGAGGAAATTCGTAATTAATACAGGTTACTTGTTGAAATCAAGAAATTACTATGGACTTTACATGCAACCACGGTGAATTTCCTGATTATAGATTCTTGGTACAAAACCCGTTTGGGAAAGGGCTACTTATCATACAAAAAAAAGATTCATAATTTTTTTACGTTTGTTATCACGTTGTGTTAGACATAATTCAAAACTTAACACAACTGAATACAACTCCTTTTATGTACTTCATACTACTGGCCTCAAGATAACTCTTTGAGGTCGAAACATGTTGCCAAATTAAAGATGTAAAACTTACTAATTATGTTTACCGCAACTCA